>JAVJIX010000018.1:2627500-3072500 GCA_036785185.1 Paratrypauchen microcephalus
TTAATAACTTTCACTTGTCGAGATGACCCAGCACGATTCTGGTGAGTCTGGGTCAAAAATCCGAGGAGGAGTTCGTTAAAATACAAGGACAGGAAAATTTGCCTTCGGCGCCGGGTCACGTGCTCGGTCCAATATGGCTGACTTCCTGTTGGTCGCCTAGCAACGGTGTTTCTGTGTACCAAATTTGGTTTGGCTACAACAAAGTTTTTGCCGGGCTTGTGAGTGCAAGCGAAGGCCGATCATCGCCGCTTGCAGCTATATTTCTTCTTCTTCTTCTTCTTAGTAGTAGTAGTAGTAGTAGTAGTAGTAGTAGTAGTAGTAGTAGTAGTAGTAGTAGTAGTAGTAGTAGTAGTAGTAGTAGTAGTAGTAGTATGTTCCTTTTCTTTCTGGAGCAACCATGGAGTTGTTATTGCTTTGCCTGGAAGGTTTAACAGTCTTGTATTAAATTTAGGCCTATCTCACATTCATTTATCTCACGGGTGTTTTTATTGCTCAAAAATATCTTTAAAAACATAGATTGTTGGGGTTGCCTTTCCATAGACATGTAATTTGGCCTAGTGGCGATTCCTGCGTGTCTCTATGATGATGGATAAGCCTAATGCCATACTGTAGAACATTCCAGATGAAGCAATAACATCTCCCTGAAGACTAGGAGGAGGCGGATGCTCCAACAGGAAAGTTACATATAGCGTACTCTTAACCATACTTTCTTAACCTTAACTTAAAGGTGCATTGCGCAACTTTTCTGGTGGAGGGTCCGTCACCTGCTTGTGTCCATGGAGATGTTATTGTTTTGCCTGGACTGTTCCATGGTAAGACATTAAACACATCTATCTAGCATTTATTCATTACAGGTGTTTCTGTTGCTCAAAAATACAATGATTCTCTCTAAATAGAGTTGCCTCCACAAGTCTGACCTGTAATGCAGCCTATAGTTGTCTCCCTTAAGATAGATCGGTTTAATATTTACTGTGGAACATTCTAGACATAGCAATAACATCTCTATGAAAACAGAAAAGTTGCGCAAGGCAAGTTACAGGTCTGATCTGTGGACTTCTTGGTCGGGGATCCGTCACCTGCTTGTTTCTATGGATATGCCATTGCACTGCCTGTACTCTTCTACAGTATGACATTAAACAGCTCTACTTTACATTTATTCAATTATAGGTTGCTTTACTGCTCAAAAAACAGGAATTCTGGCTATGAGCAGGATTGCCTCTCCACAGATCTGACCTGTAAGTTGGTCTGGTTGGGTCTCTATGATGATAGAAAGGGTTTAAGACCATACTGTGAAACATTCAAACACAAAGCAATGACATCTCCATGGAGAAAAGCATTTGACAGACCCTCCAGGAGCAAAGTTTCACAATACCTTTAAACAGCTTTTAAAGCACTGGCATACAGCTCTACCAAAACTAAATCTGCTCGCACATCAAGGACTGTGAACATCCAATTAATAGTAAACATCACGGCCACAAGCGGAGTTGTTAAGGCGCTCTCCCATGGCAACGCTCTTGTCAAAGCGCACTGTTGCCAAGAGAGTACTACCCTGGAAAAGTCTTTAAATGAAAGAAGGGAAAGGAAAACCACATATGTGGTGTGAGGAGGAGGTAAGCACAGTATTTGTTAGGGGCTACATCCATCATGCTAATTGGAAATAAACAGGAGCTCATTGTTTGGAGAGCATTAAATCAAGCTCTAATCAGGTGTGTGCATGGATTTACCTCAGTGTATCTCATCATGGGGTCCTGTCTGAATTATGGGGACAAAAACTCTCTATGGGGTAAATGTTATATTGTGAGATAGGGATGTTCTGATACTGATACTGATACCGGTATTGGCACAAGCTCTGATACCGCACATTTTTTATGTATTGGTATGAGCGAGTACTCAGACCAAATTACCAATCCAGTACCACTGTGTATTTTCCGGAATGAGGACCCGTAGATGCGAGCCGCTGCTGCTTACATCGGTGGCTAATGCTACTGCTAATGCCAAGAGTGGCTTAAATAGACTATGGAGACTCTAAAGACACTTAAAACATGCTAATAATAACAGAAAAGACATTTGTGTTATGTCTTTGATACCTTTATCCTTTAGTGTGGACCCTTAACTTGGTAAAGTAACTGGGAGAGTGCAGCCCGATAAGGGCAACAGCAACAGTGCTAACTCTTTGTTTAAATGGTAAATGGTCACATTTTTATATATCGCTTTTCCACCTTCAAGGCACCCGAAAGTACTTTACAACAAAGAACCACTCACCCATTCACACACCAGTGTACACATAGACACTGGGGGCGAAGTGGGTTAAGTGTCTTGCCCAATGACACAATGGCAGCGTTCATCTGTGGGAGCTGGAATCGTACCGCCAACCTTTGGTTCAGTGGACAAACTGAGCTACTGCCACCCCCCAGTTTGCATAATTAGCCATAATTTGTTCCGAGGGTGAGCATCTTTTTACAGCAGTGTTGTTTTTATCCGCACTGTAGTGGAAAATGAAAGTGCTTGTCAGCTTAAATAAGCATTACTTATCATCAAAATCATTATACATATCACTAATATTTTAGAAGATTTATATTTGCTCTTGTATGTTACAAAAAGTATCCTGTGTACTTCTTCACACTATGGTATCTGACTAGTACTGTATTGCTATCGGTGAGTACACCTTGGCTAAGTATCGGTATCAGATCAGATCCTCCCAAAATGGTATTGGAACAACACTTGTGATATCAATAGCCAGATGTAAAGTTCAGGTATGGGTTAAAATAGTTTAGAGATAGTAATTTAAAAGTGCCATATGAAGACAGAATACAAATCTATAAACCACAGAACACACAGCTATGCAAACACAGACTTGTTGGCAGTTTACAATGAAATGGCACTGGTTTTCTTCCTTTCTTGTGGCTTATATCTCATGGGGGTTGCCATACCAACAGTTTGTATACTTTTTTAAAATGTATGCCAAAAGTTATTCTGACACAATCCTTTATTTAGCGAGACTTTCTTTGCACTAGAAGCCAATGAGTTGATACTACGTCAGTGTCTTAACAATTCTCAACAATATACAAAAATTGACTGACCCCTGGGTGTGTGACGCTAACTGTAGACACTGCTCTGTCTGAAGCTTTGTTTGCTCAAGTTAGATTTTAATCTGAGCTTTATTTTAACACAATCTGACCATAAAGAACTACAACAGGTGAGCTCATTTGTGATGCTAAACGAGTCCCTTACAGTCACATTGCACATTACAGTCGCAAGCTGGCTAGCAGTAGGCAACAGTTTTTCAGTTAGTCTCCAGACCCCCCAGGATTTCGCGGGCATTTTTTGTGATTGTTGCGGGCTAAAATGCCTGAATTTGCAGGAGCTTTTCCAAAAAGTTGCGATGAAAGTTGCGGTGCTTTTAAGGTTTTTGTTGCGATTTTGTTGCGGGAGGAAGTGAAAGTTGCGATAAATAGTTGCGATTTTCGCTTTTTGTAATTAAAATTGAGTAATATTTTGAATACTGAGCTGTTACTGACAAAGAATAATACAAGGACACAGAGATCACAGATATGATCCTAATACAACCTTACCAACATCGAAAATAAATTACTACTCGGAGGGGAACTGTTTTGCCCGGTCTTTTGCTGTTATTTTAGTGGGCAAATGGCGCCGCAGACATGTTTCTTTGCCATTAGAAGCCGTGTCCCAATTCCCAGAGCGCGTGGCTCGGAGCGTGGCCCGAAGGGCATGTGCGTCACACATTTCGACAGTACACCGGCGCGACAACTGCTGTCCCACTTTTTTTGTTGTCCCATGCGCAGTTAACATGCGGTCCGAAGACCGCAGTCGTTAAGCGGTCCGTGGACTGCAGTCTGGGCTGAGCAAGTGTGCACCGCCTTGACTGCAGTCTGAGCCCCCTTCGGGCCGCGCTCCAAGCTGTGCGCTCTGGGAACTGGGGAAACGGCCGCAGTTTCGTTTTGTCACACGGAAGTAAAGCAGAAGGAAGTTGCTCGGCGTTCAATACGTCGCCGATGATTGGTCAAAATTAGTAAAAATTGCGGAAAAGTTGCGGTGATTGGTCAAAATTGCAACACCGCCCTGAATTCACGGGGATTGGCTGAAGTTGCGTTGAAGTTGCAAATCGCAACATCGCGAATTCCTGGAGGGTCTGAGTCTCGCTCACCTTTATTGTTGGAAATCAAACACCTAAATGGGACCAGGAACGCTGAACATTCTACCATACATATACATGTGGAACACCCCCAGCATGATGTCCCTGCAAAGTATCAATTGTTTTTCATTTTGTTCTTTCTCATCATTGCAAGTTGTCTCTCTCATTCTTTTTGTAAAGTGTCTTGCCCAAGAACACAACAGCATTCACTAGTGGAAGCAGGGACCAAACTGACAACATTTTAGTCAGAGGGTAACCACTCTATCAACTGAGGTGCTTAACCTAAACACCCTTCTTGACTCATTCTCTATCGACAAGTGACCTTGGGCTGACTTTTCACTATTAAAATACTTTAATATACTATTCACTACTACTGTTATGCTTTTCTTTCATACATTTTAGAAGGCGGATTATTTTAACTCCCTCTCTCACTGGATCAAATACAGAGCCAGGGGAGCCCCGAGCTACGAGCCTGCCTCTCATTCACCACCACACGTCTCTTCATTTCAGATCATGAGCTATTCCCCAGCGAAGAGGGGTGGCAATTTTATGCATTTTTGATCTGAAAGTTAAACAACCTCCTTTCCTTCTCCATGCTGGCTTTCAATAAATTCTGATGATTTCCTGTGTCATTAAATGCCAAATTTGACTTGCAAATGGCCTCCTCCTGCTTTCTATGAAGAGAAGATGAATGATCCTGGATATCCAGTGTTGCTCGCGGAGGCTGGCGAAGCTGACGAAACTCATGTTTAATTAAGCAGCTTGTCTACGGCGTGTATTGTCCTGTTACCTCTTTTCTAAACTTTAAAGATCCTATATTACGCAGAATTGACTCTTGTGAGCTTTAAAGGTGCGTTGTGTAACTTTTTTTGTCGAGGATCCGTCAAACACTTGTCTCCATGGAGATCGCTTTTTCTGGAATGTTTCACAGTATGGTAATAAACCAAGTTCTGTGGAGCTCTGTGGAGAGGTGACCCTGCTCACAGTCAAAATGCCTGTTTTTCTAGGGATTTTTGAGCTATAAAACCACCTGTAATTAAATAAATGTAAGGCAGAGCCGTTTAAAGGTTCCATGACATGGTACTTCTTGATGCTTTTATATGGCTCCTTAATGGTTCCCTAATACTGTAAATGAATCCTTCTTCAAAATCAACACTCAGTGCATGAGAAAGAGAGATAAGATGAGAAAGAGTCATAAATGTCACTCTGGAACACTCCATTATGGGCGTTGTTGCTTGAATGCAAATGAGGAGGACAGAGATGGCCTATAGTAGCGGGTGGGGGCGTGGCCAAACTCTCCACTCTTTCCTTTTCAGCTGTGCCCTGTGCGCTCTGACCCACTTCCGTGTTTTTGCGCGGAGGGAGAGATGAGAAGCATTCCATTGAAAAATAAACACATTTCCACAGAAAATAAAATTAAACCACTGGTGTTTCAGATATCCACAGGCTCAGATAAAGGACTTCCGAGCCTAGAAACACTCGCAAGTTCCTCCAGGCAAATAAAAAAATGCATTTCGCATTGCGTAGCTCCTCCGCAGCCCAAACTCTCTGGGCGTGATTTACAGAGACGCTGAGTAGAGACAGACGGGGGTGGAACTGCATTTGCATTTCTTTTTTCAAGCTGACGTCAATAAGTTTCCTTGTTCAAAATCGCCCGTTTAAGCTCTGATTTTTTCTAACGCAGAAAAGGATCGCAAATGCTCAGTTTAGACATTTCGCAACTTTTAACCATGGGGGGGGGGCCTAAACAGGGTAGGGGAGCTCACATTAACGTTCAAAAACCTCAGAAAGTGAAAATTTCATGCCATGGGACCTTTAATGTCATACTGTGGAACGTTCCAGACAGAGCAATGACATATCCAGAGAAACAAGCAGGTGACATGATAGATTAATCCTGCATTATTAGTCTGTGTACATCTCCAAAGCTCAAAATGTTCTGTTCCACCTTGCAATGTCATGCCGTTTTGCCTTTAGTAGGCCTACAGTATGGGTGATTTCACTGGAACAGAGTGAAGGATTTGGGGTTAAACATATGAATGGAACAAAACATGACTCCAGGTATGTTTTTGTCGAGGAAACAACATCAGAACATAAATCAGAAAATAGCATAATATGGGCCCTTGAACTTTCTGGCTGGTCAATATCCTGCTTCCCTGTAGGGGGCAGCACATATTAGTGGCCCTCTTTGTCCTCTGTCAGCACGACCAAGGTAAACATCCTCTTGGACGATCTCTCTCATTCTTTTTCCGGGGCCTCCTCTCCTCAGGCCTCTCTCCCGCCTTCGTCTCCTCTTTTGCGCTCACTCCATCTTGATTCTGTCGCTTTTTTCCATCTCGGAGATGAAAGCCTCCCCACCGCTCCTTTCAGTCTTCCTGAAGCTGCCCAAATGAGGTGGCTTATCTGATGAGTTCCCCCTCTTTCCATCCCTTCCTCCCTCTCTCTCCTTCCTCTCTCTCCCCATACTTGCAGCAGACACAAAACACTGCAAACACTCTCCACAAGCATACCCATGCCTCAAAAATAGGCATACATCTTTTTTTCCCCCAATATCAGACAATATTTTTTACAAATCTTGCATTGTACGAATTCTCAAAAAGGTTGTACCTGATTTTTTCATATACTAAATATTTAGAATATTTCTTTTGTCTCAATACAATATTGTAACATAAGCTCAAAATGAAACCACTGTCTTCATCTAATTATAAAGCATTTTTATCATCCATGAACCAGGAAGTAGTTTCAGTGCCCTGCATTCTATTTGTTGTTAGCAATATTCTGTTCTAGCCTCTAAAAGTTGTAAAACGCGCTTTTTAAAGTCATTGCACTGAATAATTAGTATACTAGAAGTGCGTTAAGAAGGTGGAGAATGTTTTTTTTATTATTATTATTACACAATGTTACATTTTTTACTTTTTTATATGCCAAAACTTTCAAAATGATCCAGTGGCTGTTACTGTATCATACATTACACTTCTCCTCTGAACATGTGCACATAGGCAGTAGGTGTAGCTCCACAGACACAGACGGTGCGCCGGGGGGGAAAGTGGAAGGGATCATGTTGGGGGTTGGGGTTAGGCTGGCACGGGGGTGAGTTGGTCTCCAGGGGCAACGGCGGCAGACTCTGATGTGGGTTATTGGGCGCGATGCATTCGTGCCTTGTGGTCCTCTCTGTGGGGGGGGTGCATGCATGTGACAGATTTTATTAAACAGTGTCCCCCTCCCCATGCACACACTCTCACTGTTTTGACTTCCTCTTTCTCCTGTTTTGGAGGCACATGCCAATCAAGACTCAGCAGGAGCTACAGAAGAGCTCAGAAGGTGTGACTGCCAAGTTCAGTCACACCTTTACATTTGGCAGCCCTGATTTAATTTGATGAATTATTAATACATGACACCATCTAACAGTATTTTGTGTTATACAATATTTATATATATTTTTTTCTTCCGCTTTCCCGTATTTTCAGGTCACAGAGGAAACGGTCCAGGTCCGCTGCCCAGATGTGCAGTGCATATTATTGAAATATTTATTATAAGCTCTAATTATGAACCAGTGCTGACCATTTGCATAACAACTATTTCAATAATAATTTTACCTCACCTCTAATTTAATTCCACTTCATGGCAACTGAAAGGATAATATCATAATACTTTAAAATATAATAATAATAATATCATTAGATTCCCTTTTCTAATCATTTCCTCCTTAATCAGATTTTGTAGTGGCAAGATACTAGTAATTACTGTAGATACATTCTCCAGAGATGCTAATCCAATCAGTTGACCAATGACACGGGTGAGAAAGTGCTTTGCTTTTGGGCACGTAGAAAAACATGCAATTCCAGCAAGGATCCAACTGTCATATGCCATTGTTTCTAAACAACATTCAATATGGAGTGTAGTGCCGAAATCAGGACCGTTCCCATTGTGATTAACAATTTTGAACTTAAAACTTTAATGCAGATTAGTACTTTACAGTGACATCACACTGGGGTTTTTGGACATGTATTTCTGTGGTGGAATGTTTGGCAACACAGTGCACACATTAGCACACTGTAATAAAATTAAATATGGAGTGAAGTGCTGAAATCAGGACCATTGCTATCGTGATTAACAATTTAAAGGTCCCATGGCATGAAATTTTCACTTTCTGAGGTTTTTGAACGTTAATGTGAGCTCCCCTACTCTGTTTAGGGCCCCCCCCATGGTTAAAAGTTGCGAAATGTCTAAACTGAGCATTTGCGATCCTTTTCTGCGTTACAAAAAATCGGAGCTCAAACGGGCGATTTTGAACAAGGCACCTTATTGACGTCAGATCGAAAAAAGAAATGCAAATGCAGTTCCACCCCCGTCTGTCTGTACTCAGCGTCTCTGTAAATCACGCCCAGAGAGTTTGGACTGCGAATGCGCTAGGCAATGCGAAATGCGTTTTTTATTTGCCTGGAGGCACGTCCGAGTGTTTCTAGGCTCAGAAGTCCTTTATCTGAGCCTCTGGACCTTTGAACAGCAGTGGTTTAATTTTATTTTTTGTGGAAATGTGTTTATTTTTCAATGGAACGCTTCAAATCTCTCCCCCGTGCAAAAACACGGAAATGGATCAGCTGAGAGCTGACAGTGGAGAGCGGAGAGTTTGGCCACGCCCCCACCCTCTACTATTGGCCAGCTCTTTTCTCCTTATTTGCATTCAAGCAACAACGCCCATTATGGACTGTTCTGAGGGAGAAAAATTACTCTTTCTCATCTTATCTTTGTTTCTCATGCACTGAGTGTTGATTTTGAAGAAGGATTCATTTACAGTATTAGGGAACCATTAAGGAGCCATATAAAAGCATCAAGAAGTACCATGTCATGGGATCTTTAAAATAAAATATATCTTTTGAATTTGGAAAAAGTCCTCAAAATGGTGCACGTAACTGGAGGCTGAACCCCCAAATAAAGGCTCATGGGATACATGAAGTAACCATAGAAGTCTGCCTCTTTCTTTCATGTATCAGAAATGCATAAATAGTACAGGCCATATTAGCATAAACATATGTCTCTTTGTAGATGTTAAACCAACCCTGTTATATAAATAAAGTTGTCAAAGTGCAAAAGGCTAAAGTACAGCTGTGTATTGGCACCTACCCTGGTTCTGATTCAGCTGGACCCCACCCAAGAGAGACTCTGCACCCAAGGGACACTTCCAGAGAGTGTCTTTTCCACTAATTACCCCACACCGGCTTGTCAAGAGCGCCCTACTTCAGCTTGTCTGATTAACAGGCAGCGTAATGGAGTTTCATGTGCCTTTGCATCCGCTCATACTGCAACTCGTGTTTTTTTTAAATACCGATTTTGTAATCAGCTCCACCAGCCATCGCAATACCACAACAATTTTTGGTTAAAATGAGCTATTACACATTACAGTTATTTAGGTAGTATAACTTATAATATTTATATAAAACTAGGAAACATTGTACTTCAAACCTTTACAAACATGTTCTTTAATGCATTTGGCTCCTGTATAATTTGAGTGGTTTATATTTCAGTCGTATTTTTTTCAGTTTTATGTAAACATTCCGGCGTTCCGAATCAGAAACTTTCAGGCACACGGACTTCTGAAAATATATATACATTACAACCATACCACATATTCCAATCTTTTATCAATGTTTATTTATCACATTTAAAAATTGTGTACAGTGAAAACAATCTTTTAAAATGAACCGCAAACCAGGAAGTGTGCTCTTAGCATGCTAGTTGTCGTTAGGATTACCATGAAAATTGTGAAAAGCTCTTATAATCTCATCATGGTGTATTATTAGGATGCTAGGATGTGTTAGAAAATTGTGGGATAACTTTGGATCACTGCAAACTACTTAAAGGAAAATTAACGTTTTTTTTACAATCTGAGCCTTCTTTCGGCAATAAAACAAGTAGTTTTACTCACCCATAGCAGTTTGGTGTCAATTGGAGCAGTATCGCAGAACTTATGTTGAGCCGTTCTGTTCTACTAATGATCCCGTATCCGTTAGCGTGAGTGCTCGGGGCATTACTTTGCGGTGTCCAAATAACACAAACTTTAGCACTTTTCAAATCACAGAAGATCGCTGTGTCAGGGTAGACTTTTAGTAGATTCCAAAACGGCCTGAAACCCGATATCGCAACAGAAAAGTAAAGTTCAGAGCGGTGTTAGCTTCTTTCGGACTAGCGGTGTTTACAAAACAGGTGAGTTCACGCATGCGCACTGTCCTCTCTGATGACGTCATCAAATGAAACTATAGCTGCATATCGGGTTTCAGGCCGTTTTGGAATCCACTAAAAGTCTACCCTGACACAGCGATCTTCTGTGATTTGAAAAGTGCTAAAGTTTGTGTTATTTGGAGAGCGCAAAGTAATGCCCCGAGCACTCACGCTAACGGATACGGGATCATTAGTAGAACAGAACGGCTCAACATAACTTCTGCGATACCACTCCAATTGACGCCAAACTGCTATGGGTGAGTAAAACTACTTGTTTTATTGCCGAAAGAAGGCTCAGATTGTAAAAAAAAAACGTTAATTTTCCTTTAAAATTCATCTTAAAAGCTTGGATCTACTCCATTCAGTGTAGTGAAGACTGCAGTGAGCGCTACATTGGAGAAACAAAACAGTCACTTCACAAGAAGGTGTACCAAACACAGATGTGAGAGCCAGAGCGGACCTTTGTCTGCCGTACATCTCCACCTAGAAGCGAGGTACAGATCTTGGCCAGAGAAAAGAACTGAAAAGAACTGGATTTAGAAGGGAGTTAACAAGAAAGAGAATCCTTCCTTGAACAGAAATAGAGGTCTCACACATCATTGTCTCCCATTTATAACTCTATCCTCAAACTTAAATCAAAACAACAAGAAGAAAACAATAGGGCAGCCAGGTCAGGTCCAGAGGTGTGAAAACACCCATTATGGTCCTGAATGGTTCCGCTAACAAGACCCACACTCCACTCCCACTGGATATTGAATAGGGCTACCTAACTAACAGAAACTGTAAACAAGTAGGTGTAGTAGTTTCACAGCAATTTCATTGTAGCTCCTCCCTTCAGGCAGATATAGGCAGTGTCCACCAGCGTCTGACCAGAACTGAAGAAGCAGCTTGGACGAGCTGCGAAATGTATTCGATCAAATAAACTTTTTTCCAGTTCTCCTTTTGCCATACTTAAAATTCATTTTTTTCAGTTCAGTTTTTCACGTTTTTTAAGACGGTCAAAAACAGGTACAGCACCTTTTAAAGGGATAGTGCGGGTTTTTTTTTTTAATGTCAATCTGTATGGGTTTCCTTCTAAAAGTTCCGTGTGTTGACACCGGCTTACCTCTGACAGTCTCAGCTGATCCCGGTTCGGCTCACTTTCTGGAGCCCACGTAAGTAGGTCCGGTAACTTCCCTGGAACATGAAATAAAGCTTGTTTTTCTTCTCAAAACAAAACATTTGTTAGAAAGGTGATATATTTGCATCCGAAACAGTTGTCCACGAAACATCCAGCAGCGTATTTTGCATTCACGTATTGTCTCTCTCCACTCGTATCACTACGCCCATGTTAACTCTATCAGCCTGTTCACCTTTAGCGGATGTCTACGCCAAAGTTTACAAGTGAACAGGCTGATAGAGTTAACATGGGCGTAGTGATACGAGTGGAGAGAGACAACTGGACAACTGTTTCGGACGCAAATATATCACCTTTCTAACAAATGTTTTGTTTTGAGAAGAAAAACAAGCTTTATTTCATGTTCCAGGAAAGTTACCGGACCTACTTACGTGGGCTCCAGAAAGCGAGCCGAACCGGGATCAACTGAGAGTGTCAGAGGTAAGCCGGTGTCAACACACGTAACTTTTAGAAGGAAACGCATACAGATTAACATTTTTTTTAAAAGCACTATCCCTTTAAAACATGTATTATTTCTTCTCTAAAAAAACTCAACAGCTGTCATTTAAATTATTCTTTGACATCTTTCATGATTAACTGTAAAATCAATTCCCCTTGGCACCCGTACCTCCACCCTCCCCTCTCCTCTGGCCTGTCACCCACAAACGGCTGCCCCATCCTGGCTCGCTCCCACAGGCCTTTGCCCCTCTCCCCTTGGGTCCCATGTGGAAGACAGCACCAGCTTTGTCTTTGTGTCTAGACTCTTGACACCAAACACACGACTAGCACTTAATTACGGGTATAGCAAATGTTCTTATATATAGCTGCCGGCTGGTACACATAGTTGATGTTTGAGCCCCCCTGTCTTTCCTCTTATCACTGACAACCTTGACAATGGCACAGTCTGTTCACCATATCATTACCTCATCTAGAACTCTACTTATCTTGTTGGATGGATAATTAAAGATTATTTAAATCCAATTGTCATATACTTAAGAGCCAACGCTACAACTAATAAACTAGGACCATTAGCGCTAATTTAGTTAACAGAATACTAATAGAGCTAATGTCTTTAATGTGGTCATTTCTACCGCACAAGATGTTTCCGTGGTTGTAATTATGTATGGCGAGTGCTTTTCTGAAACCGTAATGTATTCCAAATTTATGCGTGTATCCAGATTTTAAAAACACTTTCATTTTGAGTGTTTGTCAGTAAATGTAATAATGGCTGCTGTGGTTTTTGATCAAATTATAGCAAGTAAACAGAAGAGGGAAGAAAGCGAAGACATTTCAGACATGAAATATGAATACATTACGATTCAGCGTTCAAAAATGCTGTTCACGTTTGTTTGTGTCTAGAGGGAAAACAGAACAATAATTCAGTTTAAGATTTTAATTAAAGCTGTATTTACGCAGTGTATCTTATGTATGCATAGCTAAATCCAGGGACTCAATCGAAAGTCTGCGCGAGGCGTCTGGTCCCAGGACTTGAAGCGTAACGACAGAAAACTGCAGCAGAGTTCACCTTACCGCTAACTTATGACTTTAGGATAGCAATACGCCTCACTCACACTTGTAAACACCGTATGCAAACTCCTAGTCCATCTCCAAAAATTAGACTTAGACTCAGACAAACTTTATTGATCCACAAGGGAAATTATTTGGATACAGTAGCTCACTCATCATAATATTGTGTAACAGAGGGTAACAAAAAACAGATGGAATAGCAAAAAAGATAGCAAGAGACATGTGTCCAATGAGACATAATTATAAAAAAAATAAAAGTAGTAAATGTATATGTACATGTCGAAATAAAATAGAAAAATAAGTAATAAAATATCAAATAAAATATAAAATCACAGCTATATCCTCCTGAGACCCGCCCATTCATTTGTGTCCTTTATAGTGGACGTTGAGTTAACCAGCCTGTCAAAATAAATAATACATAAAAATAACAATAAATAAGAAAAATAAATAGAATATAAATAATAATATAATAATAATATATAAAAATAGAAAATAAATAATACACATTGGCATATTTACATGCAAATGTTGATTAATATGCACTGTCCCTGAAATAAACAAATAAATAAATAAATTTGAAATAAAACTAAAATAAATTTGAAAAAACCTAAAATAAATAAATAAATAAATAGAAAATAAATAATACAGAAAAATAATAAATTATAAAAAAATACTAAAATAAATAAATAAATAAAACTAACTAACTAAATAAATAAATAGAAAATAAATTATAATAAATAAAAATAGAAAATAAATAATACATTAAAAAAAAAAATAAATAAATAAAAATAAATACAAAATAAATAATACATTAAAAATAAATAAAAAATAAATAAATAAATAAGATATTAAAAGGGAGACTAAAAAGTATTTGCCGTGACTGCAGAAGCTTGTCAGAGATGTTGGTCATCAAAAAAAAAGAAAAAGAAAAAAAAAAGTTTTTGTGAGGTTGTTAACTTCACATGGATTTAACACCAAAATGTCCCTGACGTCCATTACGCAGGACACGTTACGAATATTATTATTATGAATACAAATAAAATTAACAAAATGTAAATGCTAAGGTGTTCATTTACCTCCAAATAGAAAATTAAAATAATAATAATAATAATTCAGATACACTTTTTTTCCTTCAGGTCCCAGGAGGTTAAACAGGCGACAAGAACGTCAGACTGACAGAGCATAAGGTTATCCGTTACTTAAGACTGAGTTGTTGTACAGTTATAGGGAGTATTATCTGTAACATAAGGATGAGTTGTTGTACACTTGTATGGAGTATGGTATGAATGTCGTCCTGTATCTCTCACTGTTTGAGCGGAGCTGTAGGAGCCTGTTGGAGAATGAGCTCCTCTGTCCCTCTATGGTCTGGTGCAATGGGTGAGCAGGAGTGTCCATGATGGAGAGCAGTTTGTCCAGTGTCCTCCTGTCCCTCACTGTGACAAATGTCTCCAGCTCACAGCCGATCACGTGACCAGCTTGTCATCGTGATCAGTTTGTCAATCTGTCCAATGTTCCTTTTACTGGTGCTGCTTCCCCAGCGGACCACAGCGAAATACAGGGCGCTGGACACCGCAGACTGGTAGAAGATCTCCAGTAACTTGCTGCACAGATTGAAAGACCTGAGCTGTCTCAGGAAGTAGAGTCTGCTCATGTTCTTCTTGTATACAGCACTACAGTTGTCCCTCCAGTCCAGCCTGTTGTTCACATGGACGCCAAGGTAAATATAGCAGTCCACTATTTCCATATCATGCTCCTGGATGGTAATGGGCTCCACTGGTGACCTCTTCCTCCTGAAGTCAATCACCAGTTACTTGGTCTTGTCAATGTTTAGGAGCAGATGGTTTGCCTGAAAAAGCTCTATATTTATTGTCAAATTAAGAAGTCAAACCCATATATTATATAGACTCAAGGCATGTGTCATGAGATGGTCTAATATAATGGTTAGTGAGTGATACTTTGCAGTGACATCATGAAGGGGGGTGGGGTGTCTACGTGCATCTCTATGGTGGAATGTTCAGCACTTACCATGGAGACACGAAACACACATTAGCACATTAAGATTGTCAAAAAACAAACAAACATGAAAACTCAGGAAAAATACTTTAAAGAGCACATTTTCAAGACCCTGTGATCAGTTTGAGCGATCATGGTCCTGTTCAACAAAAAAGGTGAAAGTGACTAACTGAAGCTGTAATTTTGCAAGAAGGACTTGTATAACAGCACAAATCAGTTCACCTGCTGTAGTTCCAGGTAATTCAGTTCTTTCTGATCAGATTCTGCTTAAATAAAGCTCAGGTTAAAGTCTAATTTGAGTAACTTTAGAGCAGTGTGTACAGTTAGCATCACACGCCCAGGGAATGTTGATCTTGGTTAACTCTTTGTAGTCTGTTTTACGTATACCAACTTGTGAGCATTCTTCTTCCAATTACATTAGCTTCAAATTATAAATCAATATAAATCATGTTATGTCTAGACAGTTACTAACTAGTAATTGTTTTCCCAAATACTTTTTACTTTCACTGGAGTCATTTTGTGGACCACTTTTGAGTTATAATATTTTTAAGTTAACTGTTCTCTTACTTAAAGGAAAAGTAACGTTTTTTAACAATCTGAGCCTTCTTTCGGCAATAAAACAAGTAGTTTTACTCACCCATAGCACTTTGGTGTCAATTGGAGTGGTATCACAGAAGTTATGTTGGAGCCGTTCTGTTCTACTAATGATCCCGTATCCGTTAACATGGTGCTCGTATCATATGCTCGGGGCATTACTTTGCGGTGTCCAAATAACACAAACTTTAGCACTTTTCAAATCACAGAAGATCGCTGTGTCAGGGTAGACTTTTAGTGGATTCCAAAACGGCCTGAAATCCGATATCCAGCTATAGTTTCATTTGATGACGTCATCAGAGAGGACAGTGCGCATGCGTGAACTCAGCTGTTTTGTAAACACCGCTAGTCCGAAAGAAGCTAACACCGCTCTGAACTTTACTTTTCTGTTGCGATATCGGGTTTCAGGCCGTTTTGGAATCTACTAAAAGTCTACCCTGACACAGCGATCTTCTGTGATTTGAAAAGTGCTAAAGTTTGTGTTATTTGGACACCGCAAATCAGTGCCCCAAGCACTCTCGCTAACGGATACGGGATCATTAGTAGAACAGAACGGCTACAACATAAGTTCTGCGATACTGCTCCAATTGACACCAAACTGCTATGGGTGAGTAAAACTACTTGTTTTATTGCAGAAAGAAGGCTCAGATTGTAAAAAAAAAACGTTAATTTTCCTTTAAGTACAATTTGGCTACTCTACCCTCATTTACCCTTAAGCCATTAATTATGTTCTTAGACTTAAATTACTTAAAACAATTTGAAAAACACTAGCAAAAAGCAAACAGAATATTAAAATGGATAGTGCATGTCAGTTATTCCTTCCCTTTAAAGGTGCATTGTGTAACTTTTCTGGTTTTCTGATTTATTTCTTTGCCTGAAATGTTCAGTGTGGTTCTATTGAGTAGAGTCACCTCTCCACAGATCTGATGTGTGACTTGGCTTGGTGGTGTCAGTTTTTTGGCTCCGTGGAGATAGATAGATATATTTAATCCAATACTGCAGAGCATATCCATGGAGACGAAGTTACACAGTGCATCTTTTAAGTAAATTAGCCACACAAACACACAAAAATATGTCACTAAAGCTTCAGCTCCAGTGACTAAGAAGCTGTTATTGCTTTTTTGGTCGCAATTTTGTACTTTTTGTACTTTAAATCCATATCTGGTTACTTTCTCTTTGCAAAACCAGACTATTTGTTCAACCTCTTGTAGGATTTTTGTGGACTAAAATATAAAACTATAAATATTTTGTTTTATTTACTGTCCACGTGTTGTTTTTTGGTCTTTCTTTGCAGTTTAACAAGCATCCAATCTTTGTAGCTCTAAACTTCAGTGCCAGCTCCCTTATTTGACCCTGCCGGTGTATTTCTATTGAAACTAATGAGCAATACTGAACAACAAGCAAAATATGTACCTAAGTTTTCTGTTTCTTTTCGCTACTTTGATCTAGTTCTAATTGAAAACAGCTTATTTTTCAGCAAAGGTAAACGTATTATAACTGTAGTGCCTGGTTTTGAAATATGGTAGATGTTGAAAAGTAAAGCTGCCCATTAAAAACAGATGTTCTTTAATTGTTTGTTGTGAAAGCAAAGAAAGGAAAGTTATTTGGAAATGTGAGGATAATCCAGTTGGGAGCAGTTGAAGGTTTGTTGTGAAATTTGTTTAAACAGTGTGTCCCCAAGTGCCCCAGCTTTATTTGGCGTGGCTGTATTTGTACATGCTCAAACAAGAGGCTAGACAGCATTAAATAGGAGATAGGAGCGATAGGAAAATGTTTACTATAAGAATTATAGGCGCATAGATTTAACGAGCTAGTATGAAAACTACATTTGAGTATTGCAGGGTAAGAGCTACTTGCCTAAAGAACAATATTTGGGGCTTTTTTCATTAAAATCAGTTAGTAATTGACACCAAAACTAGTACTCAAACTGGATACTCATTTGAGCAGGCATCCATACTAAAAGAAAGTCCCATTCACAAGACAGAAATGAACCTTTCCTGAATAGCTTTAGAATGATCTTGAGCTGTTTCAGAACAAGTATAAGAGCACATAGACTAGTATACATCTGTGGACCACTATGGAACCTACCTGGACCACTGAGGGAGTGCACTGATATAAGACCACGTGAGAAGAGAAAAGAAGGAACTAAGGAATTTAAAGGTACACTGTGTAAGATTTTTACCTGTTAATTACCGAAATTGAAGAAATACAGTGTTTTCTAAGCCTTTTCACTTCCATCATGAAATGAAAGTATTCTGTTGGACTTAGATATAGTCGATTTCACCTGCATAAAAGGGGGAGGCGGCAGTAGCTCAGTTGGTGGACGGCGTGTGATCCCAGCTCCCAGAGATGAGCGCTGCCGTTGTGTCCTTGGGCAAGACACTTAACCCCACCTCGCCCCCAGAGTCTGCGGACACTGGTAGCCCCCATGGCAGAAGATAAATCAAGGCCCGTTGTGACGTGAGCCGTCCTCCTGTGGACCCACCACCCGCGGGAGGATTCATGAGGGCTGGTGCATTGTGTGTTCTGGGCAGTGGAACACTGCTTGGACTGCTGCTCCCGTGACCCAGAGAATGGAAAAAGCGGAAGAAGATGAATGAATGAATGAATGAATGATAAAAGGGGGATCTTCCCCATTTAGCGGCATCCATTTTAACTACGAGAGCCGCAGAAGGACATACTGTATTTTGGGCTCCGCCTTCGCCGTTTTCTTTATAGCTGTCGGCACTGGCCTGTGGATTTCACACAACGAGATAGTACGCGTTTGGATAAATAACGACAAGCATGTTGCCGGATCACACTTAGTCCGCACATACATCGCAGGAGCAAGCACCTTCATCTAAGAGGAAAAGAAGAAGGACTCTCGACACGGAGAGATGTCGACATAGTACCTACCGCGGCTGGGGCTTTGTCGCAGCGCGGGCTCGCATCCCAGGTTCTGCCTTCGTCCCCCCAAGTGCAGACCGACCTCCATCCTTCGCGGTCCGGTTCCCGATTCCCCCCACCCGCGCACAGCGCCGGGTGCGCTTCACGCGTGCGCGCGGTTCGGGCGCGGCTACCGGTGAATCCACCTCCGGGTACGCCGAGCTGTCCGCGTTACGTCGCGCCTGAGTGACCCTCGAAGTCTGCTGTAGCTAGAACCGGAATTGCAATACCCACCATCCACCAATGCGCCACCATCCTACACAGTGTACCTTTAATGCTGAAAATCACATTCTGTTGTCTAAAGAAAGAGTGTTGTTATTATTATTGTAGTAGCACTATTGAGTATCAAGTCTATTCCTTAGTATCAAAATTGGGTTTGACATTTTTGTATTGTGACAACACTACTAGGAATACACCAATAAACCAAAACTTTAGTCATAAATTAGGACTAAACCAGATCTAACAAACCAGGACTTGGCAAATATTCCGTTGTCTTTGCCAATTACCCCCCTCCCCTCCAATCATGTTCCTTTGTCTGAAAAGTGCCATGTGTTCAGTTCAAACAATTAACATCAGTGCATGTAAACAGTGCATGTATGTTTCGTGTTGTGTTCTCTTGAGACATGCTCTCTTTTTCTCTCTCTCACTCCCTCACCCACTTTCTTTCTCCCCTTTCTTTACCCCTCTCCTCTCCCATCTGCCCCTCTCCCTCTCTTTCTCCCTCTCTCTCCCCTCTAATCCCCCTCTCCTCCCTATTCTCTACTCCCTTCCCTTTCTGTCCTTCCATCACTCTCTCTCCCTCTCCTCTCACCTCCCACCCCTCTCTCTCCCCCTTCGGTCCTTCACTCTCCCTCTCCTCTAACCCTTCCTTCTCTCTCTCTCTCTCCCTCTCCTCTAACCCTTCCTTCTCTCTTTCTTTCTCTCTCTCTCCCTCTCCTCTAACCCTTCCTTCTCTCTCTCTCTCCCCCTCTCATCTAACCCTTCTTTCTCTCCTTATCTCTGTCCTCCCCTCTCTCTCTCTCTCCCTCCCTCTCCTCTAACCCTTCCTTCTCTCTCTCTCTCTCTCTCTCTCTCTCCT
This sequence comes from Paratrypauchen microcephalus, assembly GCA_036785185.1. Taxonomy (NCBI): domain Eukaryota; kingdom Metazoa; phylum Chordata; class Actinopteri; order Gobiiformes; family Gobiidae; genus Paratrypauchen; species Paratrypauchen microcephalus. The sequence goes on from JAVJIX010000018.1 coordinate 2,647,163, forward strand.
CTAACCCCTCCTTCCTTCTCTCTCTCCCTCTCCTCTAACCCTTCCTTCTCTCTCTCTCTCTCTCTCTCTCTCTCTTTCTCTCCCTCTCCTCTAACCCCTCCTTCTCCCTCTCTCTCTTTCTCCCTCTCCTCTAACCCCTCCTTCTCTCTCTCTCTCTCTTTCTCTCTCTCTCTCTCTCTCCCTCTCCTCTAACCCTTCTCTCTCTCTCTCTCTCTCGCTCTCCTCTAACCCCTCCTTCTCTCTCTCTCTCCCTCTCCTCTAACCCCTCCTTCTCTCTCTCTCTCTCTCTCTCTCTCCCTCTCCTCTAACCCGTCCTTATCTCTCTCTCTCTCTCTCTCTCTCTGTCTCTCCCTCTCCTCTAACCGCTCGTTCTCTCTCTCTCTCTCTCTCTCTCTCTCTCCCTCTCCTCTAACCCCTCCTTCTCTCTCTCTCTCTCTCTCCTCGCTCCACACATCAGGGAGTGTGTCACTTAGGTTGACCTGTGGAGTTTTGGCACCAGATGTCTCCAGCTAACCCTGTAGGAGACATACGCTACATCTCCATTGTGTGTGTGTGTGTGTGTGTGTGTGTGTGTGTGTGTGTCTGTGTGTGTGTGTGTGTGTGTGTGTGTGTGTGTGTGCGTAGTGTGAGCGTAGTGTGCAGCTCTCAATAAGCCCCTGTGTTTACTCTGGCCTTATTGCCTTTGTCTTTTCATTTCCACTCCTCTTATGATTGCTTTCCTCTCACCCTTTCTGTCCCACTGTTGTCTTATGCGATTCTGTCATAACTCAAGCCTCTGTCTCCAGAAGTATTTTCAAAGTAAGCAAAGTAATTTTTCTCAAGCTGTTGTGGTGTTGAAGGGAAATTGTTTGGCACACTTCACAGCTTCTCTCTCTGAGGAGAAGTTTTGTATAATATCACTTATATAGATTCTCTATGTTTGTGTATTTATTTGTGTACATTACTATACAGGGGTCCTCGGGTTACGACGTTGATCCGTTCTTAAGACGCGTCGTTACCCGAATTTCGTCGGAATTTGATTTTGATCTTCCAACCAAAGCACCAATAACCTTTCCATCTCAATAATTAGACCACTACACTGCTTGGTTATCACTGTCGCTTTCATAGGAGCAGATCAGAGCCCACATCAGGTACTTCCGCCCACATTGGACACGCACACGAGGCCGTCTTCTTCGCCCTACAACCAAAACAGAGCGTATTCTCCCGCCGTGCGCCGCGTGCCGTTCGCGTTTGTTTACATCTCTTACCACGCTAAACCGCGTAAGACGGAATGACGCGTAATATATACATATTTTTTTTAATGGGGGCGCGTTCGTAACCACGAAACGTCGTAACCCGAGGACCCCCTGTATAGGAAAAAATAGACCTATAATTTAACTGTTTCTGAAACCTTATAAACCACAAATTATGAAAGCATTTCGCACAGTCTTTCATTTTAAAAGTGCTTTTTAGACTTAAAACAACCACATTATTGATTAGCCTCCTCAATCTCTTTGCACTCTTAATATTTGAATTTATGAAGAAGTTGACTTAATGTGATGTCACCCTTTCAGTCAAATGAAGCTCACGAGGCTAGCAGTTATAGGAGCGATTTTGGAGCTGAGTTCCATATTAGAAACAGGAATTTATTTACTGACAAAATAGTGAAATAAAACATCAGGATCATGTAGAGCAGGTTAATAAAAAATGTATACAAATATTTTAAGACCACTGCAGCATTTACACAGAGAGGGTGACAATTTTTCAATGTAAAATCAATTGGTAACAGTCAGTGAAGCCTGAAATGCGCCCATGCTCACTTCCTATTTGGAATGTTTGAGCTCCATAGATACAAATCCATAGTACAGATTAGGGATGCAAATTATTGATTAATTAATTAATCTATAGTTGATTGACCTTATCGATCGACTTACGATTAACTGATAAGCGGCGTTTTTCACCTGAATTTTAGTGTTTCAATAGGGTCTTATAGAATATAAGCTATAGTATACATAACACTGAGTCAAAAATATATCATAGTATTATTATATTGTATATTCCTCAATTAATTATTCCTTAGTAAAAAGCAGACAAATGTATTGATGCTGAATAACTGGCTCAGTTGTTGCACTTGCAGCATGGAAATCTTGAAATTAAAAGGAACAGAAGAAATTAAATAACAGAATGTTATTTAGTCTACATATTATGATGAAACCAGTGAATCCAGGCTATTTTTAGGACATTCTCAACATTTATTTTGAACTAAGGCATCAACAATATTTCTCTCCCTTAATCTGTGAAGGGTTACAGTACAAAATATACATTTCACAGGGCCCCTGGACACAGCATAAAACATTACAGGGCCTCAAACCAGAACAATCAAGAAATTATAAAAGCATGTAAGTTACATGCTTTTATAATTTCAAAAATATATGGTTCTAGGTCCAGCTCTACTGTGAGTTGTATGGCAACATCCAGAGAGGAAAGGGTTACATGATGTAACGCTATTGTCTTTCTCGCGAGTGGGTCCGCATCTCGTGTTCACATTCAGGAGTAGCGCCCTCTAGCGATTAGTTACAATTAATGCATTTTGTTCGGCCAACGTCTTGATCGACAATTGTAAGTCGATTAATTGTTGACATCCCTAGTACAGATACATAGTAGATTCAGTGAGACTCGTTTATCCACATACCCACTGAACCTCTGGCTCTGCTCTTGACCTGTCCCAGTCCACCTCTCCTCCATCATTTATAAAGACATTTATTCTGAGCCATGTCCCAGGATGTCCCTTTATTTTGTACCTTTGAATAATTCAGTGGTTTGTTGTGATGGATGTCCGTGATGATAAGGGAGAGTAACATGTGACTATACGCACACACATACGCACAGAGGTCTCCCTTGGGTGATCTATGGGGACTCCTTGTGTGCTGTTTATTTCTGTGGCACCCGCCCTGTCTCCCTTGGGTGCTGATGAATCATAGGCTTGCCCGATCATGTGCTGTTATGGACCAGTGTTGTTTGGACTTTTCTGTGATGGCTGACACGTACAATGGTGATTCCCTTTATTTATAACTCTGTTTATATCATTGTCCTCTTTGGGCTTTAATGAGCTTGTTTACCAGTGCACAGTATTTATGGTCTGCCCCACATCCTACCCCTTTTAAAACACATCTAAAGTTGAGTTTGCATCATATTTGGTTGAAAAAGGTAGATACATTCCCTAGATTCATTTTATTTTATGTGCACTATGCAACTTCTCTGGTAGAGGGTCCGCCACCTGCTTGTTTCCATGGATATGTTAGTGCCCTGCCTGGAATCTTCCCTTAGACTTATGCATTTTGCTAATTACAGTGTTTTTTATTACTCCAAATGACATTGAAATAGACTGTATGCACTGTAGCTGTGGATAAACTAGGATTATGCAAACATATTTGAACGGAAAAACCAAAACTCCAGCTATGTTTTCGATGAGGAAATAATATTTTGACACATCTTAAAGCTCACAAGAATACATTTGGCGTAATATAGTACCTTTAAAGGTCCCATGGCATGACATTTTCACTTTCTGAGGTTTTTGAACGTTAATGTGAGCTCCCCTACCCTGTTTAGGGCCCCCCCCCCCCCGAAAGTTGCGAAATGTCTAAACTGAGCATTTGCGATCCTTTTCTGCGTTAGAAAAAATCAGAGCTCAAACGGGCGATTTTGAACAAGGCACCTTATTGACGTCAGATCGAAAAAAGAAATGCAAATGCAGTTCCACCCCCGTCTGTCTGTACTCAGCGTCTCTGTAAATCACGCCCAGAGAGTTTGGACTGCGAATGCGCTAGGCAATGCGAAATGCGTTTTTTTATTTGCCTGGAGGCACGTCCGAGTGTTTCTAGGCTCGGAAGTCCTTTATCTGAGCCTCTGGACCTTTGAACAGCAGTGGTTTAATTTTATTTTCTGTGGAAATGTGTTTATTTTTCAATGGAACGCTTCAAATCTCTCCCCCCGTGCAAAAACACAGAAATGGATCAGAGCGCACAGCTGAGAGCTGAGAGCGGAGAGTTTGGCCACGCCCCCACCCTCTACTATAGGCCATCTCTTTTCTCCTCATTTGCATTCAAGCAACAACGCCCAGAATAAAGTGTTTGAGAGAGATATTTATGACTCTTTCTCATCTTATCTCTGTTTCTCATGCACTGAGTGTTGATTTTGAAGAAGGATTCATTTACAGTATTAGGGAACCATTAAGGAGCCATATAAAAGCATCAAGAAGTACCATGTCGTGGGATCTTTAAAGCTCACAAGAATACATTTGGCGTAATATAGTACCTTTAAAGTACTTACAAACAAAATCTATACCTACCGCTATTTTGCTATTACCAATGTTCCATTCATTACTACGTTACAAAGCTCATGTTCCCAAACCTCCTCCCTCTCTCTCTGGTGGCTGCTGACTCCATTGTGGTGAGTGATTTGTTCCACTGTGTTGTTTACAGACTGTTACATCATGGCTCTTTCACTGTCTCGCTGCCATTACATCCAATTTGTCTATATTTTCCAATGATAGATATGTAGCCTTCAAAAACAACCCAACTCTAACCACACTTTCAACTTTGATGTATGCTAGCTTGGCCTGGAAATCGTTTTTTTGTTAGCTGGGGGAATTGATTCGCCCTCTGTTGTCCTAGTATGTAGACAAGCTTGTATTTGCAGTTCTTCCCAAATGATTAAAATCCCAAAAAGTGATCTAAAAAAAGCTGGTACGCCTCTGATCTTGTTAGGGGCTTACAGTAGTGCATATATCTTAAGTATTTATGAAGTTCATTCCCTCTTCGCAAACATGGATGCGCTTAAATGATGGGGCACTGTAGATGCATTAATAAAACAGCATGGGACCACAGGGACCTAAAAAGCTCCACTGATAATCTCAAAGAAGCATTTTGAACTTTTAAAACTTGAGATCTCTTAAAGGAGAATTAATGTTTTTTACAATCTGAGCCTTATTTCGGTAATAAAACAAGTTGTTTTACTCACCCATAGCACTTTGGTGTCATATGGAGCACTTCCAGAGATGTTTTAGATTTGCGATCTCCATAATGTGAGTTCTCGGGGCACATGTTTGCGGTCTCCAAATAACACAAACTTTAGCACTTTTCAAATCATAGAAGCTCAATGTCTTAGTCTACGCTTTCGTTTGAATCAAAAGTGGCCTGTAATCCGAGAATTATCCATAGTTTCGAGTAGATGAGGACGCCAGTGCGCATGTGCGGAGTCACAGCTTATTTCGCTGTCATCTCCCGGGACCCAAACATGAAACGCAAAGCTGTAAATTATGGATAAATCTTGGTTTACAGGCCACTTTTGACTCATACGAAAGTGTAGACTAAGACATTGAGCTTCTATGATTTGAAAAGTGCTAAAGTTTGTGTTATTTGGAGACCGCTTGGGGCATATATTACATGCATATATTATATGCCACGAGAACCCGTGATACGGCTATCGCTAATCTAATACATCTCCGGAAGTGCTCCATATGACACCAAAGTGCTATGGGTGAGTCAAACAACTTGTTTTATTACCGAAATAAGTCTCAGATTGCAAAAAACGTTAATTCTCCTTTAACATAAATGTATTACATGGGTAATTACAGTCGTTTTAATGTTGTTATAACTACTACTTATAATCTATGAACCAGCCACAATTGGTCACCTAAGTAATATTGTGCTGCCCTACTTGACATAACTTCATTTAAAGATGCATCATGTAACTTTTTCTGGTTGTAAAGGGGGTCTGCCTTCTACTTTTCGTTATATGTTAGTGCACACTACCTGGGACAGACATTGTTATTGCAAAAAAAAAAAAAAAAAAAAGTTGAAAGATGCTGCTTGTCTCCATGGAGATATAAGTTAAATGCCATTCCGTGTAACATTCCAGGCAAAGCAATAATGTCTGCATAAACCAACCAGAAAAGTTACATATTGCGCCGTTAATGTCATGTCAGGTAGTTCACTTCCAGTTTATTTATATTGCACATTTAAAACAACTTCAGCTGACCACAGTGCTTCACGTAAAAGTCAACAACAACAGGTAGGGCATCTGGCATAAAATCTACACCCGACAGCACCAACTGGAATTCACTGCACACTAAACATTGCATAACACTCTTTAACGTATACAACAATCGCTTTATATGTCTAAATGTTGTGAATGTAGATGAAATGGGAGCGCTGTTTTGCTTGAAGCGAGCCCGCCTTGCGTGCGTTCTTATGGGTCTTCCCTCGGCCCTATTAAAGCATGTGCTACAGCTGCCGTGTCTATATTTCTGGATAGTTTAAACAGTAAGACTCCCTGGAGATCAATTAATAGTTTATAGAGTGGTGGAGAGAGAGCAGTGAAGTTGGCTGTCTTAGTAATGCATGGTCTGCTGCGCCTCGACTAGCGTTTGCTTAATTAGGCCAGAAATAGAGAGATTTTTTGTGTGTTTTTGTAAGATGAAAACTATTTGGACAGTTTCAGACTGGATTTTGGGGTGACTGAAGATTGAATTTTGGAAGTTCTGGTGCGTACTGTACTGCTTTTGTCACACTTTGAGTGAGGGCTGCACAATTAGGGGAAAAATACAGGATTATGTTTTTTTTCTGATTTGTGATTTGTGTTTAAAAAATAAGACTCTGTTCAATTTTTATTTTAAAGTCCTATTCCCACTCAAAGCGTCTGGCACGGCAAAGGCGAGTGATTTACATGTTAACTCTATGTAAAGGCGCGTTGATGCTCTAATAACAGTACTGCGGCGTGAATGAAGCAAATTGGGCGGCGCGATTCGTGTGTTTTGAGCGGCATGAATACGCAAATTGAGCGGCACGATTGTGTGAATCTGGCGTTGATGCACGAATGGGCAAAACGGGAGAAACATGCGAATGAAACGGCGACTTTGCCAAAGTTGAAAATATTGAACTTTCTGCGTCGATTCGCGGCGCAGTGTTCTGATAGTGACATAAGTTCAACAGAGCAGGCCCTACACCAGTCTCTTTCCCCCTCTCCTTTATTCTGTCCCTCAGCTCTTCCCTTCTCCAAGCAACGTTCTTTTGTGTTCCGGTCTCTGTAATATGTTAATATGTTTAATTGCTAAGTCCGCCATTTTTCAAAATGAAAACAACAGACGCAGAGGGCACCTCGCAGCCGCAGTTGATCCTTCTGGAGCATTCAGAGCGAATAGAGTGGATTTACTCGCAGGCCAAAATCCCCAAACTCGAGCGTCCTTGACATTTGAATGAAGCAAGTGACCGAAATGTCCAACTAGGGGCGTTTGACGTGTTGTTGTTTTTTTTTTAGCTTAGTTCGCTCTTGGTGGGAACAGGGCATAAAGGTGCTTTGTGTGACTTTTCTGGTGGAGGCTCCATCACCTGCTGGTTTCTAAGGATATGTCAATGCTTTGCCTGGAATGTTCCACAGTATGACATTAAAGGAGAATTAACATTTTTTACAATCTGAGCCTTATTTCGGTAATAAAACAAGTTGTTTTACTCACCCATAGCACTTTGGTGTCATATGGAGCACTTCCGGAGATGTTTTAGATTAGCGATAGCCGTAATGCGAGTTATGCTCCAAGCATGTAATATATGCCCCGAGCGGTCTCCAAATAACACAAACTTTAGCACTTTTCAAATCATAGAAGCTCAATGTCTTAGTCTACACTTTTGTTTGAGTCAAAAGTAGCCTGTAATCCGAGATTTATCCATAATTTACAGCTTTGCGTTTCATGTTTGGGTCCCGGGAGCTGAGAGTGAAATCAGCTGTGACTCCGCGCATGCGCACTGGCGTCCTCATCTACTCGAAACTATGGATAAATCTCGGATTACAGGCCACTTTTGACTCAAACAAAAGCGTAGACTAAGACGTTGAGCTTCTATGATTTGAAAAGTGTTAAAGTTTGTGTTATTTGGAGAGCGCAAACATGTGCCCCGAGAACTCGCCCCGACATGTGCCCCGAGAACTCGCATTGCGGAGAGATTTGCGAACTCAAGAGATCGCAAATCTAAAACATCTCCGGAAATGCTCCATATAACACCAAAGTGCTATGGGTGAGTAAAACAACTTTCTCCTTTAATCTGCTCTACATTACTTGTATTAAATTACGGGTGGTTTTATAGCTCCAAAATATGTAGAAAAACAGGCATGGTTTGAAAAGGAAATTGTGGTACTTCAAAAATTCAAGCCTTTATCAATGAACATGCAGGCAGTGGTTCTCGTCTATTGGTCACACAGCTCAGCACCATGGACAGGGACTCTATAACCAGCACCTAGACTTCACTGCTGTTCACACCAATAGACAACATAATATAGTACATATGATAATAACAATACAGTAACAATAATACAATAAAGTAAGCAATTTGAATTCTATCATATACAAAAGAAGAAGAGACAAGAAATACATATCCTGATCATAGGGGCCATTATGAGCACTTTTTCTCCGTTCAAAAGACATTGCATTTTTGTCTTAAATTATTATTTGCTGTAGCAATTATGCTGATTATCATCACTCGGAAACTCATCAATAGTTACTGTTAATTCAAGTTGGGCACGTTTATCTCTTTCCAAGTGGTTTCCTCTATTAAACTATATGCATTTTAGTGGAGAAGAAACTATCATATTTATTTCTTGACATAATTTTAAGCCAGATGACCTTCCTCATTCAAACCTGTATTTAGCTTTTGACTTTGACTAAAGGTACACTGCATTGCCTCTTTCTCTTTATCTAGATTTAAATAACTTTTCTACATTTGACTCCCTATATATTTAAACACATTTCTGGGTTGTTGGATAGATTACATACTCATTGGTCAACCAGAATCACTTTTTTTCTTGTTTAAATGCCACTTTTTCTGCAACTTCTTCTTAATATAATCATGAAAGGAGCTTTAATCTGACCTTACGCGCCCTCTTTATAAAGGACAAGCCTGAAATACTTTCAAATCAGGCCTCGCAAACAGCTCATTTATGACATAAAGATCTCTGTGTGTAATTTGCATATGGACAGCAGGACATGTTTTCATTTCATCTCACTTGCAGTCCACATACCACTTCATTTACAGGCAAAAATAATAGCATTAAATCATGACTACATGGAATAACCTTGAGACTAAGACTTCCACACTTTAAGCTGTTGCCATGGAGATGCAGCAGCAGTGCCTTTCTTCTCTCTCAGTCTCTCTCTCTCTCCATCCCTCTTTCTCTCTTCATATATTTCTTTATCTCCTCTCCCTTCCTTTCTACTAAGTGTTGACAAAGTTTGCACCTGCGAGTGAGTATAAAAATGGAGACTGTTATTTCCGTGGTAAATGAACTGGTCACATACACTGCACTAGCTACTAACTACTTTCAGCTCCAAAATACTGTAGCACCAACAGTTCGCTCATACTGTACTGTAACTACAAAAGTCAACTCAAGATATCTTATATTTCAAGTATTTTTTCAATTGCCTTTTTACAATGAGCCAGGGAAAACAGAGCCTGTATTTTAAAGGTACACTGTATAACATTTGTAGTGGAGGGTCAGCCACCTGCTTGTTTCCATGGAAATGTTACTGCTTTGTCTAAAATGTTCCACAGTATTGATTAAACCCATCTATCAGAAGGGAGAGCAATAGAAAGCAATAGCAATTTGAGCCACAGAAACACCCATAATGAATAAATGTTAGATGTTTATGCGTGAAAAGTCCCTCAGTCGTCCAGGTAGAATCCATGATAAAAGGAGAAGTTCAATTTGTCAACTGGACAAAGTTTGTTTGGTTGAAGACGTTTCGCCGCTCATCTGAGAGACTTCTTCAGTTCTGGTTCTAGTGCTGGTTAGTCCCTGTTTATATCTAACTGCAGGGAGGAGGAACAAATGAGGGGATAGTTTCAGAGCTATTTCAGAGCAGTGAGCTCCTCATAGGGCTAAATAGAGATGCTAAACGAGACGCCAGGGAAACAAAAGATACAAATTAGCTGAGATAGTTTCAGAATGATTTCAGTGTAGTGAGCTCCTCCCTGCAGCTAGATATAAACAGGGACTAACCAGCACTAGAACCAGAACTGAAGAAGTCTCTCGGATGAGCGGCGAAACGTCTTCAACCAAACAAACTTTGTCCAGTTGACAAATTGAACTTCTCCTTTTATCGTTAGATGTTTATGTTTACTTCCATATCAGGAAACAGTCCAGGCAAAGCAATAACAGTGTATCTTTAAGTTCCAATGCAGCATCAATAGGATGGTTCCAACATATCTCTGATATTGTATAAGAACCAAGTAGTATTTTAAAATGCATTCTATAATTTATATGCTAAATTTAATGGCCTGAATCTTATTATTGTCACTTTTTGCTAATTTTCCTCAAAATACCAACATCACCTGCTAAACATACTGGTACTTGGATCTGTCTATTTGTGTATAGTGTAGTTCAAATTAGGGATGCAAATTATCGATTAATTCATTAATCTATAGTTGATTGACCTTATTGATCGACTTACGATTAACTGATAAGCGGCGTTTTTCACCTGAATTTTAGTGTTTCAATAGGGTCTTTAAGAATATAAGCTATAGTATACATAACACTGAGTCAAAAATATATCATAGTTATATATTTATATTATTATATATTATTATATATAATGCACATAATAATATATTATATATAATATATTATTATATTGTATATTCCTCAATTAATTATTCCTTAGTAAAAAAGCAGACAAATGTATTGATGCTGAATAACAAAATACATTCTTTATTGAAAATAAATTGAGCACTGGCTCAGTTGTTGCACTTGCAGCATGGAAATCTTGAAATTAAAAGGAACAGAAGAAATTAAATAACAGAATGTTATTTAGTCTACATATTATGATGAAACCAGTGAATCCAGGCTATTTTTAGGACATTCTCAACATTTATTTTGAACTAAGGCATCAACAATATTTCTCTCCCTTAATCTGTGAAGGGTTACAGTACAAAATATACATTTCACAGGGCCCCTGGACACAGCATAAAACATTACAGGGCCTCAAACCAGAACAATCAAGAAATTATAAAAGCATATAAGTTACATGCTTTTATAATTTCAAAAATATATGGTTCTAGGTCCAGCTCTACTGTGAGTTGTACGGCAACATCCAGAGAGGAAAGGGTTACATGATGTAACGCTATGGTCTTTTTCGCGAGTGGGATCGCATCTCGTGTTCACATTCCAGAGTAGCGCCCTCTAGCGATTAGTTACAATGAATGCACTTTGTGTCGGCCAACGTCTTGATCGATAATTAATTGTAAGTCGATTAATTGTTGACATCCCTAGTTCAAATGGCATTTTACAATCTGTTGGGGGAAAAGAACTAGTGAAGTGTCTTGCCCAAGGGAACATCAACATTATACACCAAGTGGAGAGCTGAACTGAACCATGATCCTTTGCATTAGTTGCCAATTATCTACACACTATCTCACCAGCTTTTTCTCTTTTTTAAAACCAAGCCCTGTCAACACATATTTTTATTACATATTTCCCCAATAACAATAATTGTATTCTTTGCAGTTTAAACGCTCCTAATACCACCGTTTCCTTGCAAATTCTGGTCCGCCATAGCCTTCCTTGTTGCGGTAAACAGGTGAGACGTGTGTGTGAGTGGTCTCTAGCAGATAAGGTGAGTTAAATTATGATGGCGCCACATGGAGTATTCCCTGTCACTTGGCTGTCTGCCCGCTCTGATAAGCCGTGTACATCCACCTTCAAATCACAGCATTCTGAGCATATAGACATGAAAGTGTGATCACAGTCCATTTCCATACTCTTTGGGGACCCCCATTATCAGAGCTAGAATGATTTGCACACTCAGAGCTAGCGTGTTTTCTTGCATTCTATCTGGGAATGTTTTTGGGCTACCATTGCGAGAGGAGTCATACTGTTCCACCACATCGCGCTTTGATTCTTGGTTTAATTTACAAGTTAAATATGGCAATGCTGGAGTCACGCAGGGCTGCTGTGTGGAATATCATACCAACTATAATGCCTGAAAGTATTTTTGGTGAAGTAAGACTAGATCAACTTAAGAAAAGGCTATTTACCCAGAGAAAAATATGAAAATCAATCAGAAACGTGTACAAAAGTAGGGCAAATCTAGTCTGGTTAACACCTGACCATATCACAAGTGAGATATGGGTCTGGAAACTCGCTTCGAAAAATCCCGTAGCGGAGGTGTGGTTAGCGATTGCCAACGGCCGTTTATTGGGCGTTATGAATGTCTATCATTGAGCGTATACGTAAGTCCATAGCCAATCATGTCAGTTGTCAGTTCAAACTACAAGCTTCCGTTTGTCATGTAGTACGCGTCACCGTCTTGCCACACCTCCCCCGCTCTCTGATTGGGGCCCTAAATCTGGGACTCTCGCTTGGACGAGTTTCCAGGCCGCCTTCCAGTTCGAAACGAACGGAAGCGGCCTGGGAATTCCCAGGCTAGGGCAAATCTTGAGTGTCAAAATAATTGTTGGAGAGAACTACTACTCATACCTTTAAACTACTACTACTTTAGCTACTACGACTACTGCTGCTACTACTACTACTATTACTGCTGCTGCTAGTACTACGACTACTATTCCTGCTGCTGCTGCAGCTACTACTCCTACTACTACTACTACTGATACTTTTACTAACTACTACTGCTACTACTACTACTGTTGCTTTTACTACTACTACTACTACTACTACTACTACTACTACTGCTGCTGCTGCTGCAGCTACTACTACTACTACTACTACTACTGCTACTTTTACTACTACTTCTACTACTGCTGCTGCTACTACTACTACTACTACTCCTGCTGCAGCTACTACTACTACTACTACTACTGTTGCTTTTACTACTACTACTACTACTGCTACTACTACTACTACTACTACTACTACTACTACTACTACTGTTGCTTTTACTACTACTACTACTACTACTACTGCTGCTGCTGCTACTACTACTACTACTACTGTTGCCTTTACTACTACTACGACTACTGCTGCTACTACTACTACTACTACTACGACTACTGCTGCTACTACTACTATTACTGCTGCTGCTAGTACTACTACTACTCCTGCTGCTGCTGCAGCTACTACTACTACTACTACTACTGTTGCTTTTACTACTACTACTACTACTGCTACTACTACTACTACTACTACTACTACTACTACTACTACTGTTGCTTTTACTACTACTACTGCTGCTGCTGCTACTACTACTACTACTACTACTACTACTACTACTACTGCTACTACTACTACTACTACTGTTGCTTTTAATACTACTACTACTACTACTACTGCTACTACTGCTGCTGCTACTACTACTACTGCAACTACTACTACTGTTGCCTTTACTACTACTACTACTGCTGCTGCTGCTGCTGCTACTTCTACTACTACTACTAATGCTACTACTACTACTACTACTACTACTACTACTACTATTATTACTACTACTACTATTATTATTACTTAGATGTCGCAAGACATGATCAAGAAGGGCATCTGGCATAAAAACTCATAAATACTAAATACTACTGCTGCCTACCACTACCACTACACTTGAATCCAAGAAGGAATGGGAAAGGGGATCAAATAAATAGATTAATACTAATATTATTAGCACTACTACTACTACTACTACTACTACTACTTCTACCATGCTTATACCCTTAACAAGGACATCCATATTGCCCTGTATTCCTCCCTGTTGTTTGCAGTAGGAGCCTGTTTGGTGAGGCTCTGTCTAACTGCTGTTCACAGTGTTCAGGGCTGTCATCTCCTCTGCTCAGCCTGATGTACACTCTGCACCAGCATCTGTCCACAGGTGCCTTCCACTCAGGAGGAGAAGGAGCTGACTCATTCACACCCAAACGACACTGCAATTCTGCTTAAACTCCACTTTTTAAGCTCTAAATCAGGGTGTATGACTAAAAAATGTAGATGTATTATTATAAGGAGAAAGCCTGATACGCAGCACTGATTTCAATACCAATGAAATCAATAATGACACAAAATAATACGACTTTCTTTAATATTACCATGTGGTCTTGTAATAGTTCTGTTATAGATCAAGACACGTCTAAATCCCTGAGCCAAGTTACAAATAAGATGGAGAGGCAACTCTGAAATGTGACAATAAAAGGTACACTTTAACCTGACAAGTTAGGGCCTGTTTACACGAGAACGCTTACGGAAATGCCTTTCGCTTACACGGTGATTTTAAAGTTTTTGGGGCCTAAAAACGCAAACATCTGAAACCACCCTTCAGAGTGGAAAAGTTAAATACGCTCCGCTGTAGCGTTTCCGTGTAAACTGCCCAAGACGCAAAACTGGTCAGATCTGCTCACGTCGCGTACGCGTTTACGTCACATAGATGCGGCATACTTTGATACCACGGATGTTGCAGCTCTAGTCAACATACAAGAGTCATTTCAACAATTGTATAAATCGCACCCACACACGTCTACGGTCTTTTCTCTTCTTCCCGTACAAGTCTTTCTCACACTCTCACAGCCACACAGACGGCCAAGACAAGCGACTTCCGCATGAGGCACTTCAAATGTAAAACCCGATGTGATTTTATATTTTCTAATTCACTGTAATCCTCCTGTAATGTCACTATTTTCAGTACAATATTCAAAAACATGTAAACAAAAATACAAGTCACTGAAATGTTTGCAGCGGAACTTAACAACTCATTTAAAACGCAACTAGAACATTTTATTTTGAAGTTTTACCTTTCTCTTTTCCGGTACAGTCGTGGTTAGAAATGTAACTTGACGCTGTTGTAATGTTTTTTTGTTTTTTTTTTGTCCCACGCTGAACTAAGTCCAGTTATTAACAGCGCCTCCCTTCGCTGGCTTTTGTGTCCACTTTTGCATCTTCGTATAAACAAACATTTCCTGTTGAGAACGCTCGTCTAAACGCGGATAAAAAATTGAAGACGAGACGCCACTTTTGCGTCTTCTGTTTTGATCGTCGCCGTATAAACGTAGCCTAAGAATACATGTTTTAACCATGTATTTTTGAGAAATAAAAAACACATGTAATTGAATGCAGACAAGGTAAAGAGATAGATAAATTTAATAACATACTGTGGAACATTTCACCTAAAATTACAATATCTACATAGAGACACACCAGAAAAGCTACATAGTGTACCTTTAAAATCTGATAGAAATGTTTAAAAATACATGACAGCTAGTTGTCAATGCCTCACAATAACCAGATGGCTTTGCACACAATAATAATAATTAAAATGTACTAGTTTTAAATAGCTGTTCTGTTATTTATAATGTACCTTTTTTCCTCTCTGCAGTGGTCCAGCGAACCCGCCCCCTCTCATGTGACAAGCCAACTCCTGCTCGGCGCTACATATCTTTAGCTGCGCCGAGCTGCCAACAATTACCACACATTAGTGCCAATCGCGCCACCTGCGTCCTCCCGCTATAGCTGAAAATGGGGCGAGAGGGGCAGCGTGCCAATGGAGGAGGGGGTTTATAGCCTTCTGTATGCTGCCACCAAGTACATTGTTTAATTACCAATAAGCAGTAGTGTAATCAGGGGCTGTGGAAGCTGCTAAGAGCCGACGCAGTGTTTCAACAGCAGAGGCAAACAGGTAAATAAGGGATTGAGTCATCAAAGGTGCACTAGGTAACTTTTCTGCTGTCTTTTCTGCTTATTTCCGTGCCGATGTTGCCTTGTCTAGAATGTTGTACAGTAGGAAACTGATCATGTATATCTTTGTGTTTGTGTTCTTATAGGTAAAAACTCCCTTAAAACATTCTTTCTGTGGTGTGGGTGGGCATGCCTCTTAGCAGATCTGACCTGTAACTGACCTGAGGGTGTCTACAGAGAGTTAGATAAGGTTAAAGCCATGCTGTAGAACATTACAACATGGATGAAAGAGTTCCGTCTTTTAGCGGATCTCCGCTTTTTTTTTCAGCCGCGGGGTAATTTTTTTAAATATCTGCAAATTCGTTGAGAAAGATTTTGGGTGTATATAGTATATGTATAGTTGTGTTTAGGTTCGCCAACCGAACCGTCCCTTGAAAAACAGAATCGTCCCGTATTCAGAACAAAAGTACGTGTATCTCTTATTAAACTTCGTATTAAACTGCGGGCCGCGCGAGCCCGTGTCTGGAGCCGCGGACCCAAACATGGAACGCATAGCTGTAAACTATGGATAAATCTCGGATTACAGGCCACTTTTGATTCAAACGAAATCGTAGACTAAAGACATCGAGCTTCTATGATTTGAAAAGTGCTAAAGTTTGTGTTATTTGGAGCCCGCACGGGGCATATTACATGCTCGGGGAATGCCCCGAGCTATGGCTATAAGTCGCGCTAGGCTAACGGCATTAGCCTAACGCTAATCTAAAACATCTCTGGAAATGCTCCATATGACACCAAAGTGATATGGGTGAGTAAAACAACTTGTTTTATTACCGAAATAAGGCTCAAATTGAAAATGGGGTTTTTTTGTACATTCTTTATGTGGTGTCACTTTTATGCCGTGACTTTCCGCTTTTTTCATGATTGGCCACTTTCATCCCTGATTACAAGCAAAGCAATAACAGCAACAAACCCTCCACCAGAAAAGGTACATAAACAGAATACACATTAGTGCTTAGAAATAATTTGAAAAGGAAGCGTTTTTGTTTTTTTTGTTTTTTTTTTTAGTTAATTTACAGCCCATTCACTTTTTGTATAATACTTGAACTTCAACTATGACATTTGTGTCCCACCACGGAAGCTGAGCCCGCATGTCGGCATTAAAGATTCTCAGGAAATGCGTTTTTTGTGTTTTCTTTTTTCAAAATTTGTGATTGATGATTGATGATATTATAATATTTCAATTGTAAATTTCTATTCCTAAGCAATACAGAAGTTTGTTTTGTGTGAAATATTCTCTCTAGTCCATAACACTATTGCTAAAGAGGAGGAGATGGAGAGGCCGAGGTGGCTAATGACTGTGCTGCTGCAGTGAAGAGGCACTGAAATGACTGATGTAGTGGAGTAAGCTGTGGTTTGCAAACAGCAATAAACAGAAAAAAATATGTCTTCCTGGTTGAATTTTTAGTTCAGCTTGGTGGGTTGGACAGTTCAGAAACGGCACAAGGGTTTATGGGTAATCTCCTCTCCGTTATAGTGGTATGAGCTCCTTGGACTGCTGGTTACACGAGAGAAGCTGTCCATTACTGTTTTGAAAATGCGGTTGTGGAAAGATAGTGGAGAGACAAAATGACAGAATGAGGCAAAGCAGCCGTGATATTGTGATACTGTGTGTGTGTGCGTGTGTGTGTGTGTGTGCGTGTGTGTGTGTGTCCGTGTATAGACATTTTCACACCTGCATTTTAGCCAAGCTCAAATCACAGAGAACTGGCCGAGTGGCTCCAGTGAAGGCAGCCTCGTTCTGGTACAGAGAGAGAAGGGAGAGGTGTCTGCGAGGAGGAGATTTAGCCCCGAGCCAAAACCAATTCACAAACACTCAGAGCTGGAGAGGGTCTGATCCCCCACCTGCCCTCGTGCTGCAGGCCTGAGGTGAGTCTGTGTGAGGGACGTCCAGACGATGCACATGGGTGGCTCCAGAGAATTGGCCTGGTTTAAAGGGCTCATATTATGCTATTTTCTGATCTATGTTATAATTCTTCCTCAACGCAAACATACCTGGAGTTTTGTATTCCCCCTGCACTTCAATTCTTTAGTTTAATAGAGGTTTTTCAGACGGTAGAGTGCAATGATGTCTTTCTCCCATTTGAAAGCTGGAACTGTTATTTGTGTATTGATCGGATAGATAGGTAGATGGATAAATGCTTTATTTATCCTGGAAATTCATTTCTGTTTCATTAGAAACAATTATTATTATTATTATTATTCATTCATTCATTCATCTTCTTCCGCTTTTTCCATTCTCTGGGTCGCGGGGGCAGCAGTCCAAGCAGTCCCAGAACACAATGCATGCATGTGTCATGAATCCTCCCGCGGGTGGTGGGTCCACAGGAGGACGGCTCACGTCACAACGGGCCTTGATTTATCTTCTGCCATGGAGGCTACCAGTGTCCGCAGACACTGGGGGCGAGGTGGGGTTAAGTGTCTTGCCCAATTATTATCTGTGCAATAATTACTCGTGCAATAGAGCTGGTACAATAAATAGAACACATCAAAGATAATAATAATAATAATACATTTTATTTATTAGGCGCCTTTCTGGACACTCAAGGTCGCCTTACAACAAGTGTAATATACAAACAGTTAAAAACAAACAGTTAAACATTTAAACAATAAAACTTTTAAAAACAGTAAAACATTAAAACATTTAAAAGGACAGTGCAGTTATGGTTGAAGTGAAAAGGCCAGTCTGAACAGATGAGTTTCGAGTTTTGTTTTGAAGTTTGGACAATGATGGACAAATGTATCTGGCAATGAGCCGTGACTGTTTTCTGTCTTTCTGTCTGTACTGTATGTGTGAGTGTAACTGTGTTTTAAAGATCCCATGACATGGTACTTCTTGATGCTTTTATATGGCTCCTTAATGGTTCCCTAATACTGTAAATGAATCCTTCTTCAAAATCAACACTCAGTGCATGAGAAACAGAGATAAGATGAGAAAGAGTCATAAATATCTCTCTCAGAACAGGTCATAATGGGCGTTGTTGCTTGAATGCAAATGAGGAGAAAAAAGCTGGCCAATAGTAGAGGGTGGGGGCGTGGCCAAACGTTCCGGTCTCCGCTGTCAGCCCACAGCTGATCCATTTCCTTGTTTTTGCACGGGAGAGAGACTTGAAGCGTTCCATTGAAAAATAAACACATTTCCACAGAAAATAAAATCAAACCACTGCTGTTCAAAGGTCCAGAGGCTCAGATAAAGGACTTCCGAGCCTAGAAACACTCGGACGTGCCTCCAGGCAAATAAAAAAAACGCATTTCGCATTGCCTAGCGCATTCGCAGTCCAAACTCTCTGGGCGTGATTTACAGAGACGCTGAGTACAGACAGACGGGGGTGGAACTGCATTTGCATTTCTTTTTTCCATCTGACGTCAATAAGGTGCCTTGTTCAAAATCGCTCGTTTGAGCTCCGATTTTTTGTAACGCAGAAAAGGATCGCAAATGCTCAGTTTAGACATTTCACAACTTTTAACCATGGGGGGGGCCTAAACAGGGTAGGGGAGCTCACATTAACGTTCAAAAACCTCAGAAAGTGAAAATTTCATGCCATGGGACCTTTAAGCTGCGGGCAGTGAGCCCAAAACAAATTTCCCCTTGGGGACAATAAAGTTTATCTTATCTTATCTTAATAATAATAATAATAATAATAATAATAATAATAATCCAGCAGTAATTCAAGTTATAAAGATGCTTTATTTTGTGTTTTCTTTAGTAATATCCACAAAGAAAATTCACAAATGTTGACATTTATTATCTAGGCCTAATTAGTGAAAAATACCTTAAAGGGCCCATATTACGCTATTTTCTGTTCTGTTATAATGTTGTTTCTTCATCACAGACAGACCTGGACTTGTGTTTTGTTTCATTCTGAGTTCTTCTCTCAAACAGAAAAAACTCTATTCCACCATGTGATGTCATCTGGTAATATAGGAAGTGCTCCATTGTGTTTTTGTTTTTATTTTTTTATTACTTTTTTTGCATATAAAGCAGATAGCAGGGTAACAATCTATAACAGTGCACGTGACCTTTCCCCCCTCCCTTCCCCCTCTTTCTCTCTCCTTTGCTTATTGTGTTTTTAAACTCCAGACACCTTCACTAGAATCATTTTGATCATTTTAGACCTGGAATTGACTATTTCTACTCTACTGAATGAACTTGAAAACTACCGCTTCATGACGTCACAAGGTGGAACAGAGCATTTTGAGGTTTGGGGATGCTGACAGCCTAATAACAAAGGATGAACAAACAAACGTGTGAAGGAAACAAAACACAACTCCAGGTCTGTTTTTGAGGAGGTAACAGCATTCTAACATGGCTTAAAGCTCACAAGAGTCAATTTTGCGTAAGATAGGGCCTTTAACTAAATCACAATTATAATATTATGACATTTTCAATAGACTATGCCTTGACAATGTAGTTATCTGGATTTTTCCCTGCTGCACTGAGAGCTCCATCTGGTCAGTATAGTCTCTTCACTTATACTATTGACCACATTTTCTATACCGCAGCTGTTTCACACACACGGCTCTCCTATAACATAAATAATATTTCTCATTGAGCTGTGACCCACACTACCCCCTCTTATAGACTTCATATATAGTCTCGCACTCTCTAGTACAACAGCATGGAGCCACAGCGGGCTACCACAAATGACGCTAACACTTTGACCCCAGCTTTTCAAGTGCAGATGTCTTTATTCCCGATGTTTGAACTTGGTGAGTTTGCAGCGTGGAAGACAGGGCAAGAAAGACTGTCATTTTGGAATTAACCTTTGACCTATGATTGAAAATCTGGAATAGACATTGAACTCATTGCTTGCTTGATAGTAGATTTGCTTTACTATCCACTACAGGTGAAAAAATTTGAAAATATATATATATATCATGTCTTGAGTGTGGTTTTATGTAACTTTATTAATTACATAATTTACATAATGTATTAGAACTCACCTTTTCTCAAGTCCTTAAAGGAGTATTAATGCTTTTTTTACAATCTGAACCTTATTTCGGTAATAAAACAAGTTGTTTTACTCACCCATAGTACTTTGGTGTCACTTGGAGCAGTTGCATAGATGTTGTAGTTTAGCGATATCCGTTAACGTGAGTGCCCGGGGCAGGCGATTGCGGTCACCAAAATAACACAAACTTTATCACTTTTCAAATTACACAAACTCAATGTCTTAGTCTAGACTTTTGTTTGGGTCAAAAGTGGCCTCTAAGCCAAGATTTAGACCGAATGGATACGGAATGGATTTTTTTTTTTTTTTTGTGAAGCCTCGACTGGTAAAATAAATCTGATTGAATAGCCTCACTGTTTGGCGAAGCAGAACGAGGCTACATTAAAAACTGATATCTTGGCCCGGCCGTTTATGCATTCACATAAACATAAAACTTTGAACTAGTATGATTTAAAATTTATGCGTGATCCATAAACACAATTTCCACAAGCATCCACCCTTATTTAGTTTTAAGTCACCCCTAAATAACTGTACTGAATATGTTAAGCAGTTGAGGCACATTTGCAAGCCGAATGCACAAACATGTAGTTTTACAAAAATCACAAGGAGTTTTACAAAAATCGTTTGTCAAACCTGGGTCAGGGCGTTCTTGTAGTTTTGCATAGAAGCCATCTTTAATTCTGGTCCAAGAGACGCTCATGAAATGCGCCTTTCCAGTTCGAGTGTCTGGTCATAAATGAGAAAAGCATCAGTACATCATACATCAACTGATTTGCCTAAGAATTTAAAGCCAAAAATATTTTAAAAACGGGCGGCAGTAGCTCAGTTGGTAGAGCGTTTGTCTACTCATCCAGGGGTTGGCGGTTTGTATCCCGCTCTTGATGGGTTGACCGCGCGTCGATCCCAGCTCCCACAGATGAGCGCTGCTGTTGTGTCCTTGGGCAAGACACTTAACCCCACCTCGCCCACAGTGTCTGCGGACACTGGTAGCCCCCATGGCAGAAGATACATCAAGGCCTGTTGTGACATGAGCCGTCCTCCTGTGGACCCACCACCCGCGGGAGGATTCATGGGGGCTGGTGCATTGTGTTCTGGGCAGCAGATCTGCTTGGACTGCTGCCCCCGTGACCCAGAAATGGAAAAAGCGGAAGAAGATGGATGGATGGATGGATGGATACGGAAAGAATGAAGCGGAGACAGTTTTAGGAGCAGCGCACCAGAGAACAGCCATTGGTATCGCAGTACTTTTCAGAATCGTACGGTGAACTGAATCCGCTGGCCTTCTTTTTTTTTTTCTTTGCTGGTCAAAAATCGTCCGCACTGAAGTGGGTACTGCAGACACGATGGTTCAAACGTCTTACAGCTTTGCCTTCCATGTTTGGGTCCATTCTCAAAGCAACTAGCCACTGCTTCTAACTCCGGATTGTGATGACGAAGCCTGTGAAAACTCAACTTCGTCCAAGCTGTCATTTTGCTTTCACAACCGGGATAAATGCACGTTCGCACCATTTCAGGTTTTCTCAAGCGGAGATGTTTTCTTCTTATTATTCCTTTGCTTCTTTATGACTGTAACCGAGAGCTGAGAGCGAATCAGCTGTGAATGTCTCTCCTCATCTACTCGAAACTATGGCTAAATCTCGGATTAGAGGCCACTTTTGACTCAAACGAAAGTCGAGACTAAGACATTGAGCTTCTGTAATTTGAAAAGTGATAAAGTTTGTGTTATTTGGTGACTGCAATCGCCTGCCCCGGGCACTCACGTTAACGGATATCGCTAAACTACAACATCTACGGAACTGCTCCAAATGACACCAAAGTACTATGGGTGAGTAAAACAACTTGTTTTATTGCCGAAATAAGGTTCAGATTGTAAAAAAAAACTTTAATACTCCTTTAAGCCTCTCTTTAGGCCCTGCTAAGTGTGTTCTATATTACACAAAATGTACTCTTGTGAGCTTTTAGTCATCTTATAATATTGTTACCTCCTCAAAAGCATATCTTGAGTTGTGTTTTGTGTTTTTTCACTAATTAATTTTCACTATGTAATTAATTTCAACATTTGTGAATTTTCTTTTTGGGTATTGCTCATGAAAACACCAAATGATCAATGTACAAATAATTGCTCCAACTTCCAAATGAGCAAAAGAGAGACATCATAACATTCCATTACATTCCATTCTACCATCTGCAAAAAAAGTGTAGGTTGAATTTAAATATTTCTTTTAGTTGTAAATCTGACTTTTGCCAACACAGATTGGATTTGTTTCTCCTGTGTGGGTGAGAGAGGAGACACAGGGGACATTGATGTGTGCAAAAAAACTCCCACAATTCTTAGCTTTTAGCACTCATGTCTCCTCTGTCTCTCACTCGTACAGACTTACCACTTAGCTCTATTTTTGGATTTTGACTATGTGTGCTAAAATCTGGCAGTCTATTTAAGTTTTCTGAAAAAGGTACTTTATAGACAGATATCTGGAGCTGTATTTTAACTTGTCCCAGTTTATATAACAACAAACATTAGGATAATATAACTTTTGTCATAATATTGCTGACTTACATTATACCTTAGTTCATATTGAATAGTTATATTATGAGTTGTTTTTGTTGTTGTTGCAAATTCACACCTTAAAGGTCCCATGACATGGTACTTCTTGATGCTTTTATATGGCTCCTTAATGGTTCCCTAATACTGTAAATGAATCCTTCTTCAAAATCAACACTCAGTGCATGAGAAACAGAGATAAGATGAGAAAGAGTAATTTTTCTCTCTCTGAACACTCTATAATGGGCGTTGTTGCTTGAATGCAAATGAGGAGAAAAGAGCTGGCCTATAGTAGAGGGTGGGGACGTGGCCAAACTCTCCACTCTAGGCTCTGAGCTCTCAGCTGATCCATTTCCGTGTTTTTGCACAGGGGGAGAGATTTGAAGCGTTCCATTGAAAAATAAACACATTTCCACAGAAAATAAAATTAAACCACTGCTGTTCAAAGGTCCAGAGGCTCAGATAAAGGACTTCCGAGCCTAGAAACACTCGGACGTGCCTCCAGGCAAATAAAAAAACGCATTTCGCATTGCCTAGCGCATTCGCAGTCCAAACTCTCTGGGCGTGATTTACAGAGACGCTGAGTACAGACAGACGGGGGTGGAACTGCATTTGCATTTCTTTTTTCGATCTGACGTCAATAAGGTGCCTTGTTCAAAATCGCCCGTTTGAGCGTTTTGAGCATTTTTTGTAACGCAGAAAAGGATCGCAAATGCTCAGTTTAGACATTTCACAACTTTTAACCATGGGGGGGGGGGCTAAACAGGGTTGGGGAGCTCACATTAATGTTCAAAAACCTCAGAAAGTGAAAATTTCATGCCATGGGACCTTTAAAATCTGAACTAAACCCAGAAAGCACGCCAAATCTACATAAGGACTAATCCGGGTTTCTGGGCTCAAACCGGACTAGAGTGAACTCTTCTAGTCCTTCTGAGAACTTCTGTTAGTAAATCTGCTTTACAAGGTTAATTAGAGTCCAAAGGAGAAATTGAATTTGTCAAATGGACAAAAGTTTGTTTGGTCGAATATGTTTTGCAGCTCATCCAAGCTCAGAACTGAAGAAGCTGCGAAACGTATTGGACCAAATAAACTTTGTCCAGTTGACAAATTGAATTTCTCCTTTTGCCATGGATTCTACCTGGACGACTGAGGGATTCTACCTACACACAAGGTTAAATAGACTTTATTTCTAGTCAGTGAACCAAAGCTTTGTTTCCAAAATTAGACAATGAACAGGAATGATGTGATGCTACTTAAAGAACAACTACAGAGGATTTTCAGACAACATGAAATCCCAGTCTTTTTCAAACCTACAAACACTTTAAGACAAAAACTGATCCACCCAAAGGACAAAACGCCGAGCCACAAACAAAACAATGTGGTCTACTCCATTCAGTGTAGTGAAGACTGCAGTGAGCGCTACATTGGAGAAACAAAACAGCCACTTCACAAGAGGATGTACCAACACAGACGGGCGTGCCAGAGTGGACCTTCAGCTGCCGTACATCTTCACCTAGAAGCCACAGGCCACCCCTGTGAGGACAGTGATGTACAGATCTTAGCCAGGGAAAAGAACTGATTTGAGAGGGGAGGTAAAGAGGCTATTTTTGTTAGGAACGAAAAAACTTTTGTCCAGGTGACAGAATTGAATTTTTCCTTTGCCATACTTGAAGAAGTTTTGAAAGTGTGAAGTGTGAATAAAGCAAAAATACAACTCCAGGTAGGTTTTGGATGAGGGGACATTATAGTAACACTTTCGTATTAAACACCATTGAACCCCTTACCTGGCCAGCCAAATGATATCTCTCTGTATTTGCTATACAGCGAGATACCATTTGGACACCCTCGCTCCACCCTCGCTCCCCCGGTTAACAATGGACTCCGTGATTCTGATTCATTCAAAGATGGTGACGTCAGTGCACCCGCCTTTGCCCGCAACGTCACTCTTAGGCAGCGGAAGTTCCTCCTCAGGTTTGAATCAAGATGGCGCATCGGAGAACTGAACGTCCCTTCCATTCAGCTGTAAAATTGGTCTTAAATGACCTAAAACACATCGATTCCATAAAACCACAGCAGCTGACAGCTCTAGAGGCCTTTCTTTTCTTTCTTTTCTTTTGTTTGATTGGTTCACGTCGCTGTCCGTTAACTGTTCTCTGATTGGTTCACTTAGCTGTCTGTCTACGCGCTAAAGCAGCGCATTCTAGACCAAGCATTACCAGACTCGCCGCTGGTACAGCGATGAGTCATGCATTCTTCCAGGCAATTGAACCCCAATACTGTTGTACAAAAAAACATGATTTGAACTGCCATATTTTTTTATGCAATCATAGTTTACAAAGTTTACAGCCTTCACATTCAATTTAGAACTTCATACACACATGACAATAGATGAGTTAGAAATGTATAAACACAATTTTGTAATTTAAAATAAATGAACAAAAATGCACGAAATACTCTGTTAGCCACTGTTTTGACGACCTTATTGTTAGCACTCTTGAAACTCAGACTCTCTTGTAACAAAGGCACGTGAAGAGCTTGGCTACATAGAGCATTGTAATGGACACTATCACTCTTACATACATGTGCAATCAATATTAATTCTCTTATCTGGGGACAGGCTCCATCCCATTGTTCACTCACATGTCACCTGCTGTGCTCCACTGTGACCAGCCCCGTTCCCTTTGGCAGTGTGTGTGGAGATAGAATTATAGCGTAGCAATCTCATCTTATCTGTCCTTAAGCACGGAGCAAATGTAGAATGTCCAAATGGGTTAATGGAGATCTAATACTGGACTGAGCTGAGTTTTAGACCATGTTATAATTTTGTCTCCTTATCTGCGGGGGTAGGGTTACCATGGTGACGCAATGCACACATTAGCAATTATTGTGATGGTCATTATCATGTTTTAATCCACATAGCTGCTCCATGTTTGTAAAGTTCATTCATCTTAAGTAGACTTTTTGATATTGCCTCCACTGTTAGTTAAAACAAAAGACACTTTTCAATACCGTAGAAGATGCAGGTTATAGCGCCCTCTGCTGGGATTTTGTATATCCAAGGCACGTACATTAGGTAATACTACAGCTTCAGCCAGGGCTATGGTGTACGTTAAAGGAGAATTAACGTTTTTTTACAATCTGAGCCTTATTTCGGTAATAAAACAAGTTGTTTTACTCACCCATAGCACTTTGGTGTCATATGGAGCACTTCCAGAGATGTTTTAGATTAGCGATAGCCGTAGCGTGAGTTCTTGGGGCATGTAATATATGCCCCGTGCGGACTCCAAATAACACAAACTTTAGCACTTTTCAAATCATAGAAGCTCAATGTCTTAGTCTACACTTTCCTTTTGAGTGGATTACAGTGGCCTATAATCCGAGATTTATCCATAATTTACAGCTTTGCGTTTCATGTTTGGGTCCCGAGAGTTGAGAGCGAAATAAGCTGTGACTCCGCACATGCGCGCTGGCCTTCTCATCTACTCGAAAGTATGGCTAAATCTCGAATTACAGGCCACTTTTGACTCAAACGAAAGCGTAAACTAAGACATCGAGCTTCTATGATTTGAAAAGTGCTAAAGTTTGTGTTATTTGGAGACCGCACGGGGCATATATTACATGCTCGGGGCATATGCCCGAGCATGTAATATATGCGCTACGGCTATCGCAAATCTAAAACATCTCTGGAAGTGCTCCATATGACACCAAAGTGCTCTGAGTGAGTAAAACAACTTTATTACCGAAATAAGGCTCAGATTGTAAAAAACGTTAATTCTCCTTTAAAGGTGCACTGCACGGTTGCTTGCCTGGAAGAATCCATGACTCATCGCTGTACCAGCGGTGAGTCTGGTAACGCTTGGTCCAGAATGCGCTGCGGTTGCGCGTAGACAGACAGCTAAGTGAACCAATCAGAGATTGCGCCATCTTGATTCAAAACTGAGGAGGAACTTCCGCTGCCTAAGAGTGACGTTGGGGGCAAAGGCGGGTGCACTGACGTCACCATCTTTGAGCGAATCAGAATCGCGGAGTCCGTTTTTAACCGGAGGAGCGAGAGTGGAGCGAGGGTGTCCAAATGGTGTCGCGCTGTATAGGAAATACAGAGAGATATCATTTGGCTGGCCAGGTAACACGGTTGCACCATCTGCTTTTCAGGGAAATTCCTCATTATGGCATTATTTAAATACAGGCGTTTTTACTGCTCAAAACCCAGAGAAACACGCAATCTTGCAATGAGCAAAACAATAACATCTCCATGGAGACAAGCTAGTGACGTACCCTCCACCAGAAAAATGACATATTGCATCTTTATAAAGCCCTTAAAATGTTGACCATAAAATATTTAAAAACTGCTGTTTAAAAAAACAAAACAAAACAAAAAAACAACCCAAAACAAAATTAATTGCATTACTATATCCCTTTGACAGTGTGTGCGTTTAAATGAGTGGGTGATTATTTGACTTATTGTTCCTGTTGTCATCATTTCCTCTTGTGTATTAGTGAATAATGGTGTGATTCCCGTGTAAAGCTGACAGTGATGGTGACATGATGCGCTGCTCGCTGTTTTGTTGCACTTAATATAATTACAGAGGAGACATCTTGGCTTTGTGTGTGCCCTGCTTCCCAATATGTTTGTGATAATTCTGTTGATGGAGTTTGTGTTGGAGATGATTGCGTCCATGTGAACTGATGTGAATGCCAAATTTAACCCAGACAGATACAGAGAGATAGGGCTGTGCTAGTAATCGCTTTTTAACGGAATGAAGCTCCAATTATTATCAAAATTATCAGTAAAATAGTGGGTGGTTTTAGGCTATGTTTATACGGCGACAATCAAGACGCAAAAGTGGCGTCTCGTCTTCAATTTTTTATCCGTGTTTAGACGAGCGTTCTCAACAGGAAATGTTTGTTTATACGAAGACGCAAAAGTGGGCAAATTCGATTGAATATGCATGCCAGGCCGCTAATATAATGTCAGAGCGACCTTTTTCAGGACACCGACAGGGGCTCTCATTACGGTTGTTTCGCCCTCGATGTCGGGTCAGAGCTCTTCGCTTAATGTAACAAGAGCTTGTTTAGTCATTCTGAAGTTTTCCACCCAAGCACTGTCATCAACTAATCCATTCTCAAAATTGTCCCACCACTGACTGGTTCTGCCCGGTCTTGTGCAAACTGGCCTCTGTCGCCTGCGATGTATTGTTATTGTTTTTACCGGCTTGGCGCGTCCAGTGTGACATCAGGTGTATGCGACGTGAACATGTTTTGCACTTCTTGCCGTTTAGACGGAGACACGACCCGGGCGGTCTTCAGAACTCCACACTCTGGAAGGAGTCTTCAGATTTTTGCAGTTTCAGAGCCCGACGGCACCGCCGCCGTGTAAACGAAAGACACTTCCGGTAGAATATTTTGTCGTTTTCAGTCGCAATCGTCCTCGTCTAAATGGCCCCTTAATCAACAAGTCTACAGCCAATCACGGATGTAACGATATTACAATCTGACCATTTCACGATATGTGTGAGGCTTACAAAATAGTCAATATGCAACTTTTTCCTTTTACAATCCTTGGAAATGCCTTTAAAAGGATTTGATACTGTTATAATATGAAGAATGAAGATTTAAAAGTGCTTAGTAACAGTTATTTCTTCATGTCGTCTGCACTGACAACACCAAAGGTTCATGGTCTATGTAGTTACCTCTGCTTTTTAGCTACTGCTGCACCATGGCAAGGCAAGTTTACTTATATATAGCACAATTCATACACAAAGTACTTCAAAACTGCTTTACAGAATAAGAAAGGCATTAAAATCACAAAGAAAGACATTAAAATCACCATAACTATTAATTTATTCAGAGATTTGTAATTCGAATCAGTGATTATGGGAGGAAAAAACACATAAAAGACACATAAAAATAAGCAGAATGCAAATTAATAGTTTACTGTCTCTGGTGCTTAGACTCTAAAAAGCAGAAATGTGGTCTTGTATGGTAAGATAAGAGTAAGAATTTTTTAAATATATATTTTGAGTTAAATGGCAATTAATTCATGATTTTGTGATTCATTTGAGGGAAAATTAGCGCTGGGGCCATAGCAGTTAACAATTGAAAACAAAATATCCTATCTTTTTGGATGTTCCTCAGAATGTCACCTATAACAGGACGTTTACAGGCATGAATATGAATGACCTGAGAAGTGATTGGTTGGGAAATAAATATAGCGAACAAGCTACAAGCAAGGTAAAAACAATATTGTCCTTGCTTAATTTACACCTGTGACTCTTAAAAGTACTATAAATCGTACATTTATGAAAGTGAAACTGTAAAAATGATTGTCAAGACTCAAATTTTGGAATTTCTTTTGGGATCAATAAAATATCTCTATTAAAACTTGACTTAGACCAAGAAGTGGAGATGTGGGAGCTCCAAAACAATAGCCATAGACGGGCATTCTGGTGCAGAGCCCACCCCACCTGCTGCTGCTGTCTATTCCCATAATGAACACAGAGCCATCTCCATCCAAATGACCGCTTTAGGCCTTAAGAGCATATGTGAGTCGTAATGCAGTGTCTCAAACTTTCCGAGATGACGTATTGATTGCGCCAATCAATGGTTCTAAAAAGCAGTGAGTGCATCTGCTAACCGTAATGAAGGCACTTAAAACAAAGATCTATGTATGTCCTTTTCACTCAGCAGGTAGGATTAGCTTTTGGGATGGGAGAAGTAGCGGGTTAGAAATCGCGCGTGAAGGGGAAGTTTTGAATGTCAGGGAAAGTACGTGAGAATTATTATTTTATTTTTTTAAATAATTATTGTGTTTAAATAAACTGCATAATAGAGCTTGGTGCATTAGTGTCTGTGCTATTGTACGTTTTGATTTGTTAATAATTACTATAAATATTATTATACAGTGGTACCTCACCTTACAAAATTAATTCGTTCCAGAAGTGGTTTCGTAACGTGAATTTTTCGTAAATTGAGTAGCCATTTCAATGGAAAAGGCCTGCCGTGCTCCTCGCCGCGCGGTGCCGTGCTCCTCGCCGCGCGGTGCCGTGCTCCTCGCCGCGCAGTGCGTTCATGTCTCCGCGCTGCTTCCGGAGTCGTGTCTCCCGCAAGCTCCCGCAAATTCAGGCATTTTAGCCCGCAACAATCACAAAAAATGCCCGCGAAATCCTGGGCGGTCTGAATAACAAACACCTATGATCAAAGGAGAAGTTCAATTTGTCAACTGGACAAAGTTTGTTTGGTTGAAAACGTTTCGCCGCTCATCCGAGAGGCTTCGTCAGCTCTGAGAGCTCTGAGAGCTGACGAAGCCTCTCGGATGAGCGGCGAAACGTTTTCAACCAAACAAACTTTGTCCAGTTGACAAATTGAACTTCTCCTTTGATCATGGATTCTACCTGGACGACTGAGGGACTTTTCACGCAACAAACACCTATGAGCATACATACAAGACACATCATTTAAATGCCATACTGTGGGATTCCAGACAAAGCAGTATCATGACCATAGAGAAAAGCAGGAGAAAAGTTACACAGTCCACCGTTTTTCCAATATTGTCCTTATGTCCTTCTTAAACTTTTTCCTGTATGAATAAATCATGCTACAGACTCTCATTATTATGTAGGGGCACTTTTTCCCCACTAAAACCCCACCTGGTCTGGGCAGCTGGGTCACTCAAGGGCCCATTTCTGCTCATCAAACATTCATTGGCCTAAATCTCCTGGCTTCTCTTTCACATTCCTTAAGCTTCTTATTTGTTACATCTGCCCCTCCCCCATAGCCCCGCCCCCTTCCCCATACACACTCAGGGAATACTTTAAATTCATAAAGCTCTCATCAACCTGGTCTGAAGCTTATCCGGTTTGTAATTGATTTTTTTTTTCTTTCTTTTTTACAGTGCATAGCGGGATTTCTTTTTCACTATGGTCATCTTTTTAACAATAGCTATGGGAAATGCAGTGATTATAGAACATTTAATTGATTGCGGGATATACTTGAAGCTAGGTTTAAGGCTCAAGGACTTAAGGCATGTGCTTATGCTTAACAAGGATACACTTAAAATCAATTTCCACAAGCCAAAAACAGAAAAGCAATAAGGAAACTGGATATTTTTCGCCAAGCAAACTAATTTGCATAGAGAGAGGTAACTTTATGGATCTCTGTGAATAAAAGTAGTGCGTCAAGGTAACTCTTTATACACAATACAGTACAGATGAATAAATATATGCACGCCATCATCAAACAAAAAGAAAACAAAAGAAACAGCATTCTTGTAGGAGGACCAAGAGGACTTTTATTTGGCCTACAATGGGAAAATTACAGTATTGCAACAAACAGTTCAAGAACAGCAACAGAATACAAGTAGGTACTCAAAAATCAAAATAAATAACTACTAGAAAATAGTCTTGAAATTTAACACAAAAAATAAAGAAGGAAAACAAAATTTAAATGTAAAAAATATTGTAACACAAAATGATTATTATACCATATTTATTCCTTAATTTCTCTTGTGTTTTACCATATGATCACCTGAAACTACGAGTATTTGTGTATTTTGTATAGACTTTTACCATGTTAAATGTATTTTTATATAGGAAACTTCCACTGATCTTGGTTTAAACCTGCCTGTAGAGCAATGGTCTCAGGCACGCGGCCCGCGGGCCAACTGCGGCCCCCGGGACGATAATTTTCGGCCCTCGTCTTAATATGAAAGATTAATATAAGTGAGGCCCGCAAGATTAATATGAATTTCATTTCTTGTGTGCGACGCAGAATGAACCAATCACGATGTGGTATATGGCTCTGGAGGGCGGGACATCGGTCGTGCGTATTTCCTCTAAATGTGGGCGGGGCTAGGGTGAGGTCCCAGTGCTTAGAGCTTTTTAGTGCTTGTGTGCTTGTGTGTGCTTGTGTGTTTGGGGTTGCGGCAGGCAGACATCAGACAGGGACAGTGATTGATCCATTTCTTAGACACGAGGGAGGCAGACAGTGGTGCATTTGTGCGCGCTTTGCGCGCGCTTTTCCCCGCGCGGGCGCACAGCTCCGGGCGCTTCTTCCGTGAACGCGTCTCCGTCCGTCTCTGACTCCATTCAGAGCCTGTCAGATCTGTGGAGAGGCGGCGGGCGGCCCTGTTCCCACACGTGCAGATAGTGTCACGGCCTCACTCGCGCTACGTGTTGTTTGATGTGCGCGCGCGTGAGACCCGGGCGATACTGCGATAATCCATATATTGACTAGACCAGGACTGAACCAGGACTAAACCAGGACTAAACCAGGACTAAACCAGGACTAAACCAGGACTAAACCAGGTCTAAAACCAGGACTAAACCAGGACTAAACCAGGACTGAACCAGGACTAAACCAGGACTGAACCAGGACTAAACCAGGACTAAACCAGGACTAAACTAGGACTGAACC
The DNA here is from genome assembly GCA_036785185.1 of Paratrypauchen microcephalus. Taxonomy (NCBI): domain Eukaryota; kingdom Metazoa; phylum Chordata; class Actinopteri; order Gobiiformes; family Gobiidae; genus Paratrypauchen; species Paratrypauchen microcephalus. The sequence goes on from JAVJIX010000018.1 coordinate 2,679,752, forward strand.
AGGACTAAACCAGGACTAAACCAGGACTAAACCAGGACTGAACCAGGACTAAACCAGGACTAAACCAGGACTAAACTAGGACTGAACCAGGACTAAACCAGGACTAAACCAGGTCTAAAACCAGGACTAAACCAGGACTAAACCAGGTCTAAAACCAGGACTAAACCAGGACTAAACCAGGACTGAACCAGGACTAAACCAGGACTAAACCAGGACTGAACCAGGACTAAACCAGGACTAAACCAGGTCTAAAACCAGGTCTAAACCAGGACTAAACCAGGACTGAACTAGGACTGAACCAGGACTGAACCAGGACTAAACCAGGACTAAACCAGGTCTAAAACCAGGACTAAACCAGGACTAAACCAGGACTAAACCAGGACTAAACCAGGTCTAAAACCAGGACTAAACCAGGACTAAACCAGGACTGAACCAGGACTAAACCAGGACTGAACCAGGACTAAACCAGGACTAAACCAGGACTAAACCAGGACTAAACCAGGTCTAAAACCAGGACTAAACCAGGACTAAACCAGGACTGAACCAGGACTAAACCAGGACTGAACCAGGACTAAACCAGGACTAAACCAGGACTAAACTAGGACTGAACCAGGACTAAACCAGGACTAAACCAGGACTAAACCAGGACTGAACCAGGACTAAACCAGGACTAAACCAGGTCTAAAACCAGGACTAAACCAGGACTAAACCAGGACTGAACCAGGACTAAACCAGGACTGAACCAGGACTAAACCAGGACTAAACCAGGACTAAACCAGGACTAAACCAGGACTGAACCAGGACTAAACCAGGACTAAACCAGGTCTAAAACCAGGTCTAAACCAGGACTAAACCAGGACTGAACTAGGACTGAACCAGGACTGAACCAGGACTAAACCAGGACTAAACCAGGACTGAACCAGGACTGAACCAGGACTAAACCAGGACTGAACCAGGACTGAACCAGGACTAAACCAGGACTAAACCAGGACTGAACCAGGACTAAACCAGGACTAAACCAGGACTGAACCAGGACTGAACCAGGACTAAACCAGGACTGAACCAGGACTGAACCAGGACTAAACCAGGACTAAACCAGGACTGAACCAGGTCTAAACCAGGACTGAACCAGGTCTAAAACCAGGTCTAAACCAGGACTAAACCAGGACTGAACTAGGACTGAACCAGGACTGAACCAGGACTAAACCAGGACTGAACCAGGACTGAACCAGGACTAAACCAGGACTGAACCAGGACTAAACCAGGTCTAAAACCAGGTCTAAACCAGGACTAAACCAGGACTGAACCAGGTCTAAACCAGGACTGAACCAGGTCTAAACCAGGTCTAAAACCAGGACTGAACCAGGACTGAACCAGGACTAAACCAGGACTGAACCAGGACTAAACCAGGTCTAAAACCAGGTCTAAACCAGGACTGAACCAGGACTGAACCAGGTCTAAACCAGGTCTAAAACCAGGTCTAAACCAGGACTAAACCAGGACTAGACCAGGACTGAACCAGGACTAAACCAGGACTGAACCAGGACTAAAACCAGGTCTAAAACCAGAACTAAACCAGGTCTAAAACCAGGACTGAACCAGGACTGAACCAGGACTAAACCAGGACTGAACCAGGACTAAACCAGGACTGAACCAGGACTGAACCAGGTCTAAATCCAGGACTGAACCAGGTCTAAAACCAGGTCTGAACCAGGACTGAACCAGGACTAAACCAGGACTGAACCAGGTCTAAAACCAGGACTGAACCAGGACTAAACCAGGTCTAAACCAGGACTAAACCAGGTCTAAACCAGGACTGAACCAGGACTGAACCAGGACTAAAACCAGGACTAAACCAGGACTGAACCAGGTCTAAAACCAGGACTGAACCAGGTCTAAAACCAGGACTGAACCAGGACTAAACCAGGACTGAACCAGGTCTAAAACCAGGTCTAAAACCAGGTCTGAACCAGGACTGAACCAGGACTGAACCAGGACTGAACCAGGTCTAAAACCAGGACTGAACCAGGACTAAAACCAGGTCTGAATCAGGACTAAACCAGGACTGAACCAGGACTGAACCAGGACTGAACCAGGACTGAACCAGGACTAAACCAGGACTAAAACCAGGACTAAAACCAGGTCTAAAACCAGGTCTAAAACCAGGACTGAACCAGGTCTAAAACCAGGACTGAACCAGGTCTAAAACCAGGTCTAAAACCAGGTCTGAACCAGGACTGAACCAGGACTAAACCAGGACTGAACCAGGTCTAAAACCAGGACTGAACCAGGACTGAACCAGGACTAAACCAGGTCTAAACCAGGACTAAACCAGGTCTAAACCAGGACTGAACCAGGACTGAACCAGGACTAAAACCAGGACTAAACCAGGACTGAACCAGGTCTAAAACCAGGACTGAACCAGGTCTAAAACCAGGACTGAACCAGGACTAAACCAGGACTGAACCAGGTCTAAAACCAGGTCTAAAACCAGGTCTGAACCAGGACTGAACCAGGACTGAACCAGGACTAAACCAGGTCTAAAACCAGGACTGAACCAGGACTGAACCAGGACTGAACCAGGACTAAAACCAGGTCTGAACCAGGACTAAAACCAGGTCTGAACCAGGACTGAACCAGGACTAAACCAGGACTAAACCAGGTCTAAACCAGGACTGAACCAGGACTGAACCAGGTCTAAAACCAGGTCTGAACCAGGACTGAACCAGGACTGAACCAGGACTAAACCAGGTCTAAAACCAGGACTGAACCAGGACTGAACCATGACTGAACCAGGACTAAAACCAGGTCTGAACCAGGACTGAACCAGGACTAAACCAGGACTAAACCAGGTCTAAACCAGGACTGAACCAGGACTGAACCAGGTGTAAAACCAGGACTAAACCAGGACTGAACCAGGACTAAACCAGGACTGAACCAGAGAATCCATGTTTAAAACAGTTTATGTTCAATGTTCCATTTCAGGCAATTAACGTTTAAAAAACTGTTATACATACATACATTTAATACATACATTACTGTACTGTAATACATACATTTAAAACTGAATAAAAAATAACTAGCCAGCTAGCCAGTCAATATGCGGTTTCTTTAGTCGTCTGTATCTACTGTATGACCATTATTATTATTAAATTATTTATTACTGATTGATTTATTATTTTATCATTTTTTCATTTATTTCATTTGTATTAAAAATAAATATATTTGAGAACATTGGAATGATTTATTTGCACTTTTCTTGTGGAAATCCTGATGCGGCCCAGCCTCATTCAGATTCTACCCCATGCGGCCCCTAGGTAAATTGAGTTTGAGACCCCTGCTGTAGAGTTAATACTATAGGTAGGACATAGATATCTTTATTCCTTTATGCTTCTCTTATTCTTTTACCATAAACTAGTTGTATTTTTGTAAGGTTTTATTATCTTAAATGTATTTTTGTATGGAAACTTCCATTGATCTTGGACTAAACCTGCCATTAGAGTTAATAGTATAGGTAGGACATAGCTACAGTATCTTTATTCTTTTATAGTTCTCTTATTCTCTTACCATAAACTACTTGTACTTGAATAGTCAGAGATTCTAACATCTTAAATGTATTTTTATGTGAGAAACTTCCATTGATCTTGGACTAAACCTGGCTGTTGGGTTTAAGGGACTTTATACTTTGAAATCGGCATATGTCAAGACTGAAGGCGGAGGTCCAGGAAGTAGATGAGAGCGGGTACAGGAAGCAGAGCCTGGTAAAGCCCTTTCGACCTAATCCTACTGAGATGGGCTCTTTAGCTTTTAGATATTCCACCACCCCTCACCCAAGGGCCCCCAGTGGCACATACCCAACCCAAAGCCTCATGCATGTTTTAACAGAGAGCATCTCAGAAGAGGAGTAGGGTATTGACTGGTTCTGGACATGCCACAATAGAGAAGAGATGGAGTAAGAGCCCCAAAGAGCATCCCTAAGGCAAAAAGGGCCTCACTACAGCTAGTCATATATCACTTTACCTTATGCTAGCTAGTGTGTCCTCCACATGTTGCCGGCAGGTCAAAATACTCAAAGAAAAGAAGCTATTCCCCAGATAGCTGCTATTTGCATGTTCGACAATGCCTAGGCTCTTTACAATGACTTCCTCTGATCCGTAAGTACCCTTTAAGTACTAATGGGGAGGGCTTAAGGAACTAGCTAAAACATACCCATTTGCACAATTTATGTCTCCAGCGTTACTGTTAAAGGAGAATTAACGTTTTTTTACAATCTGAGCCTTATTTCGGTAATAAAAAGTTGTTTTAATCACCCATAGCACATTGGTGTCATATGGAGCACTTCCAGAGATGTTTTAGATTAGCGATAGCCGTAGAGCGAGTTCACGGGGCATATAATATATGCCCCGAGCGGTCTCCAAATAACACAAACTTTAGCACTTTTCAAATCATAGAAGCTCGATGTCTTAGTCTGCGCTTTCGTTTGAGTCAAAAGTGGCCTGTAATCCGAGATTTATCCATAGTTTCGAGTAGATGAGGACGCCAGTGCGCATGTGCGGAGTCACAGTTTATTTCGCTCTCAGCTCCCGAGACCCAAACATGAAATGCAAAGCTGTAAATTATGGCTAAATCTCGGATTATAGGCCACTTTTGACTCAAACGAAAGCGTCGACTAAGACATCGAGCTTCTATGATTTGAAAAGTGCTAAAGTTTGTGTTATTTGGAGACCGCTCAGGGCATATATTACATGCTCAGGGCATATAATTGAGAACTCGCATTACGGCTATCGCTAATCTAAAACATCTCTGGAAGTGCTCCATATGACACCAAAGTGCTATGGGTGAGTAAAACAACTTGTTTTATTACCAAAATAAGGCTCAGATTGTAAAAAACTTTAATTCTCCTTTAAAGGTGTACTGTGTAAATTTTCTAGTAGAGGGTCTGTCACCTGCTTGTCTCCATAGAGATGTTATTACTTTCTCTGGAATGATTCACAAAATGGTATAGACCTTTATAAATTCATGGAGAGCAAACCAGATCAAGTTATAGGAGTCCGAGGCAACCCTGCTCACAGTCAGGATGCCTGTTATTATACATATTTTTGAGCTATAAAACCACCTGTCATTGAATAAATGTAAAGAAGAGCTGTTTAATGTCATACTGTGGAACATTCCAGGCAGTATCTCCATGGAGAGAAGCAGGTGACGGACCCCCCACCGGGAAAGTGCACTCAGTGCACCTTTAACATAAAAAAATAACTTATTTTACTAATTGAGTAGAGCATTCACCCACCTACTGAATGGTAGTAATGGTCCTAGCCATAGATTTGGGAATGATGAAGAATTGGGACTGTCGTCATAGCAATTAACAATTTCAACCAAAATATTAAATCTCTTGAATTGGAAAAAGTTCCAAATTGTGCATATAAGAGAAAGTTGACACCCATGAGTTGCTGATACCAAACTAGGAATAACACATGGGTACACAGAGACGTAAAAAAAACAAAAACAAATAAAAAAAAAACATGCCAAATATTGGTTAAAATGTCAATATCATACCGGCAATGAGATATCACTGATACTGATAATTTCACTGATATATTGACTGAATGGTTGCGTGTTCAAAGCCCACTTGTGTCTCTTCACATGCATCTCACACTCTAGATACAAAAAAAGTAATAACATAAAATCACTGCGACAACCATGAATGAAAAATAAGAAACCAAAACAAAACTCATCATTTATCTTATCTGCTCTGCGAATCACAACACAGACCCTCCTCTTTAATAATAACAAAAGCACCACTCTCTCTCCCTTTGGCCCTCAGACAATTTTCTATCATCTTGGTTAGAAATATCCTCAGGCAAGTCTTTATTTCTTTGGACTGCACTGATCGGTAAGTGGTCTAGACACATTCAACGCATTGACTTCGAAAGGTCGAAGGTTAAACACAATGGAGTGCGGAGAATGATCAGCCCTGATGCCCTTCCCCCTTAACTTGACCCCCCTTTCCTTCACATACACACATATAGAGTCATATAGGGTGTACATAGGCTTCATACATGCATGACTTCTCTCCCCATTATCCAAACAATGGCCTGTGTCACTGGAGTAATTGAGCCCTTCCTATAGCCACATTATAGACGTACATTTGACCATGTCAGCTGTGGGCTCTTCATTAAAGAGGCATTGAGAGAAACACAGACATCTGGCGTAAATAAATAAGTCAAATATTACATGTAAAAAGTGAATCAAATTTAAAAAGAAAGTAAATCAAGCATTATTGAATTAAAAAAGGTCTAAACCACCTTTGCCACTGCTGTCCCCACCCTCTGGAACTCCCTGCCCTTCCATATCAGAAACTCGGACTCAGTAAACAATTTCAAGTCACAGCTCAAAATTCATCTTTTCACCATTGCCTTTGACCCACATTAATTTAATTTGTTTTGTTTTGTTTATTTCATTATTTTATTTTTAGTTTTTATTCCTTTGCGTCTTTGAGTTGTTTTGAAAAGCGCTATATAAATCTTATGTATTATTATTTATTATTATTATTATTATTATTATTATTATTAAACCAGGGGTGTCAAACTCGTTTTGGTCCGGGGGCCATATTTAACCTACTTTGATCCCAAATGTGCCGGATCAGAAAACTCATGGCATGTATACCCCAAAAATGAAAATAAGCCCAAATATTTGTGCAGAGAAATGCAAATCTATTACAGAAGTCCTTTTTATTTGATGAACTCTTTCTTTCACAAAATATTATAATATTATGAACAACCTTTTTTGACGTTTTGCTGATGAGGGTGTCACGGTCAACAGTCAAAACGATGGTCTTTTTAGAGCGTTTGGAAAGAGGCGAGTCTTCATTTGTGCTGCTCTGGTGGGAGGGGCCACGCACAGAGGCGCTGGAGACGCTGCTATGCTAAACTGCACAGAAAATTACCAATATTTTAATAGAAAATTAAAATGTAATTAAATATTTTATTAGAAATTCAGCCGAGGGCCAGATTAAAGGTCTTGGAGGGCCGCATCTGGCCCCCGGGCCGCATGTTTGACACCCCTGGTCTAAACCAAGTAATTCAAAGTGCTTTACAGAAAAAAAAAAAGACATTCAAATCACAATACTTGCAAATCAAAAAGTAACATAAATAATAATCATAAAATCAGCATTAAAAGTGAAGAGACAAAAGTGCAGAATAAAAATATGCAAAGTTAAACAGAACAGATTTGAGCCTGGATTTAAACATTGTCAGAGTGGCCTGTCTCAAATGTTCAGGATGACTGTTCCAGGTTTTAGATGCATGAAACTTTGTAAAACCTGTGTAACCTTCATATGCCTTTAAAAGAACAGTGAGAAGTATTGACCAAACTGTTCTAAGCAACAGCCTAGAGAAAGCAGTTCCACTCCAATAAAGTTAAAGATGCACACTTTAGAAGACAGACAGTTATCTTAAAAGATAAATCTCAACTTCAACATGGGTAATTTGTTACAGCAACATTTTCCATAGAGAGATATTTTTTACACCATAGTGTGAAATATTATAGCCAAGGGAACAACATCTCCATGGAGACACGTGGGCAGGGATCCTCTTTGAGGCCAAATAAGTGTCAGGTTTGTGGAGATGCAAGCTCTTTGCCTCACAGTGAGAATGCAGGTTTTTCTGGAAGTTTCAGTGCAATACAGCATCCAAAATGAATATATAATAATATAATATTTATTTATACATTTCAACAGCAAGTTACATAGTCTGTTTTTGGCTAAAAAGTTATCCATGGCAAAAGGAGAAATTCTATTTGTCAACTGGACAAAAGTTTAGGTGTTTTAGGTGGAGATGTACAGCAGATTGTGGCGTGAGAGCCAGAGTGGACCTTAATCTGCCGTACATCTCCATCTAGAAGCCACGAGCCACTCCTTTGAGGACAGTGAGGTACAGATCTTGCCCAGAGAAAAGAACTGGTTTGAGAGGGGAGTTAAAGAGGCTATTTTTATAACTCTATCTTCAAACCTAAACCAAAACAAACAAAGAAAACAATGGGGCTAGCCAGGTAACATAATGAGATAATTTAAAGGTCCCATGACATGGTACTTCTTGATGCTTTTATATGGCTCCTTAATGGTTCCCTAATACTGTAAATGAATCCTTCTTCAAAATCAACACTCAATGCATGAGAAACAGAGATAAGATGAGAAAGAGTCATAAATGTCACTCTGGAACACTCCATTATGGGCGTTGTTGCTTAAATGCAAATGAGGAGGACAGAGATGGCCTATAGTAGCGGGTGGGGGCGTGGCCAAACTCTCCGCTCTGTGACCCACTTCCGTGTTTTTGCACGGGGGGAGAGATGAGAAGCATTCCATTGAAAAATAAACACATTTCCACAGAAAATAAAATTAAACCACTGCTGTTTCAGATATCCGCAGGCTCAGATAAAGGACTTCGGAGCCTAGAAACACTCGCAAGTTCCTCCAGGCAAATAAAAAAACGCATTTCGCATTGCGTAGCTCCTCCGCAGTTCAAACTCTCTGGGCGTGATTTACAGAGACAGACGGGGGTGGAACTGCATTTGCATTTCTTTTTTCGATCTGACGTCAATAAGTTTCCTTGTTCAAAATCGCCAGTTTGAGCTCTGATTTTTTCTAACGCAGAAAAGGATCGCAAATGCTCAGTTTAGACATTTCGCAACTTTTAACCATGGGGGGGGGCTAAACAGGGTAGGGGAGCTCACATTAACGTTCAAAAACCTCAGAAAGTGAAAATTTCATGCCATGGGACCTTTAAGATAATTTTCATCTTCAGTCTGATTTATATCTTAATATCAATCCATTAGACCAGTAAACGTATGTGACAGTGTTATGACAACAGTTGAGTGCACGAGGCTGTGGGTGCTGGCAGGAGCAGTAAATATTTAACAGGGTCAAGTGGTGCTGCCCCCTGTGGGATCTTCGGGGCGCTGATGTGCATCTGTGACTCAGGCCTGGGTTTGGGGACGGCTCAGTCCTCTTTGATTTTGTCTTTCTATAGACCAAACAAGATCACAGCCCAGTGACATGTGACCTCAATTTGGTGACAGAGATCGCCCCGGGGCAGGTGATGGCTTCAAAACCACAGAGGAGACGGGCAGATGGATAATGGACACTGCTCCCATTCACCACATATAAAGACTGGTGTTTTTGTCTGCATCTCCCTATCGCACTACTCACTATTACAGCAGTGGCAATCTCTTTTAATCATTTTGTATTTCTCAGATCTTGCATCCAAAAGTCATAAATATGTAATAATGGAATGTGAGCTGTAAAAAATGGTTGTATCCGCTCTTTGGTTGGAGTTCAGACAGAATACACAGATGGCAATAATGACGCTTCTCTACTGTATGTTTAATGTTGTTCCCAGAAAGTGAGGACAAATGACAATTCCGAAAATAATTGCATCATGTGTTGGTGTAATTTGAGTTCAAACATTAATAGGTTATTGCATAAAATTTAAAGATACACTGTGTAAGTTCTCTGCTGTATGTCTTTGCCTGAAATGTTCCGGAGTAGGAAATTAATTCAGTTGCAGCTATGTTTATTGCTAAAAATACAATAGAAATCCTACATTTTTACTGAGCAGAGACACTTCTTTACAGATCTGGTGGTCCAGAGACATTACCTGCTTGTCTCTGTGGTGATAGCTAAGTTAACTGCTATGCACAAAATGGCGGACACGTTCGGTTTATAGAATTTTCCTAATCAGTTTCTATCTTTTGGCATTTTTCGGGCTCCTTCATTGGATTTTAACTCACTAAGTGCACTTTTGACATCTCACCTGAACCCAGATTGCACACTGGTACCCACCTCGGAAACAGCGGGGGCTAGTTAGCCTCTTGTCTCCTTGTTTACAGTCGCCATGGACACCGAGGAACTTCCCGACCAAGCGAAAGTATAGAGGATTTGGAAGGGATGATTAACAAACTATTTGCGGACCTTAAACAGAAACTCTCCTTGAGCACTTCATGGAAATAACCGTTAAAGGTACACTGTGTAGGATGGTGGCGCATTGGTGGATGGTGGGTATTGCAATTCCCCGTTCTAGCTACGGCAGACTTCGAGGGTCAGAAACAACAGTAATAAGTAGCAGAATCTCCCAGGAACCAGTAGGTGGCGGTATGCGCAAGCAACGCGTAACCCGCCATTAACCCGAAAGTGAAAGTGTGTGAAATCCACGGGCCAGTGCCGACAGCTATAAAGAAAACGGCGAAGGCGGAGCCCAAAATACAGTATGTCCTTCTCTTGTAGTTAAAATGGATGCCGCTACATGGGGAAGATCCCCCTTTTATGCAGGTGAAATCGACTATATCTAAGTCCAAAAGAATACTTTGATTTCATGATGGAAGTGAAAAGGCTTGGAAAACACTGTATTTTTGAATGGGTGTCTTAAATTTTGGTAATTAACGGGTAAAGATCTTACACAGTGTATCTTTAAAGGTCCCATGGCATGAAATTTTCACTTTCTGAGGTTTTTGAACGTTAATGTGACCTCCCCTACCCTGGTTAGGGCCCCGCTCCATGGCTAAAAGTTGCGAAATGTCTAAACTGAGCAATGCAAAGAGTTACTCGACCAGTGCCACCAGAATTTATTGGAGTCCATATTGGAGTCTGCATTCGAAAAAAACACAGCTGAAACGGGCGATTCTGAACAAGGCACCTTATTGACGTCAGATCGAAAAATGCAGTTCCACCCCCGTCTGTCTGTACTCAGCGTCTCTGTAAATCACGCCAAGAGAGTTTGGACTGCGAATGCGCTAGGCAATGCGAAATGCGTTTTTTTATTTGTCTGGAGGCACGTCCGAGTGTTTCTAGGCTCGGAAGTCCTTTATCTGAGCCTCTGGACCTTTGAACAGCAGTGGTTTAATTTTATTTTCTGTGGAAATGTGTTTTTTCATTGAAAAGGCTCTCCTTTCCTCCTCCGCTTTTAAAACGCGGAAATGGGCACAGGCACAGCTGAGAGCCGAGAGCGGAGAGTTTGGCCACGCCCCCACCCTCTACTATAGGCCATCTCTTTCCTCCTCATTTGCATTCAAGCAACAACGCCCATAATGGAGTGTTCAGACAGAGAAAAATTACTCTTTCTCATCTTATCTCTGTTTCTCATGCACTGAGTGTTGATTTTGAAGAAGGATTCATTTACAGTATTAGGGAACCATTAAGGAGCCATATAAAAGCATCAAGAAGTAACATGTCATGGGATCTTTAAACAGTCCCAGCGCATTAGCTCCATGTCCACTCTTCACCGTTGTCTGTTTTCTATTGATTATTACTTGAAGGCCCCTTAGTATTTGATGAATTTGGAGTACAAGTTTGTATTTGAAGGATTACTCAAAATACCCTAATGAATTTTATTTTTTATTTTCAGATATTTTGAATTTAAAGGGTTTTTCAAGGGTTTTCATTTCTCTAAAACTATCATAACACTGTACACTATGCTGCCCACTTGAATCTCCCCATGCGATGCCATATTTCAGAATCTAAGCAGTGACAGAGCAGCAGCAGATGCACTGGTACTTAATTGGACCCTGCTACAGCTGTTAGTGTTCATTACTTCCCACATTGTGAAGATAAATGCAAACCAAAGTACCTAAGCAAGAACACACAAACAGGATGACCATTTTACAGGTGAGCTCCCCATAGGGACATAAACAATATTTATTAGTGTTTCCACGGCGACACACAGACACTAATCCCTATGATCACCGTAGTAGTTATGTTCACTGTATCCTGTAAGGAAATAGATGAGTAGTTAGCCATAAACAATAATCTACAACAACCAACTCGGATCTGATTTGCATTTTCTCTCACACAGCAGATGGCGCGCTGCTTTACTCTTAGTGTTTTTTATTTATTTATTTTTCTTTTTTTTTTGCTGAATTCACAATATAATGTGTGCTACTTCCAAATCTGGCTTGCCTGGTAGACAGTACTATTAAAAGACACACAAATAAATGCACATAATAAACTTTAAGACCACCCCTTCAGTCGACTTTTTGTTTAAAAACACACTTCTACTCGCCGGCTTTTAACGCTTTTAATGAGAATTGTGCGGTCCTCTGTCTTTTATTGATTTCATTTGCTATTTTTCTAGTCACAAATTTTAGTTTTTTTATGTTATTTATTTAGTTATTTATTTCATGCTTTGTTTTATTTAATGTGTTAATTTAATACTCTGTGCAGCACTTTAGAGACTTTGTGTCGGTAAAATGTGCTTTACAAATAAAGTTGGATTGGCTTGGAATTTGTTGAATTGGATAATAAAGTATTGGGTACTGGTGGTTTATCGGTTATCAGTGATATCTGAGAATTTTCACAGATATTGCATCGCTTGATATAAAAAATGTAGCTGATATTTGCTACAGATTTTTTTTCTGCATTGCTCCAGTCTTCGTGTGCTCATGTCTCAGTCCCCGTTTGTCCTCAGTGATTCAGGCTGCGTTTATACGGCGACGATAAAAACAGAAGACGCAAAAGTGGCGTCTCGTCTTCAATTTTGTATCCCCGTTTAGACGAGCGTTCTCAACAGGAAATGTTTGTTTATACGAAGACGCAAATGTGGGCGAATTCGATTGAATATGCATGCCAGGCCGCTAATAAAAACACCTACCTTTTTCAGGACACCGACAGGGGCTCTGTCACCTGGGACGTATTGTTATTGTTTTTACCGGCTTGGCGCATCCAGTCATCTGTATGCGGCGTGAACATGTTTTACGCGACCCGGGCCGTCTTCAAAACTCCACACTCTGGAAGGAGTCTTCAGATTTGTGCGGTTTCAGAGCCCGACGGCGCCGCCGCCGTGTAAACGAGAGACACTTCCGATAGAATATTTTGTCGTATTCAGTCGCAATCGTCCTCGTCTAAACGGCCCCTCAGTTTTGTCGTTTTAAACACTCACAAATGAAAATGTGACTCTATATCTCACAATTTATTAGTTTTACAAAAGTGAAAAGTTAATTTGTAAACTTTGCTATAACTTAATATAAATTTGGTCTGTACTCTAGGCTTTAAAAGCATAATATCAGCAAATATGGGTTATCGCCTCAAAAAATCAATCAAAAATTAATAACAACTACACTTTCTAATTAAGTCAGAGAAAGACTTAACTCATAATAAACAAATTGTTTAGTAGGAATGATCCAGTCTTAGTAACTACTTTTAATTACCGAATTTTTTAGACTATAAGTCACACCATCCAAAAAATGCGTAATGAAGAAGAAAAAAACATATATAAATCACACTTTTTGGGGGAAATTTATTTTATAAAATCAGAGATGAGGCGGCAGTAGCTCAGTTGGTAGAGCGCATGCCTAGTGATCCAGGGGTTGGCGGTTCGAATCCCGGATGGATGGACCGCGTGTGATCCCAGCTCCCACAGATGAGCGCTGCCGTTGTGTCCTTGGGCAAGACACTTAACCCCACCTCGCCCCCAGTGTCTGCGGACACTGGTAGCCCCCATGGCAGAAGATAAATCAAGGCCTGTTGTCCTCCTGTGGACCCACCACCTGCGGGAGGATTCATGAGGGCTGGTGCATTGTGTTCTGGGCAGTGGAACACTGCTTGGACTGCTGCCCCCGTGACCCAGAGAATGGAAAAAAAAGCAGAAGAAGATGAAAATCAGAGACCAGGATCCAGGATTTCCTCTTGAAAGGCATGTATTTCGATTTGAAAGGCAATAGTAATAATAACAACAGATTAGAGAACAACAACCTGTTAATGTAACAGGCAGATATCTATAAAATAAATAACATACCGTAACAAGTTTTCAGATAACTAGAAAATAAATAACATACTGTAACAAATTTACCTCTCCATCTTACTCCAAATCACTAAATCCACTGAATTCATCATCTTCTGTGTCACTTCGGAGCAACTCCGTGAACTCTGGAGGTAAACATTTTCAGTGGTACAGAAGTAATAGTAGTAGCAGATACTGACACACAAGCCTACAGCACCATTTAATATATAAGTTGCTCCGGAGTATAAGTCGCATGACCACCCAAACCATGAAGCGACTTATAGTCTGAAAAATACGGTAATACCCTAACCCTTAGTCCCATAGTAGCAGCACCAGGACTGTACCAAAAATACTAAACATACAACAAAATATAAATTGAGACTAAACCCCAAAATAAACCTGGACCGGACCAAGATTAAACCAAGACTATAACAGGATCAAATTGAGAAAAAAAGACGTTAAACTACACCAAACACTGATTTAACGGAATCTAAACCAGTAATACACGACGAACGCATTGATGAAATAAAAGATACCTATTAAAAAACCATAGTGACACTGTAGTGAGATGCAAAAAGTTGTATATAAAGCTATAAAAGCAACAATTCTCAGTTCGACTTGAGCTAAACCAGTAGGGAGTCTAGTGGTGCAACAATCTGCCACTCAAGCAGAAACACTGTAAAATAATACATAAAGTCATGACAATAGGCAAAACAAAGCTGCAAGCGCGTGCCTGTCAAACGTCAGCCCGTACAAGTATTTATATAGTACTGAACAAAAGGACTGGGGAAGATTGGAATGATTTAAGACAGGTGAGGCAATGCAGACAAACTACAGTTTCTGACTTCACAATGTTTTATTATTAAACATTTAATTATTTCTGTAAAATGCTTTCCTCCATGTAGATGTTATTGCTTTGTCTGGAATGTTTCACAGTATGGCATTAAACCTTTCTATCTTCATGGAGATCAAACCAGACCAAGTTATAGGTTAGATCTGTGGAGAGGCGAGTCAGAAAGCCTGTTTTTCTTAGGTATTTTTGAGCTATAAAACCACCTGGAATTGAATAAATGTAAGATAGAGCTGTTTTAATGTCATACTGTGGAACGTTCGAAGCAGAGCAATGACATAACGTAGAAACACGCAGATGATCTTACCAAAAAGACGCACAGTGCACCTTTAAAAACTATTGGCTAATGCTATAGCTTGTGACTGTAATTTTATGTGTTTAACAGCACAAATCAGCTCACCTGTGGTAGTTCCAAACAAGTCATCTTTTTGTATTAAAATAAAACTCAGGCTATGTTTATACGGCGACGATCAACACAGAAGACGGCGTCTCGTCTTCAATTTTTTTATCCGCGTTTAAACGAGCGTTCTCAACAGGAAATGTTTGTTTATACGAAGACGCAAAAAAACATCACAACAGCGTCAAGTTACATTTCTAACCACGACTGTACCGGAAAAGAGAAAGGTAAAACTTCAAAATAAAATGTTCTAGTTGCGTTTTAAATGAGTTGTTAAGTTCCGCTCCAAACATTTCAGTGACTTGTATTTTTGTTTACCTGTTTTTGAATATTGTACTGAAAATAGTTACATTACAGGAGGATTACAGTGAATTAGAAAATATAAAATCACATGGGGTTTTACATTTGAAGTGCCTCATGCGGAAGTCGCTTGTCTTGTCCGTCTGTGTGGCTGTGAGAGTGTGAGAAAGACTTGTACGGGAAGAAGAGAAAAGACCGTAGACGTGTGTGGGTGCGATTTATTCAATTGTTAAAATGACTCTTGTATGTTGACTAGAGCTGCAACATCCGTGGTATCAAAGTATGCCGCATCTATGTGACGTAAACGCGTACGCGACGTGAGCAGATCTGACCAGTTTTGCGTCTTGGGCAGTTTACACGTAAACGCTACAGCGGAGCGTATTTAACTTTTCCACTCTGGAGGGTGGTTTCAGATTTTTGCGTTTTTAGGCCCCAAAAACGCCGTCACTGTGTAAACGAAAGGCACTTCCGATAAAATATATTGTCGTTTTTACCCGTAAGCGTTCTCGTGTAAACAGGCCCTTTAGATTAGATGTAACTTGAGTAACGGAGCTTCAGACAGAGTAGTGCTTTCAGTTAGCATAACCCCCAGGGAATGTTGATGCCACACCTGCAAAGTATCAACACACAGACACAGATATAGGTACTTCTTTCACTTTCTCAGTATTACAGTCTTTACTTGACTCTGACTGACTGCCTCTGTATTTGTTTACCTGCTCCTTGTCTTCAGGTGACAGCTGCTTTGCTCATGTTAAATGCTGTCATGTTTCCTGTCTGCTCTTTGTCACCATGATGATCTGAGAAAAAAAACAAAAAACAAAAAAAACACAGCGCTGTGATTGGAAAACAGCTTTCTCTGTGAATTCAAACAGCCTAGTGTTTACCGTGCAGCCAGATTTGAGTCCGTTCATAATTTGGGCAGCTTTCATGTTTATCTTTAGAAAATCCTCAGATCATCACGCTGCACACCTGTTAGCGCTGTGCAGGTATGAGCTACATGTCTACAATCTTTTTCCATGTGAGGGCAGACACTTATGTACTCTTAGAGGATACTAATAACTATGGGACACCCTGGAGTTAGGAAGGAAAATGTATGTACAGTATTGTCTCCTAATGCTTTACTGTGTTTACTTAAAGCAGTCATAGATGGATGGAAGTAATTGATATGTTGATATGTAATGTAGTAACATCATTCTGGGTTGGCTGGGTGTTCTACATGTATCTCTAATGGTGGAAGGTTAAAGCCCCAGTGTGTAGGATTCGTGGCGCATAAGTGGATGGTGCTATTGCACTTTCTGTTTTAGCTACGGCAGACCTCGAGGTCCGCGCGCCGCTACTGTATAAATAAAACACGGTCCCGTTTTTTTTTTTTTTCCTTTTCTCATGAAAACACACATTCCCGATCATGTACCATGACACTCTACACATCAAATGAAACCTTACAGTCTCCTCTTTTTGACTATGCAATTCATTTCCCTGCAAAACAATCACTCCCCGAGCACATGGGGCTTTTATACGGAAAAGCACAAAACGAAGTTAGCTTACCTTAGAATGCTCTGCACAGGTCAAACTCTGTATTTCACCATAAACTTGCTCTCAATTTGTCCGTAAGGATCCAGCGAATAAAACAATTTAGTCCAAAACACGTGTTAGATCCATTACGACGTCTGATCCGGCAGCATACTTGTGTTGTTTACCCAAAACCACGAGCCTTGCCGAAGGCGAAGGCGGAGCCCAAATGTCCTTCTGCGGCTCTCGTATTCAAAATGGCTGCCTCTGCATGGGGAAGATCCCCCTTTTATGTGACTATATCTAAGTCCAAAAGAATACTTTGATTTCATGATGGAAGTGAAAAGGCTTGGAAAACACTGTATTTTTGAATGGGTATCTTCAATTTCAGTAATTAACAGGTAAAAATCTTACACACTGTCCCTTTAAATAGTAAAAAATAAATACGGACTCACAGATAAACAGTTACACTAGAGCTACACATCGGCTAGTATTTCCTGTATGGCCTTCTTAATGCAGGATATAAAGCACTGTAGTACAATCTATCCTGCCTATACTTAACTAGCCTTGTATTTGCTGTATTGGAAAATGAAGCGAGCATAGTGTGATTAATGTGCTGTTGTCTTGCTCTCCGTCTCTCTGCTCTCCGTCAGACATAGGTTAGCCAGCGAACTAACAGCCTCCCCTATACAGAACATATACGGTGACATATGGATAACATGGAGCCTGGCTAAACGCTGGCCAATTGATCATTTACACAGTAACCGGAGAGGAAGAGCTCATCGAAATCAGTGGGGAGACAGAGTGCTGCTGCCAAGGCTAATGCTGCTATCTCTCTATTTTCTAATGCACTGTCCTTGCCTCGTACAGTCCCTGAGTATCTCCCCAAACACCCATTGCTAATGTTAATACAGTTTTCGAAGCTATTGCACTGTACTTGGTTATGAAGGCTTTTATTCACAGTGTGTTTGACAGGGTTTGACCTCATTGCAACATCTTTTCAATAGATATGATGTTATTTGAGTGAGCAGTTAGAGATAAATAGATGAACTGCTCTACCTGGAATGTTCCACAGTGCAACATTAAACAGCTCTACTTTACATTTAACTGTATAGTTTGGTGTCCGTAGAGATAGAAAGGTTTAATACAAGAAATAGGGGTTGTAGTTTTGAGACTGTCTGATCCAGTTAGTATAAAAATCATGCATTTTATGTATATAGTGTTTTTTTTGGACTCTCAAAGACACTTATGTGATTAAAATACAAGATCAGCCTCTTAATGTCGTAGCAGATGTTTAGTCACACAAGCCTTGAATAAAATACAACAACAAAAAGTCCTTTATTATTACAAATGGAATAAATAATGGACTTTTATTTTTGTCATCAGTGTGCCTTGGACATTTTATTCAAGCCCTGTGTGACATGCATTGTGATATGACATTAAGAGGCTGGTCTTGTTTTTTAATGGTATTCCCATTTACACTTAAAGGAAAAGTAAGGGTTTTTTTACAATCTGAGCCTTCTTTCGGCAATAAAACAAGTAGTTTTACTCACCCATAGCACTTTGGTGTCATATGGAGCATTTCCGGAGATGTTTTAGATTAGCGTTAGGCTAACGTCGTTAGCCTAGCGCGACTTCTAGCCATAGCTCGGGGCATTCCCTGAGCATGTAATATGCCCCGTGCGGGCTCCAAATAACACAAACTTTAGCACTTTTCAAATCATAGAAGCTTGATGTCTTTAGTCTATGATTTCGTGTGGTCAAAAGTGGCCTGTAATCCGAGATTTAACCATAGTTTTGAGTAGATGAGGACACCAGTGCGCATGTGCGGACTGTGCTCTCAGCTCCCGGGACCCAAACATGAAACGCAAAGCTGTAAA
Source organism: Paratrypauchen microcephalus (assembly GCA_036785185.1). Classification (NCBI taxonomy): domain Eukaryota; kingdom Metazoa; phylum Chordata; class Actinopteri; order Gobiiformes; family Gobiidae; genus Paratrypauchen; species Paratrypauchen microcephalus. The sequence continues at coordinate 2,698,454 of JAVJIX010000018.1, forward strand.
CTATGGATAAATCTGGGATTACAGGCCACTTTTGCTTCAAACAAAATCGTAGACTAAGATATCGGGCTTCTATGATTTGAAAAGTACTAAAGTTTGTGCTATTTGGAGCCTGCACGGGGCATATTACATGCTTGGGGAATATATTATATGCCCCGAGCTATGGCTAGAAGTTGCGCTAGGCTAACCGCAAATCTAAAACATCTCTGGAAGGGCTCCATATGACACCAAAGTGCTATGGGTGAGTAAAACAACTTGTTTTATTACCGAAATAAGGCTCAAATTGTAAAAAACATTACTTTTCCTTTAATGTCGTAGCAGAAGATGTTTAGTCACACAAGCCTTGAATAAAATACAACAACAAAAAGTCCTTTATTATTACAAATGGAATAAATAATGGACTTTTACTTTTGTCATCAGTGTGCCTTGGACATTTATTCAAGCCCTGTGTGACATACATTGTGATATGACCGAAAGAAGGCTCAGATTGTAAAAAAAAACGTTACTTTTCCTTTAAAGGATTGACTATTGATGCACTCAAACTACTTGTCTTGTTGCAGTATGTTGTTTGATTCCTGAGATTGGCCTGAACAAAACAAACAAACAAACCTTTCTCTTGCAAATGAGTAAATGTAGGTTAATTACTCACTATAGAATTAGTAAGAAAGATTTCACTACCTACTTCCTTTTTCATGGTTTGAAAATCAGGTATCATGACTAGCTCCATACTGTCCCATGCCATACAGTATGTCTTGCTTATCACAATCTCTCCTCTTTTTGGTCTGCAAGACATCCGTAAAACCCACCATCTCGTCCCTCCGAAACTCAAATAAATTGTTACCGTTTCGACCTTTCCTCCTTGCTGCCGCGCTTCTCGCTAAAACTGCTGATGAGCAACTGCAGTACTGTCAGTGACCTTTAGGGGGCACACACATACACACGGACACACACACAAACACGCACACACACACTTACACTGCATTGTATCATTGTGGGTTTTGACAGTGTAGAGTTTGGTGGAATTTAATGGCACAATGTCCCTTCAATTTGAGCTCTCCATGGCCAGCCAGGCGACCAGGTGCAGCATTTGTACTTTATTCAAAGGAGAGCGGGGAGGGGGCTGAGAGCCTCTGAGAATGGGCTCAGCTGATTGCCTGGCTCCAGGAAAAGTGAGAAAATGGGGAGGTGAGTGGGTGAAGAAATCTTTTCCAACCTGAATAAAAATAAAGGTTGTAAGAAGGATTCAGCATCGGAAAGCTCACCTCGAACTAGGGGTAAAACATGTTTGAAAGACATTGGTATCTAGACATATTCTACTGGATACTGTTCCTTTAGATTTTTCCATTGCGGTGATGGAAAATTTATTGGTTGAATCAGACAAAATTATGTCTTTTTATTTCATAACATAAAGAAAATAACTCAACTAGTGCTTCAAAAACTCATCAGAATAATTGTGATTACATTAAAATAGTACTATAATAGTAATAATAGTGTTACAAATGCTGGCAAATGTCAAATGAAGGAGCTCATTGGTCACCTATCATCTCTAATAAAATTGCATTTCTGTCACCTAGGCTTTCAAAACTTTTGTGACGATAACACATTTTGAAGCATAGCATTTTGCTAAAGAAAAATATTGTGATAAACCATAATACTGAAACTACTGTATGCTAAAGCAGGATAATCCCAGAAAACCATTAAAAATGTACAGAATCATTAAAGATCCCATGACATGGTACTTCTTGATGCTTGTATATGGCGCCTTAATGGTTCCCTAATACTGTAAATTAATCCTTCTTCAAAATCAAAACTCAGTGCATGAGAAAGACACATGAACACAGTCAGAGTCATAAATATCTCTCTGGAACACTTTATTCTAGACATTGTTGCTTGAATGCAAATGAGGAGAACAGAGACAGGCCAGTGCAGCGGGTGGGGGCGTGGCCAAACTCTCCGCTCTTTCCTCTTCAGCGGTGCGATATGCGCTGGCTCCACTTCCGCGTTTTTGCGCGGAGGAAGATATGAGACGATTTCCACTGAAAAATAAACACATTTCCACAGAAAATAAAATTAAACCACTGCTGTTTCAGCGGTTCGGAGGCTCGGATAAAGGACATCCGAGCCTAGAAACACTCTCACGTGCCTCCAGGCAAATAAAAAAACGCATCTCACATTGCGTAGCTCGTTCGCGGTCCAGACTCTCTGTGCGTGAGTTACAGAGAGTGTGGGGAGAAATACAGACCTTGTTCAGGATCGCCCGTTTGGGCTGCCTTTTTTTCAAACGCAGAAAAGGATCACAAATGCTCAGTTTACAAATTTCGCAACTTTTAGCCATGGGGGGAAGTCCTAAACAGGGTAGGGGAGCTCACATTAACGTTTAAAAACCTCAGAAAGTGAAAATTTCATGCCATGTTACCTTTAAAAGGTGTGGGCTGTTATGTAAAAGTTACTGAAATAACTGTTACTGAAATAAATAGCAAAATTAAACAATAATTAGCCATAGAATTTATTTATTCAAACTTTTATTTGATAGCATCAGTTGCTGACTAGTTGTCTTCTGTAGTAATTAATCCTTACAACCTTAAAGTCAACAAACATGTTTCACTTTATAGTATTTTTGTACAAATATGTAAGTTTGTCTTTTACATTTGACCCACCCTTCCATGCTACCATGGTACAGTAGTATGTGTCCACATATTTTAATATGATTTATCCTCGTCCTTTCCAATGTTACAATAAATTTTCGATATATATTGTAGATCTCCTCCCTTTTACATCCTCCTAATCTCCATCAGCGTTGCCATGAGGCGTCCATATTTAATGAGCTCAGATGCCCTTCCCTCATGACCTTTGACCCTCATGTCCCTACTGGCATGCTGGATTAAACATGGCTCCCCGCGCTGTATAGCATGAAAATAGTAGTTAGCCGGCAACCTGCTTTAAGAGTCAGTGTATAAGCCCTTCTCTGGCCCCAGTATTCCTCCAATCAATAAATAATGGGGCTGAGGAGGCAGGAGGAGTGAGGGGCTAACAGATTGTGAGAAGGAAGAAGAAGAAGGAAAGGAAGGAAGGAGACAAGGAGCTAGGAGAAGTGTGCGCGCCGCTGTGTTGTGCATCGCAATGAGAAGCAGTGGGACCTGTCACCTACGGAGACACAGCTTGACAGAAGGAGGGTCTGCGAAAGCTTAGAGCCACATCAACAATGGTAAAATATGGAGAGTGAAAGCCTTAAAAGGAAGATATATACGAAATTAAGACGACAGACTGAAAAATGGGAGAGATGTAGGTTGTAGAATGCAATGTGAATCCTATTGAGAAGGGGAGAGAATCCAGGGCTGTAAGTCCCTGCAAATGACATACGTTAATGCATACAACATAGTGGAAAGCTCGGCCAGGCAAAATGAACACAATAAATAAAAGAATAAGTGTACTGTTAAAGGTTCTATATTATATTTTTAGCTCCTCAAAAACATACCTGGAGTTATGATTTGTTTCATTCACATTTCATTCATTTGTCGGAGTAATCCTTTATTATAGTGTGTTTTCACGTGACATCATAATCCGGAAGTCGGCCATGTCGGAGATATTCGAAACAAAACAAACATTCGCCACGTTAAAAAAGCAAAATGGTCAACTATTGTTTGGTCCTAGGCTGTCACAATAGATCTGACAGAGAAAAACACCTGCAGTTTGTTTACCTAAAGTAGTGAACAACCAGGACTAAACCAGGACTAAACCAGGTCTACACGAGGACTAAACCAGGTCTAAACCAGGACTAAACCAGGACTAAAACAGGTATACACGAGGACTAAACTAGGTCTAAACCAGGACTAAACCATGTCTAAACCAGGTTTAAACCAGGTCTAAACCAGGACTAAACCAGGTCTAAACCAGGTCTAAACCAGCTCTAAACCAGGACTAAACCAGGACTAAACCAGGTCTAAACCAGGTCTAAACCAAGTCTAAACCAGGACTAAACCAAGACTAAACCAGGCCTAAACCAGGACTAAACCAGGTCTAAACCAGGACTAAACCAGGTCTAAACCAGGACTAAACCAGGTCTACACCAGGACTAAACCAGGGTGAACAAACAGAGCAATTGTCAAAGGAAAGGAAACCTGGACTAAACCAGGTCTAAACCAGGTCTAAACCAGGTCTAAACCAGGTCTAAACCAGGACTAAACCAGGTCTAAACCAGGACTAAACCAGGACTAAACCAGGGTGAACAGACAGAGCGATTATCAAAGGAATTGAGGCGACAGACAATGCGACAGAGGTGGAAAGACAATGCTCATATCTTAATCTTTACAAAACGTGAGCATTTGCAAAAGTAATATACTAGTACTTAAACACGTTACACATGCAATACAAGTATGCCGACGTTTGCCATCACAATATGCTTGTCTCCAATTTTCCGCACTTTGCTCTCGTACCAGTCACAAACAAACTGGTTGTTGCCTCCAGACCTTTAGAGCTCTGAAGGTCTTGTGCTATATAAGGGCTTGGGGAGAAGACCGGGTAGTTGACAATATTGGGATCGCTTACAGCAGCAGAATCGACAAATCGCCACTGTCACTGAACAAACTTGAATCCATCTTATATGAATCCTCTTGCCCAGTTAATTTGAGTTTGTTCATATAGTGCTCCTTTTCTTTGGCATCCAACTTATCTCTATACAACTGGTCAACTGCATCAGAAGTTTTGGATTTTTTTTCTGCACGGTTGCTTTATAAGCGTATTTAATTTGAGTGAGCAATATCTCCAACATGGCCACACATCTGGGTCAAGGCCGGATTTTTCGAGTCTGTGAAAACACATTATTAGTCTGTCTACATCTTCAAAGCTCAAAATACGTTGTTCCACCTTGTGATATCATGAAGCAGTGGTTTGCAAGTTAACAGCTCCTTTTACCTTTTCTTCAGTAGAGATTGGCAATTCCAGAGCTGAAATATTCCAAATGATGAAGGTGGTGAAGGTGCGTAGAGTTTAAAAACGCAGTAGAGCACTTCCTGTATTGCCGCATGACATCGTAAGGAATGGAACAAAGTTGTTTTCTGTTTCAGTGCGGAACTTAGCCTAAATCAGCCGGGTTTGTGTATTAAACATGTTTGAATGAAAGAAAACACAACTCCAGGTCTGTTTGTGATGAGGAAACAACAAAAACAAAGTAATATGGGCACTTTAAACATTAATAATCAAAACATAATTCTACATCTGGCTGCAGTTTTACACGGCCAGTTGTTTTCCATTCATTTTTCTTTGGCCCAGCTGCTGTTACTGTCAATTATTTTCCTATTGACAGTTAATTACAGGAGCATTAAGAGTAGTCATTAGGTGCTGTGCAATAATGCTTCCAATTCTGCAGGTAATTTGTTGGAGCCATAGTGGAGAGTGTGAGTGTGAGGGGAGCAGGCAGACTAAACAGGAGCCCCCCTCCTCTCTCTCTGCCCCTCGAGAATCTCATATGAACACATTTGCATACTCTGAGTAAATCTGAACACAGTATACACAATTGGAACATATGCACTTGTCAACTTATTTGCTCTCATTTCCACTCGAGAAAATAATGTAAGAATAATTAAAGGTGGACTGTGTAACTTTCCGTGTGTGTGCGTTGGGGGAAGGAGGGGTTATGTTACCTGCTTGTCTCCATGGCGATGTAATTGCTTTGTTGCCATGTACAGTATATGCTATTAAACATATCAAATTATGCATCCATTTAAATACACATGGTTTTGGTTGGCTAAAAAATACCTTGAGAAACATGTATTCTTACGACGAGCAGGCGCCTTTCCACAGATTTGACCAGCAACTTGGCCTTGTGGCGTCACTTTCATGTTGTCATGGAGATGGATAAGTTTAAAGCCAGATTAAGGGGAGTTGAGGTATTCTTTGGTAGTCCTTGGCTGTAGTAGCTGTTGTAGTAATAGTAATAATAAATGTTGTATTATTTAGGTTTTTTTTTTATTCTTCCTGGGTATCAAATGTACTCGTTAGAAAAAGGTGCACTAAAAAGGGCTTTAAGTTAAAGGGACAGTGTGTAAGATTTTTACCCGTTAATTACTGAAATTGAAGATACCCATTCAAAAATACATTGTTTTCCAAGCCTTTTCACTTCCATCATGAAATCAAAGTATTCTTTTGGACTTAGATATAGTCACATGCAGAGGCAGCCATTTTGAATACGAGAGCCGCAGAAGGAAATTTGGGCTCCGCCTTCACCTTCGGCAAGGCTTGTGGTTTTGGGTAAACAACACAAGCATGCTGCCGGATCAGACGTCGTAATGGATCTAACACGTGTTTTGGACTAAATTGTTTTACTGGATTTTATTCGCTGGATCCTTACGGACAAATTGAGAGCAAGTTTATGGTGAAATACAGAGTTTGACCTGTGCAAAGCATTCTAAGGTAAGCTAACCTCGTTTTGTGCTTTTTCGTATAAAAGCCCCATGTGCTCGGGGAGTGATTATTGTGCAGGGAAATGAATTGCATAGTCAAAAAGAGGAGACTGTAAGGTTTCATTTGATGTATAGATTGTCATGGTACATGATCGGGAATGTGTGTTTTCATGAGAAAAAACAAAAAACAAAAAACGGGGCCGCGTTTTATTTATACAGTAGTGGCGCATGGCTCGTGCACGGGTACGAGAGCTGTCTGCGTTACGGCGCGCCCGGGTGACCCTCGAGGTCTGCCGTAGCTAAAACAGAAAGTGCAATAGCACCATCCACCTATGCGCCACGAATCCTACAAACTGGGGCTTTAAGTTAATGTATTTAGTATGTAGTAGCAGTAGTAGTAATTGTAACAAATAGCACCTGGCTAGAGGATTAAAATATCAAGAATGGTCTTAGATGTCAGTGGTCTTAGGTTAGGTTAGGTTAGATCCGAGCCTTTCTGTGTGGAGTTTGTATGTTCTCCCCGTGTCTGGGTGGGTTTCCTCTGGGCACTCCGGTTTTCCCCATCAACACAAAACATGCTCCAGGTAAAATCCTCCAGCTGAGGTCCTGGCCAAGCCTAAGCAACAAGATCATGGAGATGGTCCCCGGGTGCAGTAATGTGCTGCCCACTGCTCCTAATAACAGGATGGGTTAAATGCAGAGAACAATATCTCCTGTGTGAGATCAATAAAGTCACTTCTTCTATCTTTCAGTTATAGTTGACATTTCTGCCAATTGAGCTAATACTACCCTACATAGTTTATCCTTGTGCCCATTTCCCCTTGGCACAGAAATGTCACTTGCTTCCTGTCTGAATCCAAGCCCATCTGTTGAACCATAATCAAAATTTCCATATTTTTTTCCTTAATTTTCCCGACGTCTCTCCCTGTCCTCCCCCAGACTCATTTCCAGGGTTTAAATGCTAATTCCTCAAATGGAGAGAATTCTCAGGGAGGCCACATATGCTGCTGGAAATATGAATTTGAGACGTGATGATAACATAAGTGCATCCCAGTAGGTCCAATAGTCTGCCACATCTTTCGTGTTGGAAAATTGTGGTTAACTGTATTTTTTGCGATGTTTTGAATTGCAGTTTTGACACAGTAAGCTAACAAAATAAAATACAAAATAAATACAAAAAATACAATACAAAACAAGAACAAAATCCTGTAGTAAAGTCAAACCAAATCCAAAAAATGAACACATATTTTGAACCCATAACAACAGAATTCAATATATTTTTAAAGCCACAGTTTGTAACCTTTTAGCCAACAAATATACAATATATTATAAATTCTCTAAACTTGACCATGACTAAACCAGGACTTCTTTCTTTTTGTGGCACTTGGCGTTTTTATTAAAGGTGCACTATGTAACTTTTCCAGTGGAGATGGTATTGCTTTGCCTAAAATGTTCCACAGTGTATGGCATCAGACATGTATGTCTTGGAGCTGATCGATTACAGTTGTTTTTATTGCTGAAAAACATGCATTCTTACAGTAAGTGTCCTCTCCTCTACACAGATCTGACCTGTGACTACCCCCGTGACTGCTCATCTCCAGGGACATACAAGTTTAATGTCATATTGTAAAACGTTTCAGGCAAAGAGAAAGTAGATGGTGTAACTTCTACAAAAAAAAGTTACACACTATTGTTTTGAAATAAAATTCTCAAATATTTGCATGTTTTTCTAATAAAATAATAATAATAATTCATTGCATTTATATAGCGCCTTTCATGACACCCAAAGCGCTTTACAGTTCATTGTTCATTCACTCCACACTTGGTGGTAAGCTACTTTCTGTAGCCACAGCTGCCCTGGGGCAGACTGACGGAAGCGAGGCTGCCAATCTGAGCCATCAGTTTCTCCGACCACCTTCAACACCCACACACACTCCACTTTCATACTAGGCAAATGTGGGTAAAGTGTCTTGCCTAAGGACACAGCGACAGTTTTTTGCAACTGGCACCCCACTGTGGCACCTGGAATTCCCAGTGGTCTCCCATCCAAGTACTAACCAGGCCTTGATATTTCTGATATTATTTGTGACTTTTTAAGCTTTTTTTTTTTTTTTTTTTTTTTTACTCAATCTAGCCTTGAATAAAACTCATTTCTATACTCAACAAAAATATAAACGCAACACATCTTCTTCGCATAGAGTTTATCAGATTGTCAATTGTGGCCTGTGGAATGTTGGTCCACTCCTCTTCAATGGCTGTGCGAAGTTGCTGGATATTAGTGGGAGCTGGTACACGCTGTCGTATACGCCGGTCAAGCACATCCCAAACATGCTCAATGGGTGACATGTCCGGTGAGTATGCTGGCCATGCAAGAACTGGGACATTTTCGGCTTCCAAGAATTGTGTACAGATCCTTGCAACATGGGGCCGTGCATTATCTTGCTGAAACATGAGGTGATGTTCATGGATGTATGGCACAAAAATGGGCCTCAGGATCTCATCACGGTATCTCTGTGCATTCAAAATGCCATCAATAAAATGCACCTGTGTTCTTCGTCCATAACAGCCTTTGAAGAGGAGTGGACCAACATTCCACAGGCCACAACTGACAATCTGATAAACTCTATGCGAAGAAGATGTGTTGCACTGCATGAGGCAAATGGTGGTCACACCAGATACTGACTGGTTCTGAGTCCCCAGACCCCCAATAAAGCAAAAAAAAAATAAAAAATGCACATTTCGGGGTGGCCTTTTATTGTGGGGAGTCTGGGGCGCACCTGTGCACTGGTCATGATGTCGGATCGGCATCTTGATGTGGCGCACCTGTGAGGTGGGGTGGATTGTCTCGGCGGGGCAGAGGTGCTCGCTGTCACACATTTGGACAGATTTGTGAACAATGTTTGAGAGAAATGGTAGTGTTGTGTATCTGGAGTGAATTTTGGATCTTTGGGTCCATCTCAGGAAAAATGGGAGCAAAAACAAAAGTGTTGCGTTTATATTTTTGTTGAGTGTATATAAGTGCTTAACCCTCTCCAGGCTGAATTAATAATACCTGTAGGAAAAATCTGATATTTGGTGAAAATAATCCCTGGGGTATGAAATTTGCCATTTTCCTGAATTTTTTTTATGTGACCCTTATGTGCAGTGCATGCTGGGATGTTGCATAATTGCAACATTGGCCCGGATGGATAATTAAATAGTGGACAAAACAGATCTTTGGAAATATGAATTTATCTTATTTATTAAAAAAATGGCTGAAGTCAACTTTTGCCAACAAACAGCATATGAATAAAACAGGAACAGTGACATAATAACAATTAAACAATAACAATACTGAACAGGTGAGATGCGTTGTACCAGGTGCAGGTGCAGGTGTTTGAGGTGTGATAGACCAGTCCCCGAGCAAAAAGCATCGGTAACTGTCCAATTAGAACTCTGCAACAGTTCTGCTCTTGCACAAAAAAAAAACAACAACACATGCAAATGCTGGCAAACAGCTAAGTGACAATTAGCTGATGCAAATTTGCTACGCGGGCCCGGAAAGGGTTAAGACAGTGAAGTGAAGTTTTCTCCCTGAAGATGTTGTTGCTTTGTCTGGAATGTTTCACAATATGGCATTAAACCTTACTATCTTCATGGAGACCAAGCCAGACCAAGTTCCAGGTCAGATCTGTGGAAAGGCAACCCCGCTCACAGTCAGAATGCCTGTTATTATCGGTATTTTGAGCTATAAACCCACCTGTATTTGAATGAATGAAGATAGATCTGTTTGATGTCATACTGTGGAACATTCCAGGCAGAAGAATGACATATTTAAGTGTTCACTGCTGACTCGCTAACATACACACCGGGTTTACTGCAGTCTTCCTCCATTAGCTGTAGTATTTCCCATAGGCTACAGTGGAGGTAGGAGCTGTGTTTTGGGGGTCCTTTTATCTCTGTAATCTCGCTCTGAGAATGAGCTCTATTGTTTCTTCTGATACTCTCAGCTGCAGCAACCTTTGGGGCACTCAAATGACGTTGCAAAATTTTCCAAAGCGCATTGTCCTCTGTGTATTTACCACAAATAAAATATAGACATCCAACCATTATTTTAAAGAAAACCATGCTATATTCTTACTCCACTTGAAAGATAATTTGGACTGAAAAAGAAAACATTTTGAAACCATGACAACAGAATTAGAGGTACTAATGCAAATACAAAAAAAACATATTCTTAAAGCCAAAAAGTAGACATGTTTTCTCATTTTGGTTGTTTATTGCACTGAAAAACCTGCACCCTTACTGTGAACGGGCTTGCATCTCCACAAACCTGGCTCAAAATTGACCTGGAGAAGGGCCTCCTTCTATATGCTTGATTCCATGGAAATGCTGTTCCTTTGTGGATAATATTCTAAAGCATTACATAGAACTTTATCTATGTCCACGGAGAATGTTGCGAAGTATGGTTTTAAAGGAAAAGTAACGTTTTTTTTACAATTTGAGCCTTATTTCGGTAATAAAACAAGTTGTTTTACTCACCCATAGCACTTTGGTGTCATATGGAGCACTTCCAGAGATGTTTTAGATTTGCGGTTAGCCTAGCGCAACTTCTAGCCATAGCTCGGGGCATATAATATATTCCCCAAGCATGTAATATGCCCCGTGTGGGCTCCAAATAGCACAAACTTTAGCACTTTTCAAATCATAGAAGCCCGATGTCTTAGTCTACGATTTCGTTTGAAGCAAAAGTGGCCTGTAATCCGAGATTTATCCATAGTTTACAGCTTTGCGTTTCATGTTTGGGTCCCGGGAGCTGAGAGCACACTCCGCACATGCGCACTGGCGTCCTCATCTAGTCGAAACTATGGCTAAATCTCGGATTACAGGCGACTTTTGACCACACGAAATCGTAGACTAAGACATCGGGCTTCTATGATTTGAAAAGTGCTAAAGTTTGTGTTATTTGGAGACCGCAAAGTAATGCCCCGAGCACTCAAGTTAACGGATACGCTACAACATAACTTCTACGAAACTGCTCAAAATGACACCAAACTGCTATGGGTGAGTAAAACTGCTTGTTTTATTGCCGAAAGAAGGCTCAGATTGTAAAAAAAAAACATTACTTTTCCTTTAACTTTTATTTCCAATGCATCAGACAGATGACCCCCACCCCCAGAAAGTTACACACTCTATCATTAATTATGCAGCAGGTAGTACCTCCACCACACTTTGTGAATCACTGCTTTAAAGACCTGTTATGTGAAAACCAAACCAGCAAATGTCTTATTTTACATTTTAACTCACTGCCCCAGAGACCCCACTTTACATTTACAAAACAATTACCAGCTAGTTAATGCTAAAAGTGATTAATAAACCCACTAACGCAGGAAAAGGAGTAGAGGTAACAAAAGAGCGGCTACCTAAACGTGCGGGTTTGAGATACAATTCCCTCTTCACTTTGTGCTTTTCCATTAATTATCCAGAGATCCTCATCAGTCCCTGAACCAAACTCATTCTATCAGCAAATGCATCGCTAGAGACACGAGCACTGCTAATATTATGTAAATGTGTGTTGTGTGGAATCACTGCCAAAGGGTAAAAATCGAGCTTAGTTAAAACTGCTCAAGAAAACAGGATGTGGGTTATTTCTGTTTTCAATTTGATGTGTTAAAGGTGCTGTACCTGATTTACTGTCTTACTTCAGTTTGCCGCGGTACATTCTTAATAGTAATAGTAATACTTTTCACTTTCCTGTACAGCACATTCCTAGCATCCTAATCCTAGCATCGTAGTTGTTGAATGCATTTCACAACTTTCGGAGAGAGATGTTGTTAACACTAACAGTATGCTAACAACGCACTTCTGGATAAAACACTAGATGCAGACAGGACAATGCTGTATCATTTAGATCTTTTAAGAGCTCATTAATATCTGTACTGAGGCAAAACTAAATCTGACTTGTTTGGGTAACCTCTCTTGCTTGTTTTTAGGTTGTAAGATTTTAATGCCATAGTATGGAACATGCAAAGTCATAACATAATATCTATCTCCATGGAGACAAGCATGTGACGTTACAAGGGCAAGTTGTCTCTGGAGAAGAATTTCAAGGTATTTTGAGCAATATACATCCGCAATGAAGGTGGTGCTAGCTCACTTGCTTGGGAGATTCTAGACCAGGGGTATCAAACATGTGGCCCGGGGGCCAGATCCGGCCCTCCAAGACCTTTAATTTGGCCCTCGGCTGATTTTCTATTAAAGTATTTACATTTTCTATTAAAATATTGGTAATTTTCTGTGGAGTTTAGCATAGCAGCGTCTCCAGCACCTCTGTGCATGGCCCCTCCCACCAGAGCAGCACAAATGAAGACTCACCTCTTTCCAAACGCTCTTAAAGGACCATCGTTTTGACTGTTGACCGTGACACCCTCATCAGTACACCACAACTAAACCAGGTCAAAGCCAGGACTAAACCAGGACTAAACCAGGACTAAGACCTAAAACAGGACTAAACCAGGACTAAGACCTAAAACAAGACTAAACCAGGACTAAGACCTAAACCAGGAATAAAACCAGGTCTAAACTAGGACTAAAGCAGGACTAAACCAGGACTAAAGCAGGACTAAACCAGGACTAAGACCTAAAACAGGACCAAACCATGTCTAAACTAGGACTAAAACAGGACTAAACCAGGACTAAACCAGGACTAAATCAGGTCTAATTCCCATTTGTTCAGACGGTGAATGGGAAACCTGTATGCTTGTGGTGAAATCTTTCTTAAAGTTTCAGGTTGTTCATAATATTATAATATTTTGTAAAAGAAAGAGTTCATCAAGTAAAAAAGACTTCTGTAATAGATTTGCGTTTCTCTGCACAAATATTTGGACTTATTCATATTTTTGCCATGAGTTTTCTGATCCGGCCCCTTTGGGGATCAGAGTCGGTTGGACACGGCCCCCGGACCAAAATGAGTTTGACACCCCTGTTCTAGACAAAGCAATAACATTGCCCTGGAAACAAGCAGGTAGTGATCCTCTACAAGAAAAGTTCCATAGTGCACCTTTAAAACTACTCAAACCAAGCTTAATGTCTTGCTTAATAACTGTAGTCATTATAATTCGTGTAGTGTTAGACCTACTGTAGTGCAGTTGCCCAGCAGATCCGGGGGGCAGAAGAGGAGTGGTTTGGGACTGAAAGTAGCAGCCACAGCGGAGGTGGCGTTCCCTGTGGGGAGTGTTGATTAATGAATGGCGTGTCTCCATCCTGTGAGCTGCACTTTCACTTTAAAGGAGCACAGTGCCAGACAGCTCTGTGCCAACCGCCTGCTCGGGCACTATGCACTGTCACCACTAACACAGACAGAGGGCAGGACGGGGAATGAGATGGAGGGGAAGAGGAGAGAGGAAAGAGAGGGCAGGAGGAGGGGTGAGATGGAAGAGAAGAGGGGGAGGGGGGATGAGATGGAGGGGAAGAGGAAGTGAGGGGAGAGAGGGGAAATTAGAGTGTGGGGAAGAGGGGGAGATCAGAGAGGGGGGGTGGGAGTGTGGAGAAGGGGGGAGAGGGGAGGGGGGAATGAGATGGAGGGTATGAGGGAGAGAAGAGAGAGAGGGAGAATGAGAGTGTGGGGAGGAGGGGGAGAGGAGAGACAGGGGAAAGAAGAGGGGGAGCTCAGAGAGGGGAAATGAGGGTGTGGTGAGGAGGCGAGAGGGGAGGGAGAGTGGGGAGACAGAGGAAAGAAAAGATGAGAGTGCAAGAAACTAGAAAGAAAAGTGAGTGAAGAGGAGGGGGAGAGAGAGAGAGAAAGACAGGAAATATGGAAGAGAATAGAGAGAATGGCAAGTAGAGAGGATGAGAATGAGAGGAGAGTGAGTGCCTTTTTCAAGGCACTCAAAGCTCATAAAAGAGAGACTGGAGAATAGAGAAGATAGAGGATGAAGAACCATAGGAAAGGAGAGATTGGAGAGAGAGATGGAGGAAGAAAGGGAAGTAGAGGAGACAAGAGAGGGAGAAGGAGAGAGAGAAGGAAATGAGTTTGTAGTATATAGAGGAAAAGAGAAATAGGGAGAGAGAGACAAGTAGAGGGGAGCGATAGGAAAAAAAGAGAAGAGAGACAGTGAAGAGAAAGAACAGAGAGAGAAACAGGACTGGAAGAGAGGTGAGATAGAGGAGCTGTTTTGGAGTCTATGAGTTTTTTCTTCACACAAACTGCTCCCTGAGGCGTTCTAGTGAATGGAGCTGACATATGTGGTTATTCTAAACTCCACATTTTAGCTTTGACTTGTTATTGTTTCACGCCGCACTGAGAAACATTTGGAATTGATTATTGTTGTTTTGTTTCTATCCAATTAGTTTTTGCTAATCTGTTTTTCTTCTTTCTCTTTTCTTCCATGTGCCGCCTGCAATTATCGTCCAAATTGATCTCTGTCAACACAAGGTATGTCAAACTCTATGCACGTTTGATTATTATTGTTGCGACAAAGGTATTATTTCGTCATTACCGATCTGGGCTTGCTGTGTTGGTATTCGTGGTTTTTGCTTTCTGGAGTTAAATTTATTAAGTTAGTAATCATTGGATTAAGCTACCTTTACACAGTTTTAAAGAGGAACTTGGTTAAATGGAAAAAAAAAATGAGTAAGGGTTCAGTATATTGTTAAAGGCTGGAGATGTTGGCTGGAATGTTCCACAGTATGGCATTACACTTATTTCGATGGAGACAACAGGCGACGCCACAGGGCCAAGTTAGATGTCAGATCTGTGGAGCCCACACACAGTAACAATGCACGTTTTTAAGTCAATAAAAACCCATATCATGGAGACAAGCAGATGCTGGACCCTACACCAGAAAAGTTACACAGTGCACCTTTAAAGGTCCCATGACATGGTACTTCTTGATGCTTTTATATGGCTCCTTAATGGTTCCCTAATACTGTAAACGAATCCTTCTTCAAAATCAACACTCAGTGGATGAGAAACAGAGATAAGATGAGAAAGAGTCATAAATATCTCCCTCAAACACTTTATTCTGGGCGTTGTTGCTTGAATGCAAATGAGGAGAAAAGAGCTGGCCTATAGTAGAGGGTGGGGGCGTGGCCAAACTCTCCGCTCTCCGCTCTAGCTCTCAGCTGATCCATTTCCGTGTTTTTGCACAGGGGGAGAGATTTGAAGCATTCCATTGAAAAATAAACACATTTCCACATAAAATAAAATTAAACCACTGCTGTTCAAAGGTCCAGAGGCTCAGATAAAGGACTTCCGAGCCTAGAAACACTCGGAAGTGCCTCCAGGCAAATAAAAAAACGCATTTCGCATTGCCTAGCGCATTCGCAGTCCAAACTCTCTGGGCGTGATTTACAGAGACGCTGAGTACAGACAGACGGGGGGTGGAACTGCATTTAAACAGGGTAGGGGAGGTCACATTAACGTTCAAAAACCTCAGAAAGTGAAAATTTCATGCCATGGGACCTTTAAGACCCCTGCATTTGGAAAAAAACTAAAACAAATAGCAACTTAGAGTGTTAGCAACTTCTTTAAAAAAAAAAAAAAATACAGTAGGAAATGTATTTACGTAACTGACATGTTTCTATTGTTTAAAAGAAAAACATTGGATAAATTGGAGTGTTGCTATGCTAATTGAATTGCCATGCCTTTTACAAACCAGTGCAGATAGAACATACATTGATTTTTCTCTCAAATAAATGGCATTTGTATGTTCATTTGAGTAGTGTTTGTTTGATAACTGTAATTGTATTTGTCCAAACAGAAAGCTAACATAAGCTTTAAGTCTCTACTCTAGTACTGTAAAATTTAAATATGTAAAAAATAAAACAAAATACAATAAATACATAAGTAAAGATAGATAAATAAGCACAAAAGACTCAAAGAAATGACTAGCCAACACGCTAGACAGTTTGCTGAATGTCTCTTCCTACTCTTCACCCCATTGCATGCCATTTGTTGTACTATACAATAAAAAATAGACAAGTTACCAAGTACCAGTTGCTTTATAAAATGCACATTGCTAAAAGGTGACATCTACATGCTTTGAGCTGGCACTACACATTAGTCTGCGTGAATTACCCTGCTATCGTTTGCCTGCCAGTTCTGCGCTCGAGATTTTAAGTGGAATCCTATCGACCTTTTAGCTGTAGCGATTTACCTCTGGCATCACAAAGGAGGAGACCGTTAGCTCTTAGCAGGACTTTGTAGCATCATATTCAAGGTGGAGAAGCGTGTCAAGCGATCAAAGGCACTTAGTCTGTCAGAGGACTCCTTGTGTACTCCTTGTGATTTGGTCTCTCTGAAGTTCGTGGCGGTTGTAGTTCACTCCTCTATGGTTCTAGCTGTCTTTACCGTCTCTTTTACACTTTTCCTCTTTGGCGTTTTGTGGGTTTTTCGCACTGGCTAACCTCTTCCTAACAGCTCGCCCCCTACTGGGTCTTTTTCAAAAGCACTTCCACCTCCAACCAGACCGCTACAGCTCACAGCCACTCACACCCGTGTCTGCAACTCCGTACACTTCGTAATACTGCCAGATACTGTATGGTGGTATTGCAGTTTTAACTGAGGAAATATGCAATATATCCTCCTGTGTCCTTTATAGTGGACATTGAGTTAACCAGTCGATCTTTTAAGTGTTTTGAGATTCTAGTTTGTGGCTGCACTATGATAAAAATAAATAAAAAAAATAAAAATAAAAATCTAAAAATGTAAAAAATATATAAATAAATAAATTATACATAAAAAAAAGAAAAAAAAATGTAAATAAATACTAAATAAATAAATAATACATAAATAATACATAATATATTAAAAATAAATACATAAATTAAAAGGGAGTCTAAGAACTTTTTGAGGCAACTGTAGAAGCTTGTCAGATGTTGGTCATCCAAAAAACAAAAAAAAGTTTTTATTAGGTTGTTAACTTAGATTTAACACCAAAATGTCCCCGACGTCCATTACAGAGGACATGTTACAACAACATTACGAATAAAAATAAAATTAACAAAATGTAAATGCTAAAGTGTTAATTTACCTCCAAATAGAAAATTAAAATAATAATAATAATAATAATAATAATAATTTAGATACACTCACCTACTTGTTTCTATGGAGATGTCATTTCTCTGCCTAGAATGTCCTACAGTATGACATTAAACAGCTTTACCTTAAATGTATTCAGTTACAGGTGGTTTTATAGCTGAAAAAACCTAGAAAAACAGGCATTCTGACATGAGCGGGCTTGCCTCTCCACAGATCTGACCTGTATCTTGGTCTGGCTTGGGCTCCATGAAGATAGAAAGGTTTAATGCCATACTGTGACAAGCATTTGACTGAATGCCCTATATTATGCCAAGCTTGTTTATTGAGCTTTAAACATCTTTCATCATAAAAATACCCAGAGTTGTGTTTATTACATCATTAGGTTGTTGTACTTCTTTGAGTTTTTCAAGTATATACACCCCCACCATATGATATTTTAAGGGCACAACTTGGCCTTATTTAAAATGCTTCAGAAATGTGAAATTTCTTCTCATAATTACCATGAGATGAAGAAGCCTTTTGGATGTGTGGCAAAACATCTTTATTCCAAAACTTTGGTTCTGTTCACAAAATTTGTATTTATGCCCTACAATTATATCCATGGGTTTTGGAATTATGAAATATTCCATCTTTTGAAATTGATAAAGACAAAAAAAAAATCATCCAAATGTTGCATATTAAAGGAGAATTAACATTTTTTTTTTACAATCTGAGCCTTATTTCGGTAATAAAACAAGTTGTTTTACTCACCCATAGCACTTTGGTGTCATATGGAGCACTTCCAGAGATGTTTTAGATTTGTGATAGCCGTAGCGCTAATATTTCCCCCGAGCGGTCTCCAAATAACACAAACTTTAGCACTTTTCAAATCATAGAAGCTCAATGTCTTAGTCTACGCGTTCGTTTGAGTCAAAAGTGGCCTGTAATCCGAGATTTCTCCATAGTTTCGAGTAGATGAGGAGTGGAGTCACAGCTTATTTTGCTCTCAGCTCCCGGGAACCAAACATGAAACGCAAAGCTGTAAATTATGGATAAATCTCGGATTACAGGCCACTTTTGACTCAAACGAAAGCGTAGACTAAGACATTGAGCTTCTATTATTTGAAAAGTGCTAAAGTTTGTGTTATTTGGAGACCGCTTGGGGCATATATTACATGCTCGGGGCATATACTCTATCGCTACGGCTATCGCTAATCTAAAACATCTCTGGAAGTGCTCCATATGACACCAAAGTGCTATGGGTGAGTAAAACAACTTGTTTTATTACTGAAATAAGGCTCAGATTGTAAAAACCGTTAATTCTCCTTTAACAGTTTGATAGACAGTGTATAAATTGACAAAGATAAACTGGTAGCCGTCATATTCTGAATAGGAAGTGTTCATGGGGGCTCTTTTGACTCCATCGACTTTCCAGTTGACTTTATAATGGAAAATTGTCACCCCTCTGTGTAACTGCTGCAGTAAGCCTCATCATTTTGGTCTTAAAATGTCCGTATTAACCTGCTCTACGTGATCCTGATGTTTTTATTTTATTTTGCACGTAAATAAATTCCTATTCCTAACATGGACGTAGCTCTAAATTTGCTCCTACAGCTGCTAGCATCGTGCACTTCATTTGATTGGAGCTCAATGCTATGGATGACACGCTCCCTTATTCCACTTCTTTATACAATCTGTGGCTAAAACCTATTAATAGCTTGAATGGAAGTAACAAAACAGACACAGTAAATTTTCCAATGTGATTGATAGAAACATAATATTTTCTCTTATGTGTTATACCTATTGAATTTATAATTGGATGCTATAATGTAAATGCTAATGTCGATGCTAATGTAGTCAGATGAGATGTGTAGTGGTGGGAGCAGCACATGTCTCTGTGGTGGGGCGTACCTGGAGCAGAGTGAGGCAGCAGCAGGCCGGACAGCTGGAGGTGGAACAGGGAGGAGAGGGCCACGATTAAAGGCTCACCACTAAAGTAAGCACATTTTGCACTGAGCAATGCTGAAAAGCAAGACTCTGCAAGATTCATCGCAATCAAAGGACATTTAAATGGCATATCGCAAAAGCTGCAGGTTTTGAAATGTGTGATTTTCTCCGCAAACAGTAAAATCTCCTGTCTTATTCTGTAGAAAAACTGCTAACCTTGTAGTTTTAGTGTGTACAAACATCTTCTGAAATGTGATTCTTGTATTAGATGAAATCTGAACTGACAAGCTTTTTGTCAGTTCTTCTGGATGTAGTTAAAATGGGAACTTTGACAGGATAAAACATGAATTGCAAATCTAAAAGCAATTAGATACAAACGAAGAAAGAAAGGCGTAAAAAGATAGCGTCTGCTTTTGAGTTACTTTAAAGGTCCCATGGCATGAAATTTTCACTTTCTGAGGTTTTTGAACGTTAATGTGAGCTCCCCTACCCTGTTTAGGCCCCCTCCCCCATGGTTAAAAGTTGCGAAATGTCTAAACTGAGCATTTGCGATCCTTTTCTGCGTTACAAAAAATCGGAGCTCAAACGGGCGATTTTGAACAAGGCACCTTATTGACGTCAGATTGAAAAAAGAAATGCAAATGCAGTTCCACCCCCGTCTGTCTGAACTCAGCGTCTCTGTAAATCACGCCCAGAGAGTTTGGACTGCGAATGCGCTAGGCAATGCGAAATGCTTTTTTTTATTTGCCTGGAGGCACGTCCGAGTGTTTCTAGGCTCAGAAGTCCTTTATCTGAGCCTCTGGACCTTTGAACAGCAGTGGTTTAATTTTATTTTCTGTGGAAATGTGTTTATTTTTCAATGGAACGCTTCAAATCTCTCCCCCCGTGCAAAAACACGGAAATGGATCAGCTGAGAGCTGACAGCGGAGAGCGGAGAGTTTGGCCACGCCCCCACCCTCTACTATAGGCCAGCTCTTTTCTCCTCATTTGCATTCAAGCAACAACGCCCAGAATAAAGTGTTTGAGAGAGATATTTATGACTCTTTCTCATCTTATCTCTGTTTCTCATGCACTGAGTGTTGATTTTGAAGAAGGATTCATTTACAGTATTAGGGAATCATTAAGGAGCCATATAAAAGCATCAAGAAGTACCATGTCATTCTTTAAAAGGGAAAAAAGCAATAAAATAGTTTCCATACACATTAAAAACACACATATTGACCCAGTTGCTTAATTATAGTGATAGTGGAATTGAAGGTTTAGTCTCACCTTAAAGGGACACTGTGTAACATTTCTAGTTCAGGGTCTGCCACTTGCTTGTCTCTATAATTTGCTTAGAATGTGTTTTTCAATGTATTTTTGAGCACACTCCTAATGAAATAACTACTAAATGTTAATGCCATACTGTGGAACATTTCTTGTTTGATAAGAAAAGATGAAGCAAATAGCAAAACACACATGCACACACAAAAATATATTATACTACTAAAAAGCTGCAAATCCTTACTCACTTCTGGTCATAAAAATCCCAAATCTTGAATTGAAAAGAAAAAAAATAGGATCAGTCCTATACTATTAACCTGCTAAGACTTTTTCTACCTTTCATACTCCATCTGACAGTTCACAATGACACAGCACCAGTTTCTGTTGACCTCATTCACTGTAATTCATTCATAGATTTTGCTGACTCTGCCTTTGCCTCTATAGCAATCACAGTATCCTGACTGACATGCTGAGGTCATGTATCGACATAAACCGCACATAAACACACACTTACAGGACACAGACACACACACAGACACACACACGCCTTGAGCTCGCTCCATCTGCTCTGTCAGCTGTCAGTGCCCATTGATTCATAAGTCTATGGCACCTGTGAAAGGCTTTACTGAGAAGCATCGATCACTGTTCTGGATGGTGCTGACAACTGGCACCTTCAATAGGCTCCTTAGTAACGCCTACAATCCATTGAGTTAGCAGTATATGGTATAGCTTACAAATGTGTCACTTCATCATGCTAAGAAGGATATTCTGATCTACAGTCATAGTTTAAAATCAGATTATTTGTCTGAGTTGTTCATGTCCATTTGGGATATGGGTCAAAATTCAGTTTCATTGTTACAGTCTAATGAAATCAACTCAACTAAGGCTGTGTTACCACGTCTCTAAAGCAGACCTATTATGGAGCTTTTGACAGTGTTATACAGTAGTAGTACAGTATACTACTACTGTTTGACAGTGTTATACAGTAGTAGTATACAGCAGTGTTTCCCAACCAGTGGTACGAGTACCCCTAGGGGTACACAAGCACACTGCAGGAGGTACGCGGCAGTGTCGCTGCCAGGCGCAGGGGGAGATTTTTTTGATTTTTTAAATTCTAATTTGAGTAAATTTGAGTTAAAGAAAAGAGAGAAAATGCCTGAGAATTAAATTCAGCAGTGGTTTAATTTTATTTTCTGTGGAAATGTGTTTATTTTTAAATTAAGGAGATGAAATAAAATGATTTTCATTTAATAATCCATTGTGTCACATTCTACTTTTGGAGAATTATCAACACATATGAGTGAGGGGGTACTCGAGGTATGACAAAAAGGCTCAGGGGGTACACAAGACAAAAAAGGTTGGGAAACACTGGTATACAGTATGCTACTACTGTTTGACAGTGTTATACAGTAGTAGTATACAGTATACTACTACTGTTTGACGGTGTTATACAGTAGTAGTATACAGTATACTACTACTGTTTGACAGTGTTATACAGTAGTAGTATACTGTATACTACTACTGTTTGACAGTGTTATACAGTAGTAGTATACAGTATACAGTCCCTGTTTTCACCTCTAGCATACACCTAATGCTCTGTACTTCTTTCTTAAATTCAAATTTCTTAATTGGTGATATGCGCAGTATTCAACAGCGATGCTTAGTTATTTTGATACTATATATATATATATATATATATATATATATATATATATATATATATATATATATATATATATATATACAAATACAGGGGGTCCTCGGGTTGTGACGGTCTCGGGTTATGACGTTTCGTGGTTACGAACGCGCCCCCATTAAAAAAAAAATATGTATATATTACGCGTCATTCCGTCTTACGCGGTTTAGCGTGGTAAGCCATGTCTCCGTAAAAACAATGACGCTAGCGTCCCTGTGACTCCTGCTGAAATCTAACGAGGAAGAATTCCCCGTGATGACAGAGGAAGAACGGGTTTCTTCTTTTCCCGGAGTTTACGTCCGCGCGGCATCCACGCACGGCGTGTCGTCCGCAGGATCTCGTCAGGGACATGCCTGAGGGAAGAAGACAGCCTCGTGTGCGTGCCCAATGTGGGCGGAAGTACCTGATGTGGGCTCTGATCTGCTCCTATGATAGCGGCAGTGATAACCAAGCAGCGTAGTGGTCTAATTATTGAGATGGAAAGGTTATTGGTGCTTTGGTTGGAAGATCAAAGGCAAAATCCGGTTTACGACGAAATTCGGGTTACGACGCGTCTTAAGAACGGATCTACGTCGTAACCCGAGGACCCCCTGTACTGTATGTTGCTCACTAGCATGATCTGCAGCTATCCATCGGACATGCTGACTCTTTGTTATGATGATGTTGTAAAGGGAATGTACTAGATTTTTTTTTCTTGTCTAGTTCCAGTACAGTTGTATTGTAAAAAAATAGGTTTAAGTTAGGGTTTAGGTTAAATTAGATCTGCAAAATTAATTCAAATTATTTTGTAATAAGAAAAGTGAATCATTCTTTATTTGAAGAAGATGAAAAATGAAACTTTTCTCTGGTGGTTGAAATTAAGTTTGAAATTGTGACAACACAAGTAAATATATATGTTAAGATAGGTTTGGGTTTAGGTTAAGGTTAGGCAAGTAGTACCTATGGTCAAAGTTAAGATCAATCTCCAGGAAATGAAGTCAAGGTACCTTTCTATCTTCAAGAAGATCAAACAAGGCCAAGTTCCAGGTCAGATCTGTGGCGAGGCGACCCCGCTCATGGTCAGAATGCCTGTTTTGTAGGTGTTTTTGCGATAAAACCACCTGTAATTTAATAATTGTAAAGTAGGTCTATTTAATGTTAATTAGAAAAAACTGTCTCTTGTGTCTGTGTCTCATGTAAGGTACAGCTGTTTAATGTCAAAATGTCCATATCCATAGAAACAAGCAGGTGACGGACCCCCAACCAGAAAAGTTACACAATGCACCTTTAAACTAGAATCAGTCTCCAGGAAATTCACTCAGTGTAACATCCCTAAGAAAACAAAACTTTACTGTGTTAGTCTTTGTTTTCCCGGTTGAATATTCAGAGTTCCAGCCCGTTGCTTTGTGTAGCTTCCTCCTGGCATAGTGGTCTTTTCTTACCACATAAGTAGGTATTAAAACATCTTCCTCCTCGCTCAGTGACTTTGAGGAAAGTGGTTAGAATAACAGCCTCATGAATATTCATACGCACCTGTTTCCGTCTCACTTCTTTGGGTGTGCAGGCAGAAGTTTGGAGCTCCTGGTGGCTCCATTGTCTCCTTGTCAGTTTAAGTTAGCTAATGTGCGTTTAATTGTCTGTGTGTGGGCGCATCTCAGACTCACCAGCCAACAAAGCTTTTCAGAGTTCTGTTTTGTCTAATACAGTATGTCCGGAATAACAGTATAATTGTTTCTGAAACAAATGAGGCATTAAAATGTAAAATAATTACAGCTTAAAGATGCAATGTCTGACTTCTTCTTGTTGCGCTGCCTGAAATGTTCCACAGTTTGACATTAAACAATTGTACCTTACATAAGACATAGACACAAGAGCCAGATTTTTTTAATTACTTTATTAATTCCCAAATAAGGAACAGGATCATTTCTACTACTGAACAGACCCAAGACGTTGCCATACAACAAGAATCTGCAGTTGAACGATATTAATTACAGCTGCCCCCATGTGTTAAAGGTCCCATGGCATGAAATTTTCACTTTCTGAGGTTTTTGAATGTTAATGTGAGCTCCCCTACCCTGTTTAGGGCCCCCCCCCATGGTTAAAAGTTGTGAAATGTCTAAACTGAGCATTTGCGATCCTTTTCTGCGTTACAAAAAATCGAAGCTCAAACGGGCGAGTTTGAACAAGGCACCTTATTGACGTCAGTTCGAAAAAAGAAATGCAAATGCAGTTCCACCCCCGTCTGTCTGAACTCAGCGTCTCTGTAAATCACGCCCAGAGAGTTTGGACTGCGAATGCGCTAGGCAATGCGAAATGCGTTTATTTATTTGCCTGGAGGCACGTCCGAGTGTTTCTAGGCTCAGAAGTCCTTTATCTGAGCCTCTGGACCTTTGAACAGCAGTGGTTTAATTTTATTTTCTGTGGAAATGTGTTTATTTTTCAATGGAACGCTTCAAATCTCTCCCCCCGTGCAAAAACAAGGAAATGGGTCAGAGCGCACAGGGCACAGCTGAAAAGGAAAGAGTGGAGAGTTTGGCCACACCCCCACCCGCTACTATAAGCCATCTTTGTCCTCCTCATTTGCATTCAAGCAACAACGCCCATAATGGAGTGTTCCAGAGTGACATTTATGACTCTTTCTCATCTTAACTCTGTTTCTCATGCACTGAGTGTTGATTTTGAAGAAGGATTCATTTACAGTATTAGGGAACCTAAGGAGCCATATAAAAGCATCAAGAAGTACCATGTCATGGGACCTTTAAACAACTGTACCTTACATAAGACATAGACACAAGAGCCAGATTTTTAAAATTACTTTATTTTTCCTAATAACATTGTACTTTGCCATGAAATACTTGAAAGGCAAATTCCCAAATAAGGAACAAGATCATTTCTATTACTGAACAGACCCAAGACGTTGCCATACAACAAAAATCTGCAGTTGAACGATATTAATTATAGCTGCCCTCATGTGTTAAATATTATTAGCCTATACAATGCTGTGATGTCATCTGAAACAGAGCAAGTTTGACTGAGCTGCTATGACTTTAGAAAGGCTTGGAACATTTATTTTAGGTCTTTATCACAATACAGTGTGACGTTATGTATGTTATTATCAGTACAAATTACCCCTATGATCAGCTGGGCCATTCAGCAAGCAGCCCGAGGGCAAATCAAATTAGTTCTGAGGGCATTTAGCCCCTAGGCCATAGTTTGGACACCTCTGGTTCATGTTGCCAAAATCATAGTATTTTTTAACATCTGTTGGTCAAGAGCTTTTCAATGCAATACAAAAAGAAACTCAGAATTAGTGTCTCAGAAATGTAATAAACAAAGCTAGTTCATTTTTAGCGGTTTGCAGTTGTCCAAACATATGCCTCACTTTCTTTTCACATTCTTAGCATTCTAATTATTTACTTCAGTTTTTGTCAGAGCAGGCCAGAGCAGAGTTTTGCTGTTATGCGAATCTCTGGGTTTCAGGTAATATCACAGCTTTCTATAGGCCAAGATTAAAGGAATATTAACGTTTTTTACAATCTGAACCTTATTTCGGTAATAAAACAAGTTGTTTTACTCATCCATAGTACTTTTTTGTCATTTGGAGCATTTGCGTAGATGCGTGCATGCGCAATGTCCTCCTCATCTACTCGAAACTATGGCTAAATCTCTGATTAGAGGTCACAAAAGTCTAGACTAAGACATTGAGCTTCTGTAATTTGAAAAGTGATAAAGTTTGTGTTATTTGGTGACTGCAATCGCCTGCCCCGGGCACTCACGTTAACAGATATCGCTAAACTACAACATCTACGAAACTGCTCCATATGACACCAAAGTGAGTAAAACAACTTGTTTTATTACTGGAATAAGGTTCAGATTGTAAAAAAAACTTTAATATTCCTTTAATTAATACAAATGAAGGACAGCTAAAATTTAAATTGTTAAAACACAAAATTATATTATTATCGATCCATCCATTTTCTTCCGCTTATCCGGGGCCGGGTCGCGGGGGCAACAGTCTAAGCAGGGACTCCCAGACTTCCTTCACCCCGGACACTTCCTCCAGCTCCTCCGGGGGGACCCCAAGGCGTTCCCAGGCCAGCCGGGAGACATAGTCCCTCCAGCGGGACAATTAGTTCTTGGGTTTAGTCAATTATTGAAAATAACATGCTCAACATTTGTGAGTTTTCCTTTTGGATATTTCATGAAAAAAGAAAAAAGAAAAAAAAAAAGACAATCAATAGGGAAATCTGGCCCTTGCCCCCCATCTGGGAGTATGTCATCATCACATTCTAGAATCTGAAAACCACCAATACTAACAACAACTAGCATGCTAACTGCACATCACGTCTTACTTCCTGGTCTGCTCTATAATTAGATGCAGACAGCAATCTCATTTTGATCCTAGGAACTTTTACAGTACTAATACTGGGACTGGACAAATTAAACTTTCTTACATTATAAATACAGCATTATCCAGTATAGTCTTTCAAACTAATTTGTCCAGTATAGTCTTTCAAACTAATGTAAAATGAAAAGTAGTCTGGTTGCATTTTCAATTCTCCCTAGTTGTATTCCTTGCTATTAGCGATCCGATTCTCTTGCCTGTGTCTCTGCTGCTCCAGGCCCTGGTATAAAGCGCTTTAGTGAAGTATTTTTAAATGCCTCTGCCTGATCTCGCCCTGAACAAGTCTGTGATGTCATCAGCAGTCAACGGTGATGCAACTTTAGAGAGCGGAATGAAAATGACTATAGACTGTGTCTGATCAGATTACACAGAGAAGAGGGGCTGGAGGGTGTGAGCTGGCATCTGTTTACACTCTGTGCCAATGCATTTACAGACATGTAAAGATGATCTGAGGCGGGATCATCCAGGCTTGTTTTATTTGATGGTACATAGACTTCATAAACACTAACAATAAATGCTGTATTCATGTCCCATATTACACAAAATTGAGTCTTGTGAGCTTTAAACAAAGTTATAATGCTGTTACTGCCTGAAAAACATACCTGGAGTTGTAGTTTGTTTCATTCACACATGTTTGAGTAATCCTTTATTATTAGTCTGTCCACATCTCCAAAGCTCAAAATACTATGTTCCATCTTGTGATGTCATGAGTTGGTAGTTTCCAAGTTAACTGTGACTTGTTACCTTTTGTTCAGTAATAATTGGCAATTATAGGGCTGAGATATAGGCTGTGTTCCAGATGGCATCACACTGGCATCACACTTTTTTTTTTTTTCCCCCCTTGTCCAATTGTCCTGGAGCTACTGTGGCGAGTAAATTTCTCCTGTGTGAGATCAATAAAGTCTTATCTTATCTTATCTTAACATTCTGTAGGCCAATCATATTTAAAGGTCCCATGACATGGTACTTCTTGATGCTTTTATATGGCGCCTTAGTGGTTCCCTAATACTGTAAATGAATCCTTCTCCAAAATCAAGACTCAGTGCATGAGATAGCCTCATGAACACAGTCAGAGTCATAAATATGTCTCTGAAACACTTTATTCTGGGCGTTGTTGCTTGAATGCAAATGAGGAGGACAGAGATAGGCCAGTGCAGCAGGTGGGGGTGTGGCCAAATACGCCACTGTTTCCTGGATTAGCGGTGCGCTGTGCGCTATCACCCACTTCCGCGTTTTAAGCGCGGAGGAACATATCCCATTAAAAAAAACACATTTCCACAGAAAATAAAATTAAACCACTGCTGTTTCAGCGGTTCGGAGGCTCGGATAAAGGACAGCCGAGCCTGGAAACACTCTCATGTCTCTCCAGGCAAAAAAAAACAAAAAACAAAAAAAACAACTCATTTCGTAGCTCATTTGCGGTCCAAATTCTCTGGGCGTGATTTCCAGAGATGGGGTGGATATCCAGACGGGAAGTGGAAACCTTTCCCTGAGTGTGATGTCAGAAAGTTCCCTTGTTCAGAATCGCCCGTTTGGGCTGTCTTTTTTTCAAACGCAGAAAATGATCGCAAATGCTCAGTTTACACATTTCACAACTTTTAGCCATGGGGGGAGGGCCCTAAACTGGGTAGAGGAGCTCACATTAACTTTCAAAAATTTCATGCCATGGGACCTTTAATACAGATGGGGTAACTAAAAATGTATATTGTTAAAATGCAAAATTATGTTGTAATGCAGTGAGTTTTCTGGTGTAGTCAGTAATAAAAATGATCAGATTCAACGTTTGTGAATTTACCTTTTGGATATTTTATGGCAAAGTACCAAGTAAACAATAGGGAAAACTGGGATTATGACATCATCATATTCCTGAATCTGAAAACCACAAATTCATGTAGCTGATGCTATTATAAAGCCATGAATCTGCAACCAAAAAAATTATAAGAGACATACTTTGTGCATGTACTCTTCGTAATACAGCAATGCCCATTTTGATTTAAATGTCAGTGTATTTTGTCGGGACAATTTCCATAAATGTAGATGTTTATAAAGGACAGTTACAGTCTAGATTACAAAATGAATAATGATCCTATTCATGGGTTTCAAGCTATGGCAACCGTCATAGCAATTAAGGAATTCAGTTTGTTCAATCTTTTGAATGGGGCAAGGTCCTCTATGGGTTCTCACCAACTCAAATTATGAAGGAATTGCCAAAAAAGTCTAAAACATAAAGGCATGATACACAACACTACATATATCTTAAACTAGAGGTATATTTGATTATTGCATTAATTAAAACAATATCAAGTACCTAGAGCTTGTTGAAAATGCTCTTTAAGATGGCCTGTAGTCAGTCAGCCCTCTGTCACTCATTATTCCTATGACCTCACTTTGACTGGTTTGTGGTGACCTCACTGCACACAAATCAAATCAATAGATCTTAATCTACACTGTTCTCCTGACACCTTTATGAACAGTGATCTGGGTTACTCACACGTTCACACCTCAGCAACCCGTAGTATGACGCACCAACTACTTTACAACTTATAGGATAGGCCTATGCAGAATTAAATCAGTAGGGGTGAACTTTCTTCTTGTGGTACCCTGGACTCTTTATGCTAGTTTAGACCTGGTATAGTCCTGGTTTAATTTCACTTTAGTTATAGTATCAACATGGTTTTATTATAGTTCTAGACCTGATATAGTCCTGTTTAAGACTTGATTTAGTACTTGTTTAGATTTAATTTAGACCTTTTTCATCTTGGTTTGTTCAGTCCTGATTTAGTTCTGCCTCAGTCCTGGCTCAGTCCAGATTTAGAACTGTTTTTATCCTGGTTCAGCCCTGGTTTAGACTTGGACTTAGACCTGGTTTATTCCCATTTTAGTCATGTTTAATCATACTTTAGTAATAGTGTAATCTCTTTTAGAGATCTTGGTTTAGAGCCTTGGTTTAGTCCTGTTTTTTACTTGGTTTAGTTGTAGTAGACAGAAGTGAAACATTGGTTTTGCACAGTTTTTTACCTGCTTTAGTCCTGATTCAGATTTGGTTTACACTTGGTTTAGCCCTAGTTTAGTTCTGGTTAAGTCCTGGTTAAGTCCTAGTTCTTTTCTAACCTATTTTGTGTAGAAACTTCAGCAGCACCACTGTTTTATTAAATTAATTTATCATCCACCCAACTTTGACATTCCAGCCTTTTGGTTTTTCCATTGTTTTTCCATCACTTCGCTGTCCCCACTGTTCCTTTTCCCCAGCAGATTGCTGCTATTTGGATAAAGTGCACGCATGTCCCGAAATATTTCCACTCCTCATATGCGCTCATTCCCACACCAGGATCCAACATGGCGGCCAATTACAGCGCGAGACAATGCTCACCATAAATCATCCATTGCTCTGTCAGACACGCAGGGACCACAGAAAACATGCTCTCTTCACTCCTCTCCTCTCTTTGTTCCTTATTCTTTTTCCATCTATGAACAAGATTGGAAATTACATCACGCTTAATTTTCATATTTTTATCCACATATTAATTACAGTGTTTTGAATGCATTTGTCAGTGACACTTTTTGATTGCGTCCACTAATGCGTTTGCTTGAGTAGGTAGGTTTGTATGTTAGCTTGCGAGCGAGATAACGCAAAATTTATTGGTTGTGTTTTTCAGAAAAGGTCAGTCACATGTGTGAGTAAAATATGATTAATTGTAGCATTATAGGGTTCGCAGTGGAAACTCCAACCACAAGGAGTCAGTAAGCACCATATATGCTCTCTACCATTATGGGAAACCAAACGCTAATTGCTCAGCTAATTGCTGAGGTTAGCAATTAGCAGTTGGTTCTAAATTCTTTAGGATTATATTCTTTTACCAGTCTAAGGTTGCCAAAAATGGATGCTCAGATTTAAAGCAATTATTTTATAGATAATAAAGATATTTTGCAGTGACCTCATGCTGGGGTGTTCTACATGTAGCTCTATTGGCAGAATGTGGTTTCCGTGGTGATACAATTAGCAATTAATACAAAATGGATTTAAACAGCACTTTTTCAGATGCCTGTGGTCAATATGAGAGTTTAATTTTCAGCAAAAATGTGAGAGACTGACTGAAAAACTGCTGCCTAATGCTGGCTGACTTGTAAGTGTAATTTTATGTGTGAGAGACTTGTCAAAGCGCACAAATCTCACCTCTTGTAGTTCCAATTAAGTCAGTTCGTTCTGGTCAGATTGTGTTAAAATAAAGCTCACATCAAAATCTAACTCTATACTATAAAAACTTTATGTGGAGTTTAACTATAAATTGATTATATATAGACTTTTTCCTTTAGAGTTTTATAATGGTCTTGATATCAAGACTAGTATATGACCACACGGTTATATGAAAATACTTAAACATGTGCAAAATTACATTCTTGAAGAATGAAAATGGTTCTGAAATTAAGTTTGGAATTTCAACCTAGCTACCACGTCTGTAGAAATTTGCTGCAATGCTTACTGCTTACCGCCTCCTATCAGAAATGGTCTTTAGTCAAAGTGTACTATCAGGAGCTGGTGTGGCCGCTGCCGTACCATTTTGAAGAAGGTCAAACATTTGTGTTGACTTGGATAGAAAAATCTGTAGAAAAGTTGTAGTAAAACTTCTCTCTGACCTTGCTAACCCAGATTTGAGAAAAGAACACCTTATTTATTATATTTTTACTCACTGTCTCGACTCAGA
This sequence comes from Paratrypauchen microcephalus, assembly GCA_036785185.1. Lineage (NCBI taxonomy): Eukaryota > Metazoa > Chordata > Actinopteri > Gobiiformes > Gobiidae > Paratrypauchen > Paratrypauchen microcephalus. Next base: position 2,729,841 of record JAVJIX010000018.1, read on the forward strand.
CAGTGAAGGCTGGTCAACAGAATGTGTTTTTTACAGTTACTAACAACAGGCCTATATAACGAGGTTAAAGGTTCGTCCGTCTTCTTCAACTTACTCCATTTCTGGGTCGCGGGGGCAGAAGTCCAAGAAGATCTGCCGCCCAGAACACAATGCACCGGCCCCCATGAATCCTACCACGGGTGGTGAGTCCACGGGAGGATTGCCCACTTTACAACTTCTGTCATGGGGGCTACTTATTGTCTGCAAACACTGGGGGCGAGGTGGGGTTAAGTGTCTTGCCCAAGGACACAACGGCAGCACTCATCTGTGGGAGCTGGAATCACACAGGGCCAACCTGTCAAAAGCGGGATACGAACCGCCATCCCCTGGATCAATAGACAAACGCTCTACCTTGTGGCAGTAGGTTAAAGGTGCACTGTGTAACTATGGATTTGTCATTACTCTGTCTGGAATGTTCCACAGTATAAACAGTAATAAGCAGCTCTACCATACATTTATTGAATTACAGGTGGTTTTATTGCTCATTGCTCAACATACTTAGAAAAACAGGTATTCTGACTATTCTGACAGATCTGAGTCTGACCTGTAACTTGGTCTGGTTTAGTCTCCATGAAGATAGAAATGTTTAATACCATACTGTGAAAGATTACAGACAAAGCAATAACATCTCCATAGAGAAAAGCATTTGATGGACCCTCCACTAGAAAAGTTACACAGTGCACCATTAAACTACAATATAATAAAAATATATAAAAAGGCCACAGTATTCGACTGGAAAAAGGTGGCTTGCCCTCTCCGGGTGGGTGGAGAGTCCTTGCCTGAAGTGGAGGAGTTCAAGTATCTCGGGATCTTGTTCACGAGTGAGGGGAGGATGGAGCGTGAGATTGACAGGTGGATCGGTGCAGTGTCGGCAGTGATGTGGTCGCTGTACCCGACCGTTGTGGTGAAGAGAGAGCTGAGCTCTCAATTTACCGTCAATCTACATTCCTACCCTCACCTATGATCATGAGCTCTAGGTAATGACCAAAAGGACAAGATCGCGGATACAAGCAACCGAAATGAGTTTCCTCCACAAAGTGGCTGGGTGCTCCCTTAGAGATAGGGTGAGGAGCTCAGTCACACGGGAGGAGCTTGGAGTAGAGCCGCTGCTCCTCCACGTCGACCCGGCCCCGGATTAGCGGAAGAAAATGGATGGATAATGTTAAATTCCATGTATTTAAGCAAAATTTGTCTTGCCCCAGTAAAGATATTGTAAAAGCAGCTCTTCAGATCAAAACAAGTCCATTGTGTAGTTGTGTAGTCTGCTATCTGAATGTAATTAGAAAGTGTTTTATTGTCTGAGAATCAGGAAGTGCATGGTTAGCATGCTAGCTGTTGTTGACATTACTGGGATGGCAAGACCCTTCTGAAAGTTGTGAAGAATAACTTTAGACTGCTGCATTCTATAACTTTTCTGGGTCTGTCAAATGTTTTCCTCCGTGGAGATGCTATTGCTTTGTTTGAATGTTTCACAGTATGGTATTAAACTTCATGGAGACCAAACCAGATCAAGTTACAGTTCAGATCTGTGGAGAGGCAACCCCTGCTCACAGTCAGAATGCTTTTCTAAGTATCTGTGGTCTATAAAAAAAAACCAAACACCTGTTTTTGAATAAATGTAAGGTAGTGCTGTTTAATGTCATACTGTGGAACATTCAGACAGAGCAATGACATATCCATAGAGAAAAGTTAAACAATACATGTTTAAGAAATTCAGTTACAGCACCTTTAACTGGACAAAGTTTTAGAATAAAAGCATTTTGTGTTCCATCTGCTCCTGAAAAGGATGGGTCAAATGCAGAGAAATAATTTCCCTACAGGGATAAATAAGGGATATCAAAAATAAATAAAAAATCTCAACTATATCAGCTCACACACATTTGCATTTTATGTCTGCTTGGTTTTTCACAGATGACTAAAATACACCCTGAAGTCCTGTGGCAATGTTGTTGGAGTAGCGATAACGAGTTTAGGTGTTTTCTGAATTATCAGTGGAGCCCCCTTTGGCAATTGAAGCTGAATATGATAACACTCGGCAATGCCACATGACTTTTTAAGGTGCCAAAACTCAAAATATAGATATTCATCCTGGTTTTTATCGCACATCAGAACCGTTCACACACCTGCCAATTCCGAGGCCTTTTACTGCAACATAAAGCGTGTATTTCAGTTTCAAATGTTGTATGTTGTAAATGTGTCACCTTGACTTTGTATTCCAAGAGCATATGCATATAAACTGTGAAAAATATGTTTCTAAGAAAAGCTATGAACGAAGCTATGGAAAGCTACAAATGTCTAAAACATAGATAAAGTTGTAAGTAAGAGTACTAAGATGACATTTGATGTACTTTTGAGTTTCTGCTACAATCAGCACACTATTTATTTTAGATATTAAAGGTCCTATATTACACAAAACTGACTTTTGTGAGCTTTAAACCATGTTGCCATGCCGTTACGTCCTCAAAAACATACTTGGAGTTGTGTAACAGCTGTCTTGTACCTTTAGTTCAGGAGAGATTGGAAATTCCAGGTCTGAAATGGAGTTTAAAAACACAGTGGAGCACTTCCTGTCTTACCACATGACGTCACAAGGTGGAAAAGAGTTGTTTCTGTTTGAGAAAAGAACTCAATATGCAGGGATTGTGTGTTTAAACACAACAAAAAATCCAAGTATGTTTGTGATGAGGGCACTACCTCATAACAGATCAGAAAATAGCATAATATGGGTTCTTTAAACAACATTTTTTTTCTTTTATTCAATGACTAGCCAAAAAGTTCAGAAAGTGAATTCAGTGTAACTCTGCACTACTCACCCATATACTGTATTAGCGTTTAAAACTGGAAGGTTTCAAACTCCACATTGACCAGTACATAAAGTTATTGTGTCCTTGAACAAGACACTCATCCACCTTGTCTTGTATGAATTGGTGATGGATGATGGGGTTTATGGCGTTGGTTGGCAGCCTCACTTACATCAGTCTACCCCAGGGCAGCTGTGGCTACATTTGCAACCACTACCTGATGTCCAGCGAATGAATAAAGCAATGTTAAGTATATTGAGTGTCTTGAAACACACTAGATCAGGGTTCCCCAAACTGTTCCACAAAGGGCCGGTGTTCCTGCAGGTTTTCTTTCCAACCAACCAAGACCACGCCTTCAAGTGTCTGAAGACTGAGATCAGTCTGCGTACCCAGTGTGGGCGGAAGTACCTGATGTGGGCTCTGTGTGTACTGCACATGCGCACAATGACGTATAATGACGTATCAGGAAACAGGACATGATGTATCAGGAAGAAGGAGGGTTTTCCTGGCCGATTCGGGCACTGTCGTGAAACCCGTACAACAATACGAACAGAGACGTATTTTGACAGGGTTAAAGTTAGGTTAGGGGGTTAGGGTTAGGGTTAGGCGTAAACCAACTGCAAGGGACGAATCGGGTCGTGAAACCCGTACAACAATACACAAACTGCACATGTGCGAGCACAGAGCCCACATCAGGTACTTCCGCCCACATTGGGTACTGACAATCAGTTGATTAAATTAGTTAAGTCTGGTGTGCTGCTGCTTGGTTGGAAAGAAAACCTGCAGCCACACCGGCCCTTTGTGGAACAGTTTGGGGAACCCTGCACTAGATAAACCCAAGGTCTGCAGCACTTTTATTTCACATCATTTTCACATATATAAATCAGTATGTAGTCTAAAACAGCACGCTTGTAATTGTTTTAAGCCTGTTTGCTCCCTTGCAGTGATGAGGACAAGGATTCAGCCTTTGCATGTCTCTGCTATAGCTGACATTAGAGGACGCTCCCTGGATGTGATCCTATCTTAGTCTATGTGATTTCCTCTTGTCATGCAATACCCCCAAATCTGAACCAGGATCAGCCGCCAAGATCACGCTCCCGCCTACGAGCATTAATAGCAGCAGATGAATGGGCCCTTGCTATGTGTGTATGTGGCATGCGCTTGGCTGTTGCATCTATATAGTCCCCGATAAGGATCTATACACTGTCTGACAGCCTATATAAATCCTTTTATGAACATCTTTATCGGGGAGATGGGAGTACTGGCACCAGGGCCTGCTCAGGTCAGATTGTTACATCAGGATGACAGCTCTGCCTTCACTCGTGAGTCCGGCCAAACCAAAGATGGAGATATAGAGGGTTTATTACTCCTCGCAGCCGCCTCAGAGCCGTATAAGCTTGTTGTCGTATCTGAAAAATGGTGTGGAATTATGGCACAGACGCATGTTGCATTGCTAACACGGTGTCATATATCGATGTCCTCGGAGTTAGGATCAAAGTATGAGGGGAGAATTGTAATGCATGGCCAATGTGAAGCAATAACAGCATGCTTCCTGTTGCTTTCATTGTGGAAGACTTACTGTATAGAGAAAAAGTATTACACAAAACTGACTTTTGTGAACTTGACGCCATGTTACAATGCTGTTACCTCCACAAAAACATATCTGGAGTTGTGTTTTGTTTCATTCACACATATTTCAGTAGGTCTGTAGTGGTAGTTTTCACATTAGTTTAGTTCAGTTGAGATTGGAAATTCCAGGGCTGAAATCACCCAAATGATTCTAGTGAAGGTGTATGGAGTTTAAAAACACAGTGGAGCATTTCCTGTTTTCCCACATGACATCACAAGGTGGAGCAGAGTGTTTTCTGTTTGAGAGAAGAACTCAATATGCAGGGATTGTGTGTTTCAAAAGGTGCGAATGAAACAAAATAAAAAAAAAATCCATGTATGTTTGTGATGAGGAAACAACATTACAGTATAACACATTGGAAATAGCATAATATAGGCCCTTTAAACAAGTATCTTGAAACACACTAGATAAAGGTGCACTGTGTAACTTTTCTGGAGGGGATCCGCAGCCTGTTTGTCTTCATGGAGATGTTAATGCTTTGGTTTAAAGGTCCTATGGCATGAAATTTTCACTTTCTGAGGTTTTTGAACATTAATGTGAGCTCCCCTACCCCCCTCCCCATGGCTAAAAGTTGCGAAATGTGTAAACTGAGCATTTGCGATCCTTTTCTGCGTTTAAAAAAAGGCAGCCCAAACGGGATGAACTCACGCCCAGAGAGTTTGGACCTTGAACGAGCTACGCAATGCGAGATGCGTTTTTTTATTTGCCTGGAGGCACGTGAGAATGTTTCCAGGCTCGGATGTCCTTTATCCGAGCCTCTGAACCTCTGAAACAGCAGTGGTTTAATTTTATTTCCTGTGGAAATGTGTTTATTTTTCAATGGAACGCTTCTCATCTCTTCCTCCACGCAAAAACGCAGAAGTGGGGCCAGCGCACATCGCACCGCTAAAGAGGAAAGAGCGGAGAGTTTGGCCACGCCCCCACCCGCTGCTCTGGCCTATCTCTGTCCTCCTCATTTGCATTCAAGCAACAACGCCCATAATAAAGTGTTCCAGAGAGATATTTATGACTCTGACTGTGTTCATGGGTCTTTCTCATGCACTGATTTTGAAGAAGGATTCATTTACAGTATTAGGGAACCATTAAGGCACCATATAAAAGCATCAAGAAGTACCATGTCATGGGATCTTTAAGTTGTCCACAGTATACTACTACTACAACAACACTACAGGCGTTATTTATTGCTCAAACATATCTTTAAAAAGACATCCATTCTTACTGTGACTGCATGGGATCGCCTCTCCTCAAATCAAACCTATAATTTGGCTTGGAAGCCTTCAAATGTTTATAGCAATATTGTGGGACATTCTAGGCACATCTCCATGGAGACGAGCATGTGACAGACCCACCAGCAGACAAGCTACACAATGCAAATTTATCCAGTTTATCCAGTTATTTTGAACAAGTGAAATTTAAAGGGCCCATATTACACAATTTTCTGATATATGCTTATGTTGTTTCCTCATCAAAAACACGCCTGGAGTTGTAGCACCCTAGTGTGTTCCACCTTATGATGTCATGTGTTAATACAGGAAGTGCTCCACTGTGTATCTTTTGTTCAGTAGAGTTTGGCAATTCCAGGACTGAAGAAAAGATACATGCTATCTCTTGAAAACTACCACTTCATGACATCACAAGGTGGAACAGACCATTTTCAGATTTGGAGATGTACGCAGTCTAATAATCCAGGATTACTCAAACACAACATGTCTTAAAGGTAACAACATGTCTTAAAGCTTGTAAAAGTCTATTTTGTGTAATATGGGAGTTTTAAGTTTGTTTCTCACTCAGTCCATTGCTTCAAGACTTGTTTCAGACCACACAGGCCATCAGTCTTTATGCACAAACACTGTAAGCTTATGAAACATGCACATTTAAACCGATATAAATAACTGTGGAGCCCGAAGCGTTACAATTTGTCTCCACTTCTCCTGATGCAAGGAGCTGGCAGGTGATTTGCAGGTGGACTCTCCTCTCGCTCTTCCATCCCCTCTCCCTCTGGAGCCCGGGCCATGCCAGTCCTTGTTGCCATGGCAACACGGGGCGAGCCAGCTGAGTACTGCAACACGGGGATGTCGGAAGCAACGTGGTGGGAAAAAAAGCAAAAAACAAAAAGCATGAAATAAATAAAGAAATAAAAACATGCACAGAAGGTCCGAAGGGATGCGCTTCCCCATTTCCGGGCTCTCCGCAGGGACCTGGGCGCTGCTGTTCTCCCACGGGTGTCACGTTCACAGGAAATAGGTTCTAGTCCAGGACAGAGAGAGCATGCTTGAGCTACACTGTCCCCAATGAGGCCAGTGTGGAAGAGTCAGACATTATAGTTGCGTGAACAGAGCCAACAGCAGTGAAAATAGGCACTAAATGATCATAGAGCTGCGCATAAGGCAATAATAACATTACATTATTATAAAAGACATCTTCAAACTGGAGGCGTTTGCATAGGTTTGTCAAAATAAAGTTTCCCTGTTACTAATTAAAACTAAAACTAGCTTCAAAACTACTGTATGCCTGTAGACATTTTTATTATTATCATTGAGTAGAGGTGGGATGTAAATAGAGAAAATAGAGATAAAATTAGACAAGTTGGTTGTCTATCATTAAAACAAAGGTATAAGCAGGACTTTTGCAATTTTATAGGTTTTGGTGCTAGACTTGAACTTCAACCAAGACATATACAGCCATATTTTAGGACATTTCAGATTAAAAAATGACTGATATGTTCTTGTTTTTTTCATGATCAATGATATCGATCCAGAGCAACCGATGGCCGATATGTAGGGCCAAATTTTACTTTTATTTTTTTTATTTTTTTCCAGATTTCTGTTTGTATAATAGTGTTAAAATAAAGTTGATTGACCAAAAAGCCCAAATATCTGCATTATTGGTCTAGCTCTATTCCTTACGCATGTGTTGTGTAAAAATTGTTATTTAAATAATGGAAAAAAAAGATACAGTAATCCCTCGTTTATCGCGGGGGTTAGGCTTTTCTCAGACTGGTATTAACATTTTCTCACATTTGTCTCTAGTTTAAACACTCAAACTTTCATAGATTTTCAACAAAATGTATTAATAGTGACGCGTGGGGGGAGACACGGCTCCGGGAGGCCCGCCAGACGCGCGAGCAGCACTGCCACGTCCCGGGACGAGACGCGCACCAACCCCTTGGAGAAGTGCGCGACACGTGCTGCTCTGTCACGGATTTGTCCACGATGAGGGGTTCATCATGGACAAATCCGTGACAGAGCAGCACGTATTGCGCGTACACCAGGACTGCGAGCACGAGATAGAACCGCAGCGCCCGGACCGCGTGCTCTCAGCCCGAGCCACAAACTGAACACGCACAAACGAACGCAAGAGCCGCACGGAGTGATTTAATCCTGGTTTAGTCCAGGTCTAGACCTGGTCCAGTCCTAGTTTAGTCCAGGGCCAGTCCAGGTTTGGACCTGGATTAGACCTGGTCTAGACCTGGTTTAGTTCTGGTCTAGACCTGGTTTAGTCCACGTTTAGTCCTGGTCTAGTCTCTTAGCCAATCAGGACGCAGAACACAATGTTACACTATAAAAAAATTGTTACACTATAAAAAAAATTGGAAAAAAAAAAAATTGAAAAAAAAAAAAAATCAGCGAAACAGGGAGGGCGCGAACAGTGAACCGCGATAGAGCGAGGGTTCACTGTATATATTTTTGTCAGTATCACCCATTACCTATTTGAGACTAGACCCTGGATTACTCCTATAATTCTGGTCTTTACATTATAACTGCATGTATTCCTATTATTAACATTCCATAGTTTGGCTCTATACGCCCCCATTTATTTTACCTTTAATGAACTTTGATCGTACATTTTAGCTAATCCTCTTTCTTTCCTGCCCATCGTCGCTGGTCTGTTGGTCTGAAATTGCTTTTACAGTTTTATTTCTGGTGCCTTTGCTGTTTACGCGTCCTTGTTTGTTTGGATAAAAGCTGCCGGGGGATAAGCTTATTAACACCAGTGAGCAAAAGCAGGGCTGTTAATCAGATGGCATTTCCAGCACAGTTGGAAGTGTGTGTGAAGTATGGTTCCACATAGACAGGTGCTCAGACAAGACAATCTGAACAGCAAGAGCAGTCATTACAAGCTCCTCTTCCTGTTTAGAGAAAGGCTCCTATTACTAAAAGTGGCCAGAATAGAGACTCTGCTGGGCGGCTTTCTCTCAGCGTTTGAGACAAGCATGGAAAACAGTGGAGTTAGCTATGGAGCGAGTTAAAATGGTAGTGGGCATTGACTTTAAAGGGCTTATATTTTATTTTTTTATGTTTTCTGATCTATATGTTGTAATGTTTTCTCATCAAAAACATACCTGGAGTTGTTTTTTGTCTCATTCACATATTTAATATACAAATCCTGTATATTTAAATAGGAAGATTAAAAAGAAAAAAAAAGCTATTAAAACATACAGTCTACAGGAAATATCTATAATTGAACAGTATTATTTCCCCCTGCATTTTATTTTATTTAAATACGTTGATTTTTGTATATCGCCCTGCCTTGGTGTCTGTATATTTGATTATGTTAAATAAATAAATTAAAAAAGAGACCTTCACTAGAATAATTTTGATAATTTCAGCCCAGGAATTTGGCATTTCTACTGAACAAAAGATAAAAGGTAGCTATTAATTTGAAAACTACCACTGACATCACAAGGAGGAACAGAGCTTTTGAATTTTGGAGATGTAGACCGATTAAAAACAGGTATGTTTTTGATGAGGAATTATAACATGGCTATAATTTGCGTAATATAGGACCTTTTAAAGTATTGTAATGACTCCAAGCTGAATCATCCCCTCATTTTTGTGTAATATTTTCATACAGATTTGTACTAAAATTTCAAACTTGATTTCAATTGATTTCAACTCACCAAAGTATAAGAAAGTAGAAAAATAATCGTAGCTATTCCAAAACTAGAGCAGTGGTCTAGTTTGTGCTATATGACCAGTGCCTTGGTAGAGTTCTATTCTCTTGTGTTTGTAGTATTGACTTTTTGTCATGTGTATTTTTGTTATTTTTTGCTTTCTTTTGTTAAAGGGACAGTGTGTAAGATTTTTACCCGTTAATTACTGAAATTGAAGATACCCATTCAAAAATACATTGTTTTCCAAGCCTTTTCACTTCCATCATGAAATCAAAGTATTCTTTTGGACTTAGATATAGTCACATAAAAGGGGGATCTTCCCCATGCAGAGGCAGCCATTTTGAATACGAGAGCCGCAGAAGGACATTTGGGCTCCGCCTTCGGCAAGGCTCGTGGTTTTGGGTAAACAACACAAGCATGCTGCCGGATCAGACTCGTAATGGATCTAACACGTGTTTTGGACTAAATTGTTTTACTGGATTTTATTCACTGGATCCTTACAGACAAATTGAGAGCAAGTTTATGGTGAAATACAGAGTTTGACCTGTACAAAGCATTCTAAGGTAAGCTAACCTCGTTTTGTGCTTTTCCGTATAAAAGCCCCATGTGCTCGGGGAGTGATTGTTGTGCAGGGAAATGAATTGCATTTGATGTGTAGAGTGTCATGGTACATGATCAGGAATGTGTGTTTTCATGCGAAAAGAAAAAAAAAAAAAAAACGGGACCGCGTTTTATTTATACAGTAGCGGCGTGCGGCGTGCGGCTCGTGCGCGGGTGACCCTCGAGGTCTGCTGTAGCCAAAACAGAAAGTGCAATAGCACCATACACCTATGCGCCACGAATCCTACACACTGGGACTTTAAATAAATATGTTATGTAGCCTGCTAAACATTAGAATAAAGTATTAATTATTTTTACAAATTAATTAATCAGTTTTATTAGATTCAGAACTCCATTATAACTCCAACAGTTGTTATGTTTAGTTAATTACTTCTAAGTCTAAGCACACCCATGTTCACACAGAGAACTTTTTGATATTTGTGAATCAGAGCAATGCTCACTGTATCAGACTCGTAACATTAACCCTGTGAAGTGACGAATAACTCTATGGTAATTAGTCCTGGCTGTAATCTGTTTTATTTTCACGTGCTGTCGTCAAGCGCAACGGAGAAAACAAAAGCAGCTCTGCGCGCTTCTCTCGTTCCTAATTACAAACATATCCAATTAATTACTCCAGTCCTGCTTTTATCTGGTGCACACGCGAGCAGGACCGATCAGAATGCAAAGTAGTGGAGTGACATGCCTGGTGCCGAAGAAGAAATTAATAATTAGATCCACAGTGCACTCACTGGTTTTCACCCTTTAATAAAGATGAGCAGCCATCTGAAGCATTTATGGCTTTCCTTCTTCTAGCTCCACTTACTTTTCATAATAAGAATGAGAAAAACTTTCTCAGTAATGTTTGATTTTGACGTAGAAGTCTAATTGTAATCCCTCAGTTGTCTAGGTAGGGTCCATTGTGAAAAAAATAAAAATAATAATAATAATAATTCATTCATACATACAGGTAGTGTCTTCAGTTCTGACAGGGAACTACATTGAAACTAACATACCCTAGTTGTTTACAATATGTCTGTCCTTTGACAGTTCACACCTTAGGGTAGTTCAGTGGACCGAACAAAATACATACACTTTACTATGAACAACTAGGGTGTTAGTTTCAGTGCAGCTAGGTCCCTTCAGGCAAATATTTTCTGTTGCCATTCAGAAATAACTTCAAGATTTAAGGTCAAGATTTTGTTCTTTACTTGTGTTGTGTCTTTGGGTTTTTTGCATTGCACTGAACTAAAACTTGCAGGTCATATTGCCTCACAACATAAAACTAAACAAAGGTTAAAGGTCCCATGGCATGAAATTTTCACTTTCTGAGGTTTTTGAACGTTAATGTGAGCTCCCCTACCCCATGGTTAAAAGTTGCGAAATGTCTAAACTGAGCATTTGCGATCCTTTTCTGCATTAGAAAAAATCAGAGCTCAAACGGGCGATTTTGAACAAAGAAACTTATTGACGTCAGCTCGAAAAAAGAAATGCAAATGCAGTTCCACCCCCGTCTGTCTGTACTCAGCGTCTGTGTAAATCACGCCCAGAGAGTTTGGACTGCGAATGCGCTAGGCAATGCGAAATGCGTTTTTTTATTTGCCTGGAGGCACGTCCGAGTGTTTCTAGGCTCGGAAGTCCTTTATCTGAGCCTCTAGACCTTTGAAACAGCAGTGGTTTAATTTTATTTTCTGTGGAATTGTGTTTATTTTTCACTGGAACGCTTCAAATCTCTCCCCCCGTGCAAAAACACGGAAATGGATCAGCTGAGAGCTCAGAGCCGAGAGCGGAGAGTTTGGCCACGCCCCCACCCTCTACTATAGGCCATCTCTGTCCTCCTCATTTGCATTCAAGCAACAACTCCCATAATGGAGTGTTCAGAGAGACATTTATGACTCTTTCTCATCTTATCTCTCTTTCTCATGCACTGAGTGTTGATTTTGAAGAAGGATTCATATACAGTATTAGGGAACCATTAAGGAGCCATATAAAAGCATCAAGAAGTACCATGTCATGGGACCTTTAAAGAGTATTAACAAAGTATATTTATACTACTTGCTAGTGTATTTTTTTTCTTTCTTTCTTTGTCAGGATCCATGTACAATTTCATTAATTTTACAAAAGAAAAGATTATTTGTACCAGATGAATTACTGCTACTGCTACTTTGTTTCTGGATTTACCAAAAGCATTTCAATGGACTACCAGTGCCAATGTATTTCCAACATCTAGTAACCCACCGTATTATAAAACGCCCCATTACTTGCATTCTAAAGCCCCCAAGATGGATTCTATTTATTAGTATTGTTGAGGTATCACCTTTCCTCCCGATCTCTTTGAGGCATTTGCCCTATTTCGTGGTGAAGAAAATAAAAGCCTTTGGGCCTTGTGTTTTTCAATTACACCGGGTTCAGAGAGCAGGGGGAGCCAGGGGGGAGGAGAGGGGAGGAGATGGGAGTAGGGAGAGATATACAGGAGGAAATGGAGAGAATGCTACCAGGAGCGTGGACAGGTTTGTGAGTGTGCCCTCTGGGAGCAGTTCCAGGTAAAGCAGAGGCGTTTTGTTCTTATTTAGCGCCTGTAGCTGCTGCGGACTGAGAGAAACAGGCCTAAACTGGAGACACAAGCAGAATGAGGCACAACAAAAGAGGAGCAAACAGTGGAGTGGACCGTGTGAGAGGAGAGGAGCTGCAGGCTACCAAATGGACAAATGATACTTTGCAGTAGCATTGCGCTGGGGGTTTACTGCATGTATGTCTATGGCAGAATGTTCAACGTTTACCATGGTGACAAAAATGCACACAAAATGTAAACACTCTTAAAGGAGAATTAACGTTTTTTTACAATCTGAGCCTTATTTCAGTAATAAAACAAAGTTGTTTTACTCACCCATAGCACTTTGGTGTCATATGGAGCACTTCCAGAGATGTTTTAGATTAGCTATATCCATAATGATAAAAGGAGAAGTTCAATTTGTCAACTGGACAAAGTTTGTTTGGTTGAAAACGTTTCGCCACTCATCCGAGAGGCTTCGTCAGCTCTGGCCCTCATGCTGGTTAGACCTCGGATGAGCGGCGAAACGTTTTCAACCAAACAAACTTTGTCCAGTTGACAAATTGAACTTCTCCTTTTATCATGGATTCTACCTGGACGACTGAGGGACTTTTCACGATATCCATAATGTAAGTTCTCAGGGCACATGTTTGCAGTCTCTAAATAACACAAACTTTAGCACTTTTCAAATCATAGAAGCTCAATGTCTTAGTCTACGCTTTCGTTTGAGTCAAAAGTGGCCTGTAATCCGAGATTTAGCCATAGTTTCGAGTAGATGAGGAGGCCAGTGCGCATGTGCGGAGTCACAGTTTATTTCGCTCTCATCTCCCGGGACGCAAACATGAAAAGCAAAGCTGTAAATTACAGATAAATCTCAGATTACAGGCCACTTTTGACACAAACGAAAGCGTAGACTAAGACATTGAGCTTCTATGATTTGAAAAGTGCTAAAGTTTGTGTTATTTGGAGACCGCTCGGGGCATATATTATATGGTTGGGGCATATATTATATGCCCCGAGAACTCGCGTTACGGATATCGCTAATCTAAAACATCTCCGGAAGTGCTCCATATAACACCAAAGTGCTATGGGTGAGTAAAACAACTTGTTTTATTACCGAAATAAGGCTCAGATTGTAAAAAACGTTAATTCTCCTTTAAGATCTAAAAACTCCACAATACGGTGAGAGTGACTTACTGAAAACTGTAGCTTCTGACTGGTAATATTATTTCAGAGGTACTTGTATTTATGGAAAAGTACTGTTACTTCAAAATGGTATTACTAAAGGAGATGTACAAAGTAGTTGTCCAAGAACTACTTTGAAAGACTGCCTGCTTTTCCCAATAGTTATTTAAACATGTTTTAAACGTGTTTAAAATGCCAAATGAGTATCTATATCAATATTAATTTAAGTGTCGATTAGTATCTGATTTTCAGTTACCATGGAGATACAGTGTTCTCATTAGCAAACATAGCCTGATAAGTTTAAAAACCTCAGAATGTAATAAGGCTGGTAGCTTTGGGGTTAGAGGGCTTTAGAGAACACAAAAACTTTGCTTGTGGAGTGAAAGAATTGATGCCATGGTGCATGACTGAAGGAGGGAGAGCAAAGATCAAAAGCTCTCTATCTTTATTGTACGATGCGGATGCGCCTGTCTGTGCTTAGCGGGCAAACAGCCAGCGACACCTCTCAAAAGAATGTGCTCAAAACCATTTTCCAGGATACAAGAAACTATCTGCCCCCCCAAAAAAAAACCAAACCACAGCGGGAGGCCTGAGTCTGCTCTCCGGGTTGGACAAAAGCTCTGTCCATCACTGCTTGGGGTCAGGAGGGTGGTCAAAACTCAAGATAGGGCGCTATTAAAGACTCCGACTCACCACATACGCACGCATTGTAGAAAGAATGCATGGCTAATCAAGCTAAAAACAGCACTAACCTTGAAGTGCGGCTGTGTGCGTGTCTACGATAAAAGATTTCATAAAAGGAAGAGAACTTGACCGGAGCGAAAAGGCAGGCAGTTACGGCTATTGCGCTCGTTATAATGGGGGACTATCATGAAGGGCGAGCATTGATACAGAGTCGAGTCCATGTTTCACGGTGGGTTTTGGTGTTAAAGGGGGCGAGACTGAAGAACGTTTCATTGCCAAAGATGAGCAGGCCCCGGGGCTAAAATACCAATGGTGGTTGGGTGCTGTTCGGACGGCGCGGTGACCTGTGGGTATCGTGTGGGTGGGGGGGGTGAGAGGGTGGGGCAGGGGGTTACCCGGCAACAATCGCCACTGTCACGAGAGGTTGACATTGACTTAGGGTTTGTCACAGTGGGTTCCTCTTTCTCACGCATACATTAGGCCACATGCATAAGGCAGGACAGGCACGGCAGTCAATCAAACCTGGCCGTGGTCATGTCAGAAACCAAAAGCTGTCAAAATGTCCACCGCTCATGCATACTACTGTATAAAAAGTCTCTCTCCTTCTACCTTTCTCTCTGTCTCTCTCTCTCGCCCTCTCTCTGTCTCCTTTTCTTTCTCTCTCTCTCTCTCTCTGTGTCTCTCTCGCTCTTTTGCCCTCTATCTCTCTCTCTTTCTGTCTCCGTGTCTCTCTCTCTGTCTCTCTCTCTCTGTGTCTCTCTCTCTTGCCCTCTGTCTCTCTCTCTTTTTGTCTCTTTGTCTCTCTCTCTGTCTCTCCCTGTCTCACTCTCTGTCTCTCTCTCTCTGTCTCCTTTTCTCTCTCTGTCTCTCTCTCACTCTCTGTCTCTCTCTCTCTCTCTCTCTCTGTGTCTCCTTTTCTCTCTCTCTCTCTCTCTGTCTCTCTCTCTTGCCCTCTGTCTCTCTCTTTCTGTCTTCTTCTCTCTCTCTCTGTGTCTCTCCCTGTCTCTCTCTCTCTCTGTCTCTCTCTCTCACCCTCTGTCTTTCTCTCTTTCTGTCTCCTTGTCTCTCTCTCTGTCTCTCCCTGTCTCTCTCTCTCTCTCTCTCTCTCTCTCTCTGTCTCTCTCTCTTTCTGTCTCCTTGACTCTCTCTCTCTGTCTCTCCCTGTCTCACTATCTGTCTCTCTCTCTCTGTCTCCTTCTCTCTCTCTCTCTCTCTCTCTCTCTCTCTCTCTCTCTCTCTGTCTCTCTCTCTTTCTGTCTCCTTGACTCTCTCTCTCTGTCTCTCCCTGTCTCACTATCTGTCTCTCTCTCTCTGTCTCCTTTTCTCTCTCTCTCTCTCTCTCTCTCTCATCTCTGTGTCTCTCTCTCTTTCTGTCTCCTTGTTTCTCTCTGTGTGTCTCTCTCTGTGTGTCTGTCTCTCTCATCCTCTGTCTCTCTCTCTTTCTGTCTCCTTGTTTCCCTCTCTCTCTCTCTCTCTCTCTCTCTGTCTGTCTCCTTGTTTCTCTGTCTCTCTCTGTCTCACTCTGTTGTCTCAAGCTCTGTGTCTCTCTCCCTCTGTCTCCTTGTTTCTCTCTCTCTCTCTCTCTCTCTCTCTCTCTCTCTCTCTCTCTCTCTCTCTCTCTTTCTCTGTCTCCCCTGCTGTTTGAATAAATTTTGTATTTTTTTTTTGTCTTGAGTTTTCACACTTAAAATGTTAAGAGCTTAAAACTTTTTTGCCTGTGTTTGCTAATGTGTGCATATGTGTCACCATGGTAACTACTGAACTTTCCACCATAGGCACACATACAGTATAGGACACTCCCGATGTGATGTCATTTCAAAGTATCCATTGATAAATCGTTGCCATCTATTGACCATCTCCAAAATGCTTTTTTTGTCATTTAACATTTTACTTATGAAGCTTGTTTTGAATACAGCATTTTTTAAAACTTATTTCCATAATGTGTAACCCTATTTAACACACTGTAGACTGTTGTTCTTTTAACGGGCGACTGACACTCAAATCCTTTCTCTTGCTCTGTTAACCGTTCACTTTTCATTACAAAGAAATCAGGTTTTTACCCAGAAACCCTAATAATATTCCTATCAGCGGGTAATTACAGTTCCTTCAATGGGGCGTTAATCCACACGTGCCCCCTCTGTGTTATCAGGCAGAATGGTGGAGCAGCTCAGGAGGTAGGCCCATAGACAGCCCTAAATTACTCTGTTATTCTCACAAAGGAAGCTCACAGAGGTTGGTTTTGCCTTTATGAGACATTGTGAATTCTTGAGTTTTACCACAGCTCTCATTGCCGCTCAAAATAGTGCGCTACCAAATGAACAATGTGTTTTTATCTTTTTCAGCTTCCTATTGTATGCAACGTTTTGAGGACTTTTCGCCATATTTTGTTTTTAAATTGTTGATTACTATGGCAACTATACCATTTTAATCATTTGAAACCCATACATGTAATACACGGGGATTAACATATGTATTCTTTGTTCAGTTTCTGTTCAAAATAATACAGTTTACACAAACTAAGATTATAAACTTACATATTGAGTTTAGAAATAATGTTTTTGCATTACTTGGCCTTTAACAAGATTACATTAAAAAGCACGATTTAAAGGCACACTATGCAGCTTTTCTGGTTAAGCGTCTGGCAAACTGCTTGTCTCCAAGGTGATGTTATTGCTTTGCCTAGAATGTTCCACAAAATGGCATTAAACTTACCTCTTTACTATTAGGACAAGTAGGTGACGCTAGCAGGCTAAGTTACAGGTCAGGTCTGCGGAGAGGTGTGCTCACGAACCAGGCAATAACTGAAGCAAATATAGCCGCAAGCAGCGATGATCGGCCCTCGCTTGCTAGTCCTCGCCAATGGGACGCCTGGCAAAAACTTTGTCGTAGCCAAACCAAATTTGGTACACAGAAACACCGTTGCTAGGCGACCAACAGGAAGTGAGCCATATTGGACTGAGCACGTGACCTGGCGCCGAAGGCAAATTTTCTTGTCCTCATATTTTAACGAACTCCTCCTCGGGTTTTTGACTCAGACTCACCAGAATTGTGCTGGATCATCTCAACAAGTGGGACATTAAAAGTTATTAAAAGTGTTCTGAAAGACTGAACGGTGTTTCCGTGAAAACGCTTTTGCCGGGCGTCCCATTGGCGAGGACATATGTTTGGCCTGTTGCCATGGCAACACGGGTATAGCCATAGGCGCAATGCATTTAGATTTTCCAGGGGGCACTGTCGAGCCATTTTTAAAGATTTGTTTAATACAGATTATTTGTAAATTCCTCTTTTGGCATTCTTGAATTTTGTGCAAAATTTCGTGAGTTTTTGTCGGTGGGAAGTACCCGAAACTTGCAAAAAGCGGGGGAGGAAAATAATAATAAGAATACGAATAAAATAATAATAAGAAAAACCAGAACAATAACAATAGGCCCTACGCTTTAGCGCACGGGCCTAATAAAAGTTGAGATACACATGAAAATAACATCTCCATAGTACAGAGATGTTATTTTCATGTGTACAGGCTGAGCACACATGAAGGGGTGTGCCCGGTGAAGGGGTTGCTACCCCTTCACCGAGGAAAAGTTACACAGTGCATCTTTAACTAATGTACAGAAAGTTATACCACAATGTTTAGAATACTTGGATTACAGGCGCCTGAAGCTGCTTCCTGGTAACAGTGTGAATGGAGTTGGCCAGTTCGCTGTGGACTGAAGAATAACCATTAGAATAACCTTGATAGTGTTTTTGCTACTTTTCTGTTCATTTTTACCTTGCCATTGGGTAATTTTATACCACTCTCCAAGTTATGTTTGGCAGTCTGTATGCTTATAAACCAAAATAGGATGGGAAAAGGAATTTTACATACAATTTTCATTCATTCTGCTAATTTTCTTCATAATACTGTACTGTATAATGCTCCCAGTGTTTTCAGAGTGCCCATGTTCCTGCACTAATGTTATGATACTTCAATTTCAGTACTAAGAAATAGATTCTGATACCACAAGGATAATTAAAAACACTCTTTCTTTAAACAATGTGATTTTCAACATTAAATCATAGTACTTTCTTTTATGTTCCCATGTGGCCTTAAATCTGTGTGATCTCTCAGTTTTCCAGGTAGGTTCCTCAGTGGTCCATGGGCGTATACTAGTCTATGTGCTCTTATAATTGTTCTCATACAGCTCAAGATCATTCTAAAGCTATTCTAAAGGTCCATTTCTGTCCTGTGAATGGGACTTTTTAGTATCAATATCTGCTCAAATATGTATCTAGCTTCAATACTAGTTTTAGCAATGCTGCCCTTTCCCCAGACCCAGCTATAACACAGTTGGCTGGGGTTGGTCCTGCTTCATTAAAATGGTAAAGAGCTAGAAGAGGATAGCAACGCTAATCCCCCCAGTTTGAGCCAACATACTTCAGTTTTACACCCCCAAGACACTGCCACTTCTGCGACAGAGATTCCCTGTGCTAAAATACATGGCCCCGGGGAATTGAAATGATTGGGTTCAAATAGGACAGTTAAAGGACTCGTAGGGAAGGACAAAGGTGGAAGGATACAACACATGAGAGCTTTATTGATCCTGAATGTACGATGTGCTTTTGGGAGCCACAGCTTTCCACTACAGACATAATCAGTCATTGTCAGACAGTATAAACCATTTCCACTGGGAGTACTGCAAATTGCTAATGCATTGTTCATATCAGTGACTATATGGGCTGTTTTTCAAAGAGTAACATGTGCCACAATATTGTAACAACACAAAGGGTGGCTTGATCTCTTAAAGTGCCTCTGACAGTTTAGATTAGTCATTTCACTAAAACACACATAATTAACATAACCAGATTTAAATATCCCATGACATGGTACTTCTTGATGCTTTTATATGGTGCCTTAATGGTTCCCTAATACTGTAAATGAATCCTTCTTCAAAATCAACACTCAGTGCATGAGAAAGACACATGTACACAGTCAAAGTCAGAAAATATCTCTCTGAACAACTCATTCTGGGCCTTGTTGCTTGAATGCAAATGAGAAGGACAGAGATAGGTTAGAGGAGCGGGTGTGGGGGGGTGGGGGGCAAATGCGCCGCTGGTTCCTTGTTTTAGCGGTGCGCTGTGCGCTGTCTCCCACTTCCGCGTTTTAAGCGCTGAGGAAGAAAGGAGAGGCGTTTCAATGAAAAAAACAAATTTTCACAGAAAATAAAATTAAACCACTGCTGTTTCAGAGGTCCAGAGGCTCAGATAAAGGACCTCCGAGCCTGGAAACACTCTAATGTGCCTCCAGGCAAATAAAAAAACGCATCTCGCATTGCGTAGCCAGAGTAGTCCAAACTCTCTGGGCGTGATTTACAGAGACGGCGGGTAGACATCCAGACGGGGGGTGGAGCTGCATTTTTCAATGTGACGTCAGAAAGTTTCCTTGTTCAGAATCGCCCGTTTGAGCTGTGTTTTTTTCAAACGCAGAAAAGGATTGCAAATGCTCAGTTTAGACATTTCGCAACTTTTAGCCATGGGGGGGGGGCCTAAACAGGGTAGGGAAGCTCACATTAACGTTCAAAAACCTCAGAAAGTGAAAATGTCATGCCATGGGACCTTTAAGATTTTGCTAAATATTTTCTTTTTCCATTTTTTTATAGGATTAAAATTTTACTTCCTAGTTTTGAAATTATGACATGACACTAGGGAATTCCATAACTGCAGCCATGCTGTAGAGTAGACTAAGGCGGCACTCACACTAGGACTTTTTTTTTTTTTTGTATTAAACAGACAATAAGAAAGACAGTGGCCATAACAATAAACATAAAAAAGGACTTTAGGGACTTTAGGACTTTAGGACTTTAGAAGCTCAAGCATAGCACAGTTGGAGGATTTGGGCCAAAGCATAGCACGGCAGCTCATGTACACACACTTTACTATACGGGCCCTGTGTGGGCGCTGACAGTGAAACTCCAAAACACACGGCAAATCCGCGCTTACCTTCAGTGAGGACTGTGACAGCGACAGAAGTTTTGCAGCCTTGTCTCCTGCTGTTCCCACTCCTCCGCGCTGTTTTTATAGGAGCGCGTATCGTAGCAGGACTCATATCTGCCTCACAATTGAAAAGATATTTGTTGTGGCCCAGTTTGGTTGTGCAGTTTAAGCCCTGTGTGATCTAAATCTTCTGTAATGTACACAGAAATTATGATTTGACAAATAAAAATATAAGAAAACACGTTTATTTTGTTGACATCATGTTTAAAGTATCAGAAAAATGAATTTTTTTTGCATCTCCCTAGTGTGATGTCATCAATATAGAACTCTAAAACAGTGTAATTTCCAATATATTTTTCAACTTTTCATCACAAACTGCTTCTTGATTAGTGTATAACTATAATTTATATTTACAACAGGTATTATTAGATTTCACAATTTAAAAGTGCACAGTGTAACTTTCCTGCGAGCTGCTTGTCTCCACAGAGATGTTCTTGCTTTATAATAATAATAATAATAATAATAATAATAATAATAATAATAATAATAATATAATTTATTTATATAGCCCTTTTCATGACACTCAAAGACGCTTCACAGAGCAATACAATAAAATAAGTCCATAAAACAGTCAAAAATAAAACAAAATGAATAAAAATAGCAGATCATTTAAACATTTAAAGCAGCTTTAAACAGATGGGTCTTGAGGGTTTTTTTTGAAGATGGTGAGGTCTGTGCAGCCTCTGGTGTGTTCCAGAGGGTGGGGGCAGCAATAGAAAAAGCTCTGTCTCTTGCTTTGCCCAGAATGTTCCACTGAATAGCATTAAACCTATCTACCTCTATGAAGACAAGGAGGTGACGCCAAGACCACACACCAAGTTACAAGTCAGATCTGACGAGAGGTGAGCTCACTAACCAGGCAAAGCTATAACATCTCCATGGTGATAACTTGTGTCCCTGCCTTACTAGTCACACACATCCCCCTGGTGTTGGATTGTATTTGAATTACCCATCCAAAGCAAAGCACCACGGACCAAATACTTAAAGGATCTCTCATTTAGTCAGACCTCTTCAACTCTGCTCGCCAAAGCGCAGTAAGAAAAATGCTTTAATTTCCCCATAGACCCCAGATACATAGGCTCTCCGCACGGCAACAGCATTAATCCTTTTACTGTGAAGCCAAAATGACACCTCTCAAAACACAGCCCTGGTGTTTTCTTTCTGTAATTGCATTTATTGATTGCTATTTAAACATAGCTATTCCAGCAACTTAATAACTTATTGATTGACTGACTAATTAGTATGACATGTACAAGGACTTTTGGATTTTGGTTTGGTTTCTGTAACAGAACAATGTAAAAATGTGTGTACAGCGAATCGAAAATGTTTCATCTGTCATCTGGTTGTTTCCATGGAGATAGTATTACTTTGCCTGGAATGTTCCACAGCATGGTGTGATACACTTAGAAATCTACTCTTATAACTCTCAATGCATTCTTACCACAGACCTGATCCGTAACCTTCTTGTCTCAGGAACATTTCAGTCAAAGCCATAGAGAGTCAAGCAGGTGGTAAACCTCCTACACAAATATTACACAGTACTTCTTTAAAGGTCCCATGGCATGAAATTTTCACTTTCTGAGGTTTTTGAACGTTAATGTGAGCTCCCCTACCCTGTTTAGGCCCCCCATGGTTAAAAGTTGCGAAATGTCTAAACTGAGCATTTGCGATCCTTTTCTGCATTACAAAAAATCGGAGCTCAAACGGGCGAGTTTGAACAAGGCACCTTATTGACGTCAGATCGAAAAAAGAAATGCAAATGCAGTTCCACCCCCGTCTGTCTGTACTCAGCGTCTCTGTAAATCACGCCCAGAGAGTTTGGACCGCGAATGCGCTAGGCAATGCGAAATGCGTTTTTTTATTTGCCTGGAGGCACGTCCGAGTGTTTCTAGGCTCGGAAGTCCTTTATCTGAGCCTCTGGACCTTTGAACAGCAGTGGTTTAATTTTATTTTATGTGGAAATGTGTTTATTTTTCAATGGATCGCTTCAAATGGATCGTGCAAAAACACGGAAATGGATCAGCTCTGAGCTCTGAGCGGAGAGTTTGGCCACGCCCCCACCCTCTACTATTGGCCATCTCTTTTCTCCTCATTTGCATTCAAGCAACAACGCCCAGAATAAAGAGTTAGAGAGAGATATTTATGACTCTTTCTCATCTTATCTCTGTTTCTCATGCACTCAGTGTTGATTTTGAAGAAGGATTCATTTACAGTATTAGGGAACCATTAAGGAGCCATATAAAAGCATCAAGAAGTACCATGTCATGGGATCTTTAATCAAATTTTAATCAAGGTCGAGATTCAGTCTTTTCTTAAAGGTACTGTGTACTTTTCTGTTCTTTTTACTGGAGCAGTCTACAGCCAGCTTGTAACCAGTACATTCCATATTCTGGAGAAAGAGCAATGGTTCAAAGTCTGCATTGTTTGTATTCAGAAAATGAATGCTCTTATACATATTTCATAACATTTAATTTGCGTTTGATAAAACAAAATAGAACTGAATAAAAATTAGTGATATCTTTTCACCTCTTCACCAAGTCTGCTTTGGGACAGATAATGAAAGTGAAACAGCTTTTCCAGCAACTTAATAACGTATTGATTGACTACATAACCACTATTACATGCACAAGGACTTCGCAGGTCTGTTTGGTTTGTGTGATGCGCTTCACCAGAAAGAACAATGTAAAAATGCGTGTGCAGCTAATGGATGAGTCTGGATTTAAAGTGCCTCTTCAGCAAGTCTGCTATGGGACAGATAATGAAAGAGAAACAGAGCGAAAATAGAGAGAGGAGAGGGGTGAGAGAAGGGAGAGAGGAGAGGGGTGAGAGATGAGAGGAGAAGAAGAGAGGGGTGAGAAAGGGAAGGGTGAATAAATCCATCTGTCTCTCCTCACGTAAAGCACAGAGCAGTGCTCCTGCAAACTATGCAATTAACCCAGTATAAAAGGTGCAACTTCAGACCCTCTGGCTGTAAGGAATCTGAGACCAGAGACCCCACCTGATAATGCGCTTCATGTTCTAGCTCAACGTTACTGCTTTATGCATATGTTAGTGTTATATTGGTAGTAGTAGTAGTGTTGTAAGAGATAGGGGGTAGGTGAAAACAGAACATTTCTTACAACTGAAGCCTAGGATGCATTAAGATAAGATAAGATAAGATAAGACTTTATTGATCTCACACAGGAGAAATGTACTTGCCACAGTAGCTCCAGGCAGGGACAGTTTGGACAAGAAAGAAAAAGTGCATGCAGGCAAGAATGGAATAAAATAAGTAATAATAATAATAATACAAACAGTAACTAGGAGAGTATGGAAAAAAGAAGATATTGCACGTTTGGACTATATAGTGGAGTTATACAGTCTGATGAAATAAGTAATAATAAAAAACAGTAACTAGGAGGGCATGGAAAAAGGATATTGCACGTTTGGACTATATAGTAGAGTTATACAGTCTGATAGCGGTGGGGATGAAGGATCTGCAGTAGCGCTCCTTCTTGCACTGAGGGTGCCTCAGTCGGCTGCTGAAGGAGCTGCTCAACTCCTCTATAGTCCGGTGCAGAGGGTGAGAGGTGTCGTCCATGATGGGCATGGCCTGCACCCTCCTCTCAGACACCTCCTCTACAGAGTCCAGAGGACAGCCCAGGACAGAGCTGGCCCTCCTGACCAGCTTGTTGAGTCTCTTACTGTCCCGCTCTGTGCTGCTCGTGGTCCATCAGACGACAGCGTAGAGGAGAGCAGAGACCACCGCAGAGTCATAAAAAGTCTTGAGCAGAGGTCTGCACACTCCAAAGGACCTCAGTCTCCTCAGGAGGTGGAGGTGACTTTGGCCCTTCTTGTACAGTGCGTTGGTGTTGTGGGTCCAGTCCAGTTTATTGTTGAGGTGAACCCCCAGGTACTTGAAACTGTCCACAGTCTCTATGTCCTGCCCCTGGATGTTCACCGGTGAGTGAGGTAGTGGTCTCCTCCTTTGTCTTACTGGTGTTAAGGCTCATGTGGTTGCGCCCACACCAGTCCACAAAGTCCCTGATGACGAGCGGTACTCCAGCCCACAATGGCCCAGTTGTCAGAGAACTTCTGGAGATGGCAGCTGTCCGTGTTGTATATGAAGTCCGAGGTGTAGATGGTGAAGAGGAAGGGTGAGAGGACAGTTCCCTGGGGGGCCTAGTGCTGTAGACTACCACCTCTGACTCATTAGATCCATTATAATAAGGTTAAGAGGTTGAAGCCATGTTAGAATACTTCCTTAAAACATAGCTGGAGTTGTGTTTTGTTTCATTCACACATGTTTGAGTAACCCTGCATTATTACTCTGTCTACATCTCCAAAGCTCAAAATGCTCTGTTCCGCCTTGTGATGTCATGAAGCAGTAGTTTTCAAGTTAACAGCTACATTTTACTTCAAGTTCAGTAGGCAATGGCAATTTCAGGGCTGAAATCATCCACATGACTCTAGCAAAGTATATGGAGCACTTGCTGTATTACAAGCTGAAACAGAGTGTTTTCAGTTTGAGAGAAGAACTTGAACTTCAGTATACAGGGTTTGTGTGTTAAACATGTGTGAATGAAACAAAAAACAACTCCAGGTATGATTTGATGAAGAAACAACATTATAACAGATCCGAAAGTAGCATAATATGAGCCCTTAAATGTATCTTGACCAGATTTCTCCACTCCTTTCCTCAAATAACTCCACTCCATGTCCGCCCCTCAGTTCATTCCTATAGCTATACATTGTAGTAGTGCAGCGTAGTGTGGCTCAGAGCTGTGGCATGGGGCCAAGGCTACAGTCATAAAGCACAGACAGTGGTGACAGCGCTGAGATTAAAAGGCAGGGGCTTGTGAGTAGAGCCTTAGACTGGCAGCTTCATAAATATAACACACAGGGATTGCCCTAATACTGGGGAGCACCAGATCATCACGGCCATCACACACAGAGGAGCGTGCACAAAGAGATCTGTCTGCAAGTCAATGTACAGGAAGTCTAAAGGGCCAGTGCGACAGTCCAGCTACTCAAAGCACTCATATATTATGAGTGAGGCTGAAGAGTGGAATGGTGTTTTCCATTTCCTTAGGTGTATAGTAAGATTTTTATGGTGATCTATTGTTATTGTCAAGGTGGCATTTATATAAAAGAGGAAATATGCTTGAGTATAGAAAAAAATATATACATTCAATTGTTATGAAAATTCTTCAAAGAGTTCATTGCTAAAAGAAGGTAGTTCATCATTGTGACTAAAATCCATTCATCCATCCATTTTCTTCCTCTTATCCGGGGCCGGGTCGCGGGGGCAACAGTCTAAGCAGGGACGCCCAGACCTCCTTCACCCCGGACACTTCCTCCAGCTCCTCCGGGGGGACCCCAAGGTGTTCCCAGGCCAGCCGAGAGACATAGTCCCTCCAGCGCGTCCTGGGTCTTCCCTTGGGCCTCCTCCTGGTGGGACATGCCCGGAACACCTCCCGAGGGAGGCGTCCAGGAGGCATCCGAAACAGATGCCCGAGCCACCTCAGCTGGCTCCTCTCGACGTGGAGAAGCAGCGGCTCTACTCCGAGCTCCTCCCGTGTGACTGAGCTCCTCACCCTATCTCTAAGGGTGCGCCCAGCCACTCTGCGGAGGAAACTCATTTCGGCCGCTTGTATCCGTGATCTCGTCCTTTCGGTCATTACCCAGAGCTCATGACCATAGGTGAGGGTAGGAACGTAGATTGACCAGTAAATTGAGAGCTTCGCCTTTCGGCTCAGCTCCCTCTTCACCACAACGGTCCGGTACAGCGACCGCATCACTGCCGACGCTGCACCGACGTGACTAAAATCAAATAATCAAAGTAGACGAGGGAAGGAACAGTAGGAACAGACTTGTAATCATACTGGAGGTGTAGAAAGGTACAATTGGAGAGCAAATTTTCTACTCAGAATATGTATATCCACACTGAATGGACTTGTTTTTGATTTGGTTTGTATTTGGTATTGGTATTGTTAACCATCTCAATATCCTGATGGTGAAATTTGATAATAAATACTAGAGTGACAGTTTGTCAAAAGTCTGAACTGCAAGCTCAAAATCAAAAAATAAGTTTTGTTCAGCGATATGGTTGTAAATAGTGCTGGAAACTACATTAACCATGATCCTTTGCCCTGTTATAGTGCAGCCAACATTACGTTTAATCTCGTTAGCCCGTGGTAGTTTCAGTATCACCTTGAGAATATCTAAACTCATCTGATCTCAAGGGCCTGGATGGAAGACTGCTAGGAATACAAGGAGCCGTAGTGGGTTGGCAGTTGCTCAGTTTGTGCTTGCTGTTGTTGTGTTGTTGGGCAAGACACATCACCCACCTTGTCTTTAGTTTAGACGTACACGGTGTATGAAGGGAAGTCTTGTGAAAATGAACGCGGGACAACATTCATCAAATAAGCAACTGTGTAACTCTGAGCGTTAAATACCAAATTTAAGGAGCAAACATTGTAACATACTGTATTTGGACATACCATTTTAGATCTTAGTTTTCGACTTCATTTAGTATTTATCTATCTATTTAGCTAGCTATCTGACTATACTGTTGTTGTGTCCTTGGGCAAAACAATTCACCTACTTTTCTGTCATTTTTAGTCATTATTTTTTGCTTATTTTTACCAACAAGACACCTCAATTATTCTCAAAATGCGAATCATCTCATAACACACCCCAATAGCAATTTCCATTCATTTTCTTTCGCCCCATTCCAGAGACCACGGGAAGTTGGAGCCAATCTGGAGAAACTATGGGTGTAGTTTTGAAACACAGACCAAAACACACTTATTTCGCAAATTGCTCCGCCCCAGGACACACTAAAGCTAGACGGGCAGATATTCTCCATGACAACCTCAAACAAATTCAAACAAATATGAAAATCAGTGCTGCTTTTTGTTTTCATTTCTACATGCACAAGTACACATGCAGCAGAGAAAATGGGACTTTGTTGATAAGAAGGCCTTGAAAGCCACTCAGGTTGAATTTAATGTTCTACTTGAGAAAGAGCTAAACATGCCTCATCTGACAGTCCCTTCATTTTTAAAGGAACCCTCTTCTGTGTGTTGCAGAGTGGTAAACAACTGCAGGGCTTATAGTGGCAATAGTTTTGCTAAATTATGCTTAATATTTTACTCTATATTTTGTCAACTTGTAATAATTAAAGGGATATGCCACCCCCAGGTCAAATCTGGGCATCTCCCCACAGTCCAGAGACTAAAATAAGTGGTGGAAAGCGTTTTTCTGGTGACCCAGCCATTGTCCGAGTCTGTCGCCACTGACCGCCGCGGTATCTGGTGCTCCTCCGCCTTAGACTGGAGTCTAATGTCGCCAGAGAAAGATTTCGGCCAAAAGGAATTAATTTGCTCGATGCGTTTCCCAATTACTTTGTGTGTAGTGCGCATTCATATCGAGTGCAAATAAATGTGCAAATCAACACGGAGAGCTTGCCTTGGTC
This sequence comes from Paratrypauchen microcephalus, assembly GCA_036785185.1. Classification (NCBI taxonomy): domain Eukaryota; kingdom Metazoa; phylum Chordata; class Actinopteri; order Gobiiformes; family Gobiidae; genus Paratrypauchen; species Paratrypauchen microcephalus. The sequence continues at coordinate 2,757,711 of JAVJIX010000018.1, forward strand.
ATTTTTGGTGGGAACTATTTTCCAGTGCGTAAGAATACAGCCGTATCACGCAGCACGCTGCCAGGGGAATCCCAGTTACGCAGCGGGAAGGGAGTTCCCCTGTTGCACAACGTGGTGCGTGATACGGCTGTATTCTTACGCACTGGAAAATAGTTCCCACCAAAAATGACCAAGGCAAGCTCTCCGTGTTTATTTGCACTCGATATGAATGCGCACTACACACAAAGTAATTGGGAAACGCATCGAGCAAATTAATTCCTTTTGGCCGAAATCTTTCTCTGGCGACGTTAGACTCCAGTCTAAGGCGGAGGAGCACCAGATACCGCGGCGGTCAGTGGCGACAGACTCGGACAATGGCTGGGTGAGCAGGAAAACGCTTTCCACCACTTATTTTAGTCTCTGGACTGTGGGGAGATGGCCAAATTTGACCTGGGGGTGGCATATCCCTTTAAGGCGCCATATAAAAGCATCAAGAAGTACCATGTCATGGGATCTTTAAAAATGTAAAAAACAAAACTAGTCCAAAGTCATTCCTCACTTGCCTTGATGATGAGTTTCTAAGCGTTTTTCACAACTTTCAGAAACCAGAGCGGACTTGACTGTCACAACAACTAGCATGCTAACACACACTTCCTGATTAACGCGCCTACACACACACAGAAACACACACACATTCTGATTATGATTGCAGGCAGCACACTTTTTGGCTGCGGCTCCGTCACCCCCTTGTTTCTATGGAGATGTCATTGCCCTGCCGGGAATGTTATGACCTTAAACAGCTCTACCTTACATTTATTCAATTACAGCAATTACAGGTGGTTTTATAGCTCAAACATACCTTGGAAAACAGGCATTCTGACTGAGCGGGGTCACCTCTCCACAGATCTGACCTGTAACTTGGTCTGATTTGGTCTCCATGACGATAGAAAAAGTTTAACACACGCTGTGAAACATTCCAGACAAAGCATTAACATCTCCATGGAGAAAAAATTTGACGGACACCACCAGAAAAGTTACACAATGTACCTTTAGCGTTCTACTTGAGCAACAGCTAAACGCACTCGTTTGGCAAAGCCTGTGTACAGTGGTAAACAGCTGCAGGGCCTACAGTATAGCATAATTAAAGCTGTATTGCAGTGTATTTGTTCTTGACGCTCGTATGTAGACAAGCAAAAACACACGATATCCATGTTTGGTTCCTCTAACATCCATTCAGAATGATTACTTATGCTTTGGTGCTTTTGAGACCGCTTAATGGAGATGAGTGCTTTTTTCTGCTAATTACTCTTAATTTCATCTGCTTTTGTGTAATTTTGTAGCTTTTAATATGAGCCAAAACCAGGCAAAATAGCACTGAAGCACATTAATATGATTGCCTGATGTGTGGGTATATGGAGTATTCATTATCAAGGTCAAAATATATGCATTTCTATATTGTATACAGATTTTTTTTCAGTTTGTTGGTTGTGGACTTCGAGATATGAAGCAGATCCAAGTCATGTGACATGGGTATTGTAGTAGTGGTTTCCTGACAGTAAATAGGACACAAAAATGGGTCAGAGGAAGATTGAATACAAGTAGTGTTTTATTATTGTAGCTTAAAGTTAGATCAATGCTTTGTACTGAAAACTTTTTTTATGAGTGATTGTCCAGGTTACCTTATGGTTGGCAGTTCAAATCCCAGCTCAGACCAGTGCATATTGTTGCCAGTGGTAGAGCATTCAAAGAAGCACTATTTAAAGCTCCACTGCTTAACTTTTCTGGTGGAACATACGCCACCGTCTTATCTCCATGTGTATGGTATTATTTTGTCTAGAATGTTCCGATGTATGGCATTAGACATATCGATCTTCATGGAAACAGGCATGTTACACCATCAGGCCAAGTTACAGGTCAGATCTGTGGAGAGTCGACCCCCTTCACAGTAATAATATTTGATTTTCAAGGTATTTTTGGGTGATAGAAACACCTGTAGTGAAATAAATTTAATGCTGTATTACAGAACATTCCAGAAAAGCAATAACATCTTCATGGAGACTGGCATGTAGCACATCCTTCACCAGACAAATGATTTAAGAATTGGTTGGGGGAAAAAAAGAATACAAGAATTAGTCCTGTAATCAATTATTCCACTACTTACATTATTCAACCCTCTAAAACAGGACTGAACCGGGACTAAACCAGGACTGAACCGGGACTAAACCAGGACTAAAACAGGACTGAAGCTAGACTAAACCAGGACTGAACCGGGACTAAACCAGGACTAAAACAGGACTGAAGCTAGACTAAACCAGGACTAAAACAGGACTGAAGCTAGACTAAACCAGGACTGAACCGGGACTAAACCAGGACTAAAACAGGACTGAAGCTAGACTAAACCAGGACTGAAGCAGGATTAAAACATGACTAAAAAAGGACTGAAACTAGAATAAAACAGGACTGAACCGGGACTAAACCAGGACTAAAACAGGACTAAAGTTGGACTAAACCAGGACTAAACCAGGACTAAAACAGGACTGAAGTTGGACTAAACCGGGATTAAACCAGGACTAAAACAGGACTGAAGCGGGACTGTTCGGCTTTGGACAGATGATTTCATTTCAATCCAGCGTTAAAGCCTCAGTCTGTTACTTTTTAGCCAAAAAATGGACTAAAATAAAAACATGTTTTGGAAAAATGTGGGCTCGCCTCTCCACAAACCCGACTCTGATGTGGCCTGGAGGAGGGCCTGCTCCTGCTCGTTTCCATGGAAATGTGGACCCTTTGGCTGTAATGTTCCACAGTGTGACTTTAAACGCACTGGCTCCAGAAAGTTCCACACTGTCACTTTAAATACAATGACCTTTATTGATTATTGACAAAAATACAGAAAAGAATTGTACAAAATATGTGTTTAGCCAATAAAATATTTGAAATAAAAAGTGTTTAACAAAAAAAAGAAAAAAGAAAATTCAACCCTCGACCTTCTCACTAAATGCCACTTTGTCTACAGCACTAGTTTACAAATCACATCAGTTCACAATGAGACAGTTTGCATTTACTTTAAGAGGACAGCCTGCTTATTCATCCCACCTGCTCTCTCGCACAGTCTCTGGTGACGTGTGCTCCTGGCTCTTGAGTGGGAGGTTCACACACTGTCTAGAACTCTACCAGGAAAACTTCACATCATCCCCTGATGCAATACACAATGCAGGTTAACCACTGAAGCCTGTATAGTCACAAACATCACTGGTGTCCTGTGTTATCTTTTCCCCATCATAGGCATATCAGCCTCCTCTGTATTCCTGGAAGTATCGGAGTTAGAGCTGAAAAAAATGAGAAAAATACCTATCTCTGAGTTTTCTAACAAGCTTTGCGATTGTGAGTATTTTTGCAATTTATGTTTTAATAATAATTTTCTGTTAAAAAGTTACGTTTTGAAGCTTTGGCAAAATAAGACTGGATATTTTGTTGTTTGTGGAAGATACTTAAGGCCTACTTCTTGCAGCATTTGCAGTTTGCTAGTTGCAGTTTAAATTTGATTGCTCTATCTTCCATATTGATACTTAGCAGCTGATGCCATCAGCATTCCCAAGCTAAGTGGAGGCACTGCTCTGTCTGAATCTCTATTACTATTACTTAGGGATGCAAATTATCGATTAATTTATTAATATATAGTTGATTGACCTTATCGATCGACTTACGATTAACTGATAAGCAGCGTTTTTCACCTGAATTTTAGTGTTTCAATAGGGTCTTTAAGAATATAAGCTATAGTAACATAACACTGAGTCAAAAATATATCATAGTATTATTATATTGTTTATTCCTCAATTAATTATTCCTTAGTAAAAAGCAGACAAATGTATTGATGCTGAATAACAAAATACATTCTTTATTGAAAATAAATTGAGGACTGGCTCAGTTGTTGCACTTGCAGCATGGAAATCTTGCAATTAAAAGGAACAGAAAAAATTAAATAACATAATGTTATTTAGTCTACATATTATGATGAAACCAGTGAATCCAGGCTATTTTTAGGACATTCTCAACATTTATTTTGAACCAAGGCATCAACAATATTTCTCTCCCTTAATCTGTGAAGGGTTACAGCACAAAATATAAATTTCACAGGGCCCCTGGACACAGCATAAAACATTACAGGGCCTCAAACCAGAACAATCAAGAAATTATAAAAGCATGTAAGTTACATGCTTTTATAATTTCAAAAATATATGGTTCTATGTCCAGCTCTACTGTGAGTTGTATGGCAACATCCAGAGAGGAAAGGGTTACATGATGTAACGCTATGGTCTTTCTCGCGAGTGGGTTCGTATCTCGTGTTCACATTCCAGAGTAGCGCCCTCTAGCGATTAGTTACAATGAATGCATTTTGTTCGGCCAACGTCTTGATCGACACTTAATTGTAAGTCGATTAATTGTTGACATCCCTACTATTACTCTATTACTAAATTAGAGTTTAATCTGATCTGACTTCTTTTAGCATAATCTGACCAGAAAGATCTGACAGGTGTGCTAATTTGTGCTGTTATACAAGTTCCACTCAAATTTAGCCTTAGCCGGCATTTGCCAGCAGTTTTTCAGTGAGCCACTTTCACCTTTTTGTTGAAAATCAAACACCTAAACAGGACCACGAACACGCAAAGTGATCACAACCTCCTGAAAATGTATTCTTTAAACCCATTTTGTAACATTTCTTGAGTTTACCTTGGTAACTGCTGAACATTCCTCCATAGAATTACATGCGGCCCCCCCCTAGTGTAATGTCACAGAACAATATCAGTAGTCCCAAACACATCATTGGCATCTCTGTTTTTTCCCCTGGTTCTGTCTCCCTGGATGTACCGGAGCGGAGATGAAACGCTTTGAGGAATGCTGGCAGACAGGCTGCGCTTTACCGTAATCTAACCTGGAAAAGATGAAAGCCGAATGGGACCCTGGGAATAGAGGGATGGAGGGAGGGGAGAGGAAAGGTGAGAGCCCAAAGAAGCGTAGGAACGTTTGGGGAAAAAAAGGTGGTGAGAGGCCAGAGAGGAAGAGAAAGAGAAGGGTGAAGCGCTGATGAGAACATGGAGAGGTTTCAAAAAGGTATGCAGTGGTAATGTGAGATGAGGGCAAGGCATGCTGGGAAATAAACTTCAAAGTGATGTAAAATTAGCATGTTGACAAAGCAATTAACGATTCAAGAAAAATAAATAAAGAAGGTCCTCAAAATGGCATCTGTTACAGGAATTTCTATTTAGTTCATGGTTTTGGCATTAAGTTTTGACCAATGGCTATACACAAAAAGCCAATCTAAATGGTTGTCTTTTGTGCATAGCCATAGGGTGTCAGAAATTGGGCAATGCACATGTTTTCAGGCGCCATCTTGAGGACTTTTAACCATTTTTAAAATTGCAGAACTGCAGAATTGCAACTCATGTTAAAGATCCCATGACATGGTACTTCTTGATGCTTTTATATGGCTCCTTAATGGTTCCCTAATACTGTAAATGAATCCTTCTTTAAAATCAACACTCAAGATGAGAAAGAGTAATTTTTCTCTCTGAACAGTCCATAATGGGCGTTGTTGCTTGAATACAAATGAGGAGAAAAGAGATGGCCTATAGTAGAGGGTGGGGGCGTGGCCAAACTCTCCGCTCTCCGCTCTCAGCTGTGCTCTCTGATCCATTTCCGCGTTTTTGCGTGGAGAAGAGATTTGAAGCGTTCCATTGAAAAATAAACACATTTCCACAGAAAATAAAATTAAACCACTGCTGTTCAAAGGTCCAGAGGCTCAGATAAAGGACTTCTGAGCCTAGAAACACTCGGACGTGCCTCCAGGTAAATAAAAAAACGCATTTCGCATTGCCTAGCGCATTCGCAGTCCGAACTCTCTGGGCTTGATTTACAGAAATGTTGAGTTCAGACAGAAGGGGGTGGAACTGCATTTGCATTTCTTTTTTCGATCTGACGTCAATAAGGTGCCTTGTTCAAAATCGCCCGTTTGAGCTCCGATTTTTTCTAACGCAGAAAAGGATCGCAAATGCTCAGTTTAGACATTCCGCAACATTTAGCCATGGGGGGGGGGGGGGGGGGGGGGGGGCTAAACAGGATAGGGGAGCTCAAAAACCTCAGAAAGTGAAAATTTCATGCCATGGGACCTTTAAGAGACCCAATTTTCTTATTTCAACTTATTATTGGGGACTGTTTCCGTAGCAATTAATAATTCAAAAGTAAATATACTGTCATTTGAATGGTGAAATGTTCTCAAATACTAGTTTCTTTAATGGTTTTGTAAGATAGAAAAATGTTCTTGGGGACTGTTTCCACAGCAATTATCAATTTAAAACTCAGTAGTCTTCCATTTGAATAGTGGAAAGTCTTCAAAATAACAGTTTCTTTATCGTTTTTTGTGTGCTAGAAAAACATTCTTGGTTCATAATGAAATATTTTCTTCACCTTAACACCGACTTCACTTTCGGAGTCTCTCATCTCTTTGACTTTTTAACTTTTTGGCTCACACTCATTTGAGCACTTTGCATTTTGTCATAGCAGATGTTTACATGGCTGAACTCCTTTTGACAAACGCAAACTCCAATCAAAACAGTGAGATTAAAACTCAAGCCGACTGTGAAATAACCCTGCTCCATTTTGCATTGTAATAACTGCGTGCCAGAGTCATTGGTTCAGGCTGACATCCACCGCAATTACGTCTGTCCAAAAGCTGACAGCGCTGCCACAAACCTGTACAATTTAAATTTGCACTTCTTTCAGTGGAACAAACTCAATTGCAACACCGCTGACTGCACACTGAAGTAGCATCAGAAGTAGCGGTGTTGTCACTTGAAATGGCTTGTGTGTGTTTGAATGATAATTTAGGTGAAAGCCCGTCGCCACGGTGACAAATCTCTCCTCACGCACCTTGTATTCGGAGAAGGGAGACCGCACTGAGATGCTGCTCCTAATTGAAATTTTAAAGTATAAGAGGATTTTTATGCACAACACAAGCTGACAGTTCCCATTCAGCAAATATCCTCTTTAAAGCTCGCACTGTGAAGAGAGGAAATAGAGCACAATTTGGTTTCAGTGTGGAATAGTAGTTTTTGCATTTCAGTTTAGTAGCTAGGTAATAAGAAGGTTCCATGTGGGAATTCTGTGGGGGCCTGTATGTCATGTTTTGGGTATCCCCGTGTTTAAAGATCTTTAAAGAAGAATTAACGTTTTTTACAATCTGAGCCTTATTTCGGTAATAAAACAAGTTGTTTAACTCACCCATAGCACTTTGGTGTCATATGAAGAAGAAGTAGAAGAAGTGAACTTTATTGATCTCACACTGGAGAAATTCTTCTCTGCATTTTAACCCATCCTATATATATATTAGGAGCAGTGGGCAGCACATTACTGCGCCCGGGGACCATCTCCATGATCTTCTTGCTTCGGCTTGGTCAGGACCTAAGCTGGAGTACCTATGGTGCATGTTTTGGGTTGGTGGGGGAAACCGGAGTGCCCCAGACACGGGGAGAACATGCAAACTCCACACAGAAAGGCTCGGGCGACCCGGGGATCGAACCCAGACCATGCATGCAAACTCCACACAAAATACACACAGCACTTCCGGAAATGTTTTAGATTAGCGATATCCGTTACGCGAGTTCTCGGGGGCATATACGGTCTCCAAATAACACAAACTTTAGCATTTTTCAAATCATAGAAGCTCAATGTCTTAGTCTACACTTTCGTTTGAGTCAAAAGTGGCCTCTAATCCGAGATTTATCCATAATATACAGCTTTGCGTTTCATGTTTGGGTCCCGAGAGCTGAGAGCAAAATAAGCTGTGACTCTGCACATGCGCACTGGCCTCTTCATCTACTCGAAACTATGGATAAATTTGGGATTACAGGCCACTTTTGACTCAAACGAAATCGTAGACTAAGACATTGAGCTTCTATGATTTGAAAAGTGTTAAAGTTTGTGTTATTTGGAGACCGCAAACATGTGCCCCGAGAACTCACATTACGGAGATCGCAAATCTAAAACATCTCCGGAAGTGCTCCATATGACACCAAAGTGCTATGGGTGAGTAAAACAACTTGTTTTATTACCGAAATAAGGCTCAGATTGTAAAAAACGTTAATTCTCCTTTAATAGGGTCTTCAGATGCTACTGTGATGCATCGAATGCAAAGAACAAAATAACACCTTCGTTTGAGTAATGTACATTTTAATATGAACTTGTAAACAAACAAAATATGCACTCAAGTCTCAAAAATAGTAGTCATTTCTAAAAAGTAGTGTCCTGAAGCTAACTACTATTAGCCTTTTTTTTCAATTCAACCTTATTTAGAGCCACACAAGTAACACTGCAACTTCAGGTATGTAGCTATTTTTCTGATCTCGTATCTACTTGGAGCTGTTATTGCCTTGCCTCATTATTTTCCATGGAATTGCATTAAACTTGCTTGCTATTCAATTTGAGGTGTTTTTATTTCTAGAAAATACCATGAAAAGTATGCATTGTTACTGTCACTCCAGAGGTCTGACTAATAACTTGGTAATTCCTGGTGGCATCACCTACTGGTCTCCATAGAGATAAATATGTTAATTTATTTGTCATTTCAGTATTAAAAAATCCCACACAGAAATGAAACACTACATCAGGTCCAGGTTAACAGCAGCATAAAAAAAGCAAGTTTCAAATATTGTATGTCAAGTGCAGTCTTTAAAACAAACAAACAACAAAACAAATAAACAAAAAAAATCTTCAACATCTTTGTGGAGAAAAGTTTTAATGCAGCTTTAATGCAAGCCCCATCACAATTCCACTTTAACCACTATACGTTTAACCTTGATCTGAACTACTGACTCTCCGTCTATATGCTCATTATGTATGGACCTGGATACACTACACAGTATTACACGTTTGGTAATTGCGTACAAGCCTCAGTGTTCATGCCTACGCACCATGCTAACAACATTAACTATCGTTTTATGCTCTTGCTCCCTGCTTATTGCATTAGTCCCTCAGTCTTTGTGATTAGATAACCAACCATCCTGAAACAATGCTCATTTATTTATGGGGCGAAGTTATTTGATTCCCGCTGTGACGCCCCTGTTATTACCCACAATGCAGTGCTTTTGTGCCATGGCAGGGGCGTGAAGCTCTAATGTGTTCCCTTGATAATTTTAGAAGATTCTCCCGTGGGAGCAGTGAGAGGCCAGAGCAGACTTGAGATGTCTTCATTACTCAGAAAGTGAAACTGGTGCAAATACTGTAAAGAACTAAAAATAAAGAGGCCAGAGTTCACATTATAAACTTTGAGAGGTGAAGTGAAGAACATGTCTTTACTTGGCTGCTAAGTAAACACTGTGTCCCTAAACACTGGATGTGTTAGAAGCAGAAAAACAGGCAATATGACTTTATAGGTGCTTTTCTGGTGAAGGGTTCGTCAGATGCTTTTGTACAGGGACATGTTATTGCTTCGCCTGGAATGTTTAAACAAAGTTACAGGTCAGATCTGTGGGGAGGCAACCCCGCTCACAGTCAAAATGCCTGTTTTTCTATGTATTTTTGCAGTAAAACCACCAGTAATTGAATAAATGTCAAGTAGAGCTGTTTAATGTCATACTGTGGAACATTCCAGTGACATATCCATAGAAACAAGCAGGTGACAAACCCTGGTTTGTATTGGCTCAAATCTAAATCTCCGTCACTGAAGCTTTTTTGGGGCGTGTTCAAGTCTACAGTTCTCAGTATCTACCAAAATGGGTTAATGGAAGCGGTTAGCAGATGGGGAGTGTGCATTTCCTTGTGGTCAAATTCATGAACTTAAAGGAATATTAACATATTACCATATTTCTGTAATAAAACAAGTTGTTTTACTCACCCATAGTACTTTGGTGTCATTTGGAGCAGTTTCGTAGATGTTGTAGTTTAGCGATATCCGTTAACGTGAGTGCCCGGGGCAGGCGATTGCAGTCACCAAATAACACAAACTTTATCACTTTTCAAATTACAGAAGCTCAATGTCTTAGTCTACACTTTCGTTTGAGTCAAAAGTGGCCTCTAATCCGATATTTAGCCATAGTTTCGAGTAGATGAGGAGGACAGTGTGCATGTGCGCATTCACAGCTGATTTCGCTCTCAGCTCTCGGGACCCACACATGAAAGGCAAAGCTGTAAGACGTTTGGACCATCGTGTTTGCAGTACCCACTTCAGTCAGGACGATTTTTTTACCAGCAAAGGAAAAGAAAGAAGGCCAGCGGATTCAGCGCACGATTCTGAGAAGTAATGCGATACCAATGGGTGTTCTCTGGTGCGCTAAAACTGTCTCCGCTTCATTCTTTCCATATCCATTCTGTCTCCTCATCCGTATACTCCTCTTCAGTCCTCAAAGTCCGAATCTTCTGCCACTCGCAATGTGTCACTCGCAATAGAAAATTTATGAGCGTCTTCTTATCTGCAAAACAGCTGTGAATGTGCGCATGCGCACTGGCCTCCTCATCTACTCGAAACTATGGCTAAATATCGGATTAGACGCCACTTTTGACTCAAACGAAAGTGTAGACTACGACATTGAGCTTCTGTAATTTGAAAAGTGATAAAGTTTGTGTTATTTGGTGACTGCAATCGCCTGTCCCGGGCACTCACGTTAACGGATATCGCTAAACTACAACATCTACGAAGCTGCTCCAAATGACACCAAAGTACTATGGGTGAGTAAAACAACTTGTTTTATTACAGAAATAAGGTTCAGATTGTAAAAAAAAACATTGATATTTCTTTAATTCAAAACTTGCAGTAAGACAGTAAAACAAGATGTAACTTTTAGCAATTTATCCATTGTTTTTTTTTTTATCTCAATATTATTTAAGATGCTCAGTGCAACTTTTCAAGAGGGTCTCCACCTGTCTGTCTCTGGTGATGTGGTTTCTATACATACTTTTGACCAATAAAAAGATATGTATAATTGACTATGCATAATGATCTCCATGGAAACAAGCACTTGGCAGAACCTCCATCAGAAAAGTTGCATAGTGCACCTTTAAAAGTACAGTACTATAACAGTTTGATTAAGTTAATGATGGTGATTTTAAGTCATTTTGAGCCAAAAATCCTCCAAACTTCACCAACAAACACAGTGGATTCCTATGCTTTTATATTAGATGTTGTTGTTTATTGCCCAATGTGACAGTTTTCTTCTATCTTTCTTTGAGTAATTTCCAGTTTGATAGCAGTTTGTGCACTATGTCTAGCCTCAAGGCTTTAGTGCAGTACTCCTCCTCCCCTCTCCTCCTCTCCTCTTCAATCTCTGTCTTTTCATTTTGCCCTTTTCTCCGTCTCCTCTTTGTCTCCTCCTCTCCGGCCTGTGCAGTGCTTTCTCTGTGGATTTTTTCACTTGAATGGAATAACAGGTATAATAGAGGGAAGGTGCCAGTCTGTTTAATAAAGGAATAAAAGCAGCGGCCCAGATGAGGAAGAGTAAAGGACCCCCCAGAGCCCTGAGACTGGAGCAGGGACATGCGTTCTTCAGTTATCTGTACACAATAACACAGCCACCACTTCACACACACTTATCTCACAGGAATTGGCTGTGAGGCTCTTCCCTATTTAATTAGAAACTTGGAGAGGCAGCTCATAAATCACTAAATCGGCAATGAACGCGAGCAGAGCGCACAAATCTGCACATGTCCGAAGGTGGCCATTGGTAATTCATGAATTCATGAGAATGTGAGGTGTGCTTCGACCAGTGATCCATAGAGTTAATATGTTTTTGTGAGCAGCATAGATTCTCTCCTGTTGCAGAACATGGCACCAAATGAATCCTATGTAATGACTACCTGGAGAATAACTGCAAAGCTGTGCACTCCATCGGCCTCACCTTTTAAAAGAGCCTCAGAGTAGTTATAAAGTGCATAGAGAAAGAAAGGTCACAGTGAGTGTGTGTGCGCACTACTGTAGTGTATTCCACTAGTGTAGTATAGTGTAGTATATTCTAGTGTAGTGTAGTATAGTGTAGTTTTGTGTAGTGTAGTGCATTCTAGTGTAGTGTAGTGTAGAGTTGTGTAGTGTGCTTGAGTCTCCAGAGCTCCTCTGATGGCAGTTTGTGGTAACAGGATCCAGGGGGATATGGTCTCAGACAGAGTCTGGCTCTATGCTCCCATCTATTATTCACTCACCTGCTCATACCCCCCACCCACCCACTCCAGACACACACACACGCACGCACACACACACACACACACACACACACACGGACACACACTGCTGACTGTTGTTTCCTTCATGTGTGAGAGAATAAAAACATTACATTACATGGATTGCTTCCCTGATGTTTGCTGGACGTCACCTGCTCTGCTATTCTTCTATACTGTATGTGGTTGAATTATATTTCTAGTGCATTTTCATGCGTGCATTTGCCTGTAGCTTGTGTGTGGTCTATAGCCCTGAGCTCCCTGTGATTACTGTACAGTTTGCGTTTCAGGAGCTGGAGTAGGTGTGGTAGCTCTCTAAATGGTACTCTCCATAGCCTGGGTCTGTGCTGCTGCCTTAAAGCACCAGTCCTGATTCGACACAATGGCTACATTTGCCCTCACTACTGCAGGAGGGAGTTCACTTCATTAAATGCTCCCAGAGACTTTAAGCTTTCACACTGAGGCCTCTGGTCACTAAGCATAATGGGAGGCACAGTGCTCTGGAGTGCCCCCACCAGGCTGCAGCTGTAGGTGCGCAGGTGATGAGGCGCATTCAAATGATGCTATTGTCTCTTTGGGGTCCTTGAGGCTCTTATCGCCACAGTCGGAAGAGCCAAAAAAGGAAAAACAGTGGGAGAATAATTGGTTTGAGAGAGAGGGGCTATATGTTTTATGTCAGCTGGGTCAGATATTTGTCTGTCCTAAATGAGGTGTGTCAGAGGATCTACCTGTTGCCTCTGACCTCCTGTGGTGGCGCTAATGAGCCACTGACAGAGGATCTGCAGAGACACAGATACATGAGAAAGACTTCCTGACATGTCTCTGTAATGTGGCACTGATGTAGAGCAGATGAATATTGAGGAGGCAAACTCAGAACTATCAAATCCATCACTTTGAGGAGAGCAGACGGCAGAGAAACTGAGAGGAACCATTTGTAGAACTTCAATTTTCATTTTTCTATATTTTAGGTTTGAACAGCATATTTCTATTTTAATTAAAGCCATAGTTTGTAACTTTTTGCCAACAAATGGACTAAATTAGATGATTTTTTTTACATAATGGATGTTTTTATTATCCTGAAATACATAGAAAATCATGCGTCTTAACTCTGAGCAGGCTGCCATCTCCATAAAGCGTATCTATCTCCATGGAGAATGTTCCGAAGTATGTTTTTAACTTTCTATTTCCTTGGAATCATGCAACAGACCTTCTTTTTCCAGAAAGTTACAAAACATCACTTTAAAATGAGCAATCTTGGTATCTTTAAAGGTCCCATGGCATGAAATTTTCACTTTCTGAGGTTTTTGGACGTTAATGTGAGCTCCCCTACCCTGTTTAGGCCCCCCCCATGGCTAAAAGTTGCGAAATGTCTAAACTGAGCATTTGCGATCCTTTTCCGTGTTTAAAAAAAAGACCAAATGGACGATTCTGAACAAGACACCTTGTTGACGTCAGATTGAAAAAAGAAATGCAAATGCAGTTCCACCCCCGTCTGTCTGTACTCAGCGTCTCTGTAAATCACGCCCAGAGAGTTTGGACTGCGAATGCGCTAGGCAATGCGAAATGCGTTTTTTTATTTGCCTGGAGGCACGTCCGAGTGTTTCTAGGCTCGGAAGTCCTTTATCTGAGCCTCTGGACCTTTGAACAGCAGTGGTTTAATTTTATTTTCTGTGGAAATGTGTTTATTTTTCAATGGAACACTTCTAATCTCTTCTCCACGCAAAAACGCGGAAATGGATCAGAGAGCGCACAGCTGAGAGCGGAGAGTTTGGACACGCCCCCACCCTCTACTATAGGCCATCTCTTTTCTCCTCATTTGCATTCAAGCAACAACGCCCATAATGGCCTGTTCAGAGAGAGAAAAATTACTCTTTCTCATCTTATCTCTGTTTCTCATGCACTGAGTGTTGATTTTGAAGAAGGATTCATTTACAGTATTAGGGAACCATTAAGGAGCCATATAAAAGCATCAAGAAATACCATGTCATGGGACCTTTAACTCTGAGCAGGCTGCCATCTCTATAAAGCGTATCTATCTCCATGGAGAATGTTCCAAAGTATGTTTTTAACTTTCTATTTCCTTGGAATCATGCAACAGACCTTCTTTTTCCAGAAAGTTACAAAACATCACTTTAAAATGAGCAATCTTGGTATATTTAACACATTGTGAGGGGGTATAGTAGTATGCGCAAAAACAAAAAACCCTGAAAAAAAACCCTGAAATTTATACTATGGTAGACTTTGTAGTTATAGTATTAGTAGAAGTATGAACATTATATCCCTGAGCTGTTGGATTACTGTGTTTATTTTTGTCAACCGCACAAAGCTCTAAAGTACATGAGTAAGAGGGGCAGGCAGTTAGTACCCCCCGCCTGGACACAGCTCTGGGGCAGTGAAGGGAGAAGGTGATAATGGTGGGGAGACCTGTCAGTCACCCTTTAAGGTCATAAGGGAGGGAGGAGAGAGAGGAAAGGAGACAAGGAGATATGAGACGAGGAGGCACAGTGAGGAGAGGAGTGAGGAGATGACGGAAAGTGAACCAGGAAGTCTCTAGACACGTGTTCTCTCTCGTGTTTTAACGCCATCCTCCCTCACAATAGCAGTTTTTGTGCCCTCTCTCTCTCGCTCTTGCTGCACTAACCCTCTGTCTTTCTTGTATTTCTTTCTCTGTCTCTCTCTCTCCTTTGCCCCCTCCACCCCTCTCTCCCCTTTTTCATCTCTCTCTCCTCTCTCTCTCTTAGTCTCTCCCTCCTTCACCTTGTTTTTCTCCTTCTCCTCTTCCTTCCCTCTCCCTCTGTCTCTTCATTGTTCTCTTTCGCTTCTTCTGTAACTACCCTCTATCTTTCTTCTCTTACTCTCTCTCCCCTCTCTCTCTCTCTTTCCCTCTCCCTTTCTCCTAGTCTTCAGCACCTCTCTTTCTTCTTCCCCTCTCTCCCCTCTCCTCATCTTGCCCCTCGCTCTTCTCCCTCCCTCTCTCCCCTCTATCCCTTTGTCATTCTCTTTCTTCTTCTATCTCTCTCTCTCTCTTTTCGCCTCTCTCTCTCAGCAGGAGTAGAAGGTTACATTAGTAGGCCACACAGAGCTCGGGGCACAGTTCTACCTTTAATGCCACGGTGGTCACTCAGCGATCCAGGGGTCCGCCCACAGCTCTGTTCTCCAGTGTCAGAGCCGAGGTGCTGGGTGTCGCTGATGGGTGCTCCTCATGGGTGCTGCTGATGGGTGCTGGGACAACTGGATTAAAGGAGATTTGACTAAACTCCCAAGTGAACGGTCTGACCTGAAAGGAAAAAAAAAAAAAAAATCTTTAAACTTACATTACTTTGCAGCTGATGTCACCAACATTCCCTGGTGGTGTGCTGCTAACTGGAGGCACTGCTTTGTCTCAAAATGTGTTCCTCAAATTAGCCTTTAATCTGAGCATTGTTTGAACTTACTTACTCTTGTGCTGTACCAGATTTTTACATTTTGCAGTGGTCAAAAGTTACTACCAAATGCATGCCCATTAGCTTAAAGGTCCCATGGCATGAAATTTTCACTTTCTGAGGTTTTTGAACATTAATGTGAGCTCTCCTACCCTGTTTAGGCCCCCCATGGCTAAAAGTTGCGAAATGTGTAAACTGAGCATTTGCGATCCTTTTCCGTGTTTGAAAAAAAGACAACCCAGATTCTGAACAAGGGAACTTTCTGACGTCACACTCACGGTAAAATGCAAATGCAGTTCCACCCCCGTCTGGATATCTACCCACCGTCTCTGGAAATCACACCCAGAGAGTTTGGACCGCGAACGAGCTACGCAATGCGAGATGCATTTTTTTATTTGCCTAGAGACACGCGAGAGTGTTTCCAGGCTCGGATGTCCTTTATCCGGGCCTCCGAACCTCTGAAACAGCAGTGGTTTAATTTTGTTTTCTGTGGAAATGTGTTTATTTTTCAATGGAACGCGTCTCATATCTTCCTCCGCGCTTAAACGCAGAAGTGAGGCCAGCGCGCATCGCACCGCTAAAGAGGAAAGAGCGGAGAGTTTGGCCACACCCCCACCCGCTGCACTGGCCTGTCTCTGTCCTCCTCATTTGCATTCAAGCAACAACGCCCAGAATAAAGTGTTTCAGAGACATATTTTTGACTCTGACTGTGTTCATGGGTCTTTCTCCTGCACTGAGTCTTGATTTTGAAGAAGGATTCATTTACAGTATTAGGGAACATTAAGGTGCCATATAAAAGCATCAAGAAGTACCATGTCATGGGACCTTTAATTACTCACCAAGATTACTATAAGCACTTCTGACAACTTTCAGAGACCAGAGCAGAGTTTTGCAGTCATGGTAATGCTAATAATAACTAACAGCGCTAATGCTAACAACGCACCAGCATTACTTCCTGGTTCCTTTTAATTTCTGAAGCTGTACAAATAATATTAGACTGACAGCTATTAAGTGCACTCTCATTTCCACAACATCTGTATGCCTTTAGTCACTGGGAGGTAGCCAGAGTAGCACCTGAGGAATCTAACCCACAACCTCTGAGCCGCTATACTGTACCCCTCACTTACATTATATATCCAACTGTATTTATAAGTGCATAAGAGCGGTAACAACTTGTGATTCTCAACATCTTAATCCAAGTGTTATTTAAACAACCTTGCCAGGAGCCTGAAAACTCAACAGAGAATTAACATAGATAAACAAACCAAGGCACTACAGGACCACCACCAGGGGTCACTCTCCTTCTGAGCGGTGACATTGCCGCGACACTTAGCGCTGTGGTTAATTCGTTGCTAACAATGGCGTTTCGCTGATTCTCGAGCCCCGAGCACCTGAGTCTATTGTGCGCCATCAGGCAAAGACTTTGATTAAAACCCTGCTGTGGAGAAGATATGGCATTTCATAATATATAGAAAAGTAAACCCGGGCCTATGGTTGTATTCAGTGCTTTGTAGGAGACCGGACTGAGGCAAGAGAAAGACTACCAGCAGCAGCGAGCTAAGTGTTGCTAATGAACCAGATCTGGATCCAATTTCCATATGTAATTGCAGGAGACTGTAACTGTTGCTTATTACGTTGTGCAATCAAGCCCTTCTTCAAACATGTCCGAAACGTCACACTGTGGTGTAATTAAAATACAAATTTGGGAGCTCCAAAGAACTGCGTTGCGGTTCTGTTTTTTCGTTTTGATTTTTTGTCAGTTTTTTGTCTTTGGAGCCGCACTCAGTAGCTACTTTTACTCGATGTACATGTCTCTATCTACTAGTTTTTAAACATTGTAACATACAAGCATGTTTGTTTAGGTTGTTTAGTTGAATCTTGTTCTTTGGACAGCTTAAGAAACTGATGGGCAAAGTTGTCCTTCCAGTTGGATCTTGTTAAAATAGAATAGTAGCAAAAAAAGATTTCTGACACTTCTTGGCATTTGTTGATTATAAGAACCCATCTCCAAGTGAAGCCTGATCATGGGAACCTTAGCTGGAGGATTCTGCCTAATAATTAAAGGAAAAGTAACATTATTTTACAATCTGAGCCTTCTTTCGGTAATAAAACAAGTCGTTTGACTCACCCATAGCACGTTGGTGTCATTTGGAGCTGTTTGGTAAAAGTTATGTTGTAGCGTATCCGTTAGCGTGAGTACTCGGGGCATTACTTTGCGGTCTCCAAATAACACAAACTTTAGCACTTTTCAAATCATAGAAGCCCGATGTCTTAATCTATAATTTCGTTTGAAGCAAAAGTGGCCTGTAATCCGAGATTTATCCATAGTTTTCAGCTTTGCGTTTCATGTTTGGGTCCCGGGAGCTGAGAGCACAGTCCGCGCATGCATGCGCACTGGCGTCCTCATCAACTCGAAACTATGGCTAAATCTCGGATTACAGGCCACTTTTGCTTCAAATGAAATCGTAGATTAAGACATCGGGCTTCTATGATTTGAAAAGTGCTAAAGTTTGTGTTATTTGGAGACCGCAAAGTAATGCCCCGAGTACTCACGCTAACGGATACGCTACAACATAACTTTTACCAAACAGCTCCAAATGACACCAACGTGCTATGGGTGAGTCAAACGACTTGTTTTATTACCGAAAGAAGGCTCAGATTGTAAAATAACGTTACTTTTCCTTTAAAGTAGAAAACGAGATGTTGCTATTATTTTATGAAACTATAATTAATGTAGTGTACTGTAATGAAATGTGTAGGGATGCACTGTCACGTGTCTGGTCCAGCATTTGAGTCCAGTTTATTCTTGTTTTGTCCTGGTTTATTCCTGGTTTAGTAAAGGTTGAATTCCAATTTTGACTCTAGCTACAAACAAATTGCATTTTATCATTGAAACAGCAAGCCATATGAACCCTATAGCTAAACCACTTGAACCTTTGTTGGCCTAATCTATTTTTTTTTTAAATCTCTTATTTGCCTTATTTCTCCATCCCTTCACCGTCTTTTACAGCATTATAGTGTTCTGTCTAATATCCCCCGATTAGTGTCTCATTATACTCGCCCAATGCCCACTGCCTCGTACCAGTCCATTTTTCCTGGAGCTGTATATTGAAGCAGTGAATGGGCCATTGATTGACACTGAGAAATAGATTGAGTCTGCCTTGTTTCTCTTCCTGTCTTTACTGCGGCTCACCTCCTCTTTCCCTCATTCTCTCTCTTTGCCATACGTCTGAATGCGCCGGACAATTCTGAGCCATCAGACAAGCTCTATTGTGTATTTGACAGTATGAATGGGTGGCGTGGATAGACACATTGCTATTACGCTGTGATCAAGAAAGTGTGTATTGTATTTTTTGCCACTTTCGCTGCATTTATTTGCCATATGTAACGGGTGCAGAAATTAGAGTTAGACATATAGACTTAGACAAAACTTTATTGATCCACAAGGGAAATTGTTTTGGGTACGGTAGCTCACTCATCAAATATAATATACAATATAAAACAGAGGGTAAAAGAACAAAAAGAAAAATAGATGGAATAGCAACCAAAGAGCAATAGACCAGTGTCAGATGAGACACAATTATATACATAAGATAATGATAATAAATATATATGTACAATCAGATTTAAATAGAAAAATAGTAGTCAAATACAAAATGCAGTATCAAATATGATGTACAGTTGTAGGGAGTATTATCTATTACTAGGGATGTCAACAATTAATCGACTTACAATTAATTGTCGATCAAGACGTTGGCCGAACAAAATGCATTAATTGTAACTAATCGCTAGAGTGCGCTAGACCTAGAACCATATATTTTTGAAATTATAAAAGCATGTAACTTACATGCTTTTATAATTTCTTGATTGTTCTGGTTTGAGGCCCTGTAATGTTTTATGCTGTGTCCAGGGGCCCTGTGAAATGTATATTTTGTACTCTAACCCTTCACAGATTAAGGGAGAGAAATATTGTTGATGCCTTAGTTCAAAATAAATGTTGAGAATGTCCTAAAAATAGCCTGGATTCACTGGTTTCATCATAATATGTAGACTAAATAACATTCTGTTATTTAATTTCTTCTGTTCCTTTTAATTTCAAGATTTCCATGCTGCAAGTGCAACAACTGAGCCAGTCCTCAATTTATTTTCAATAAAGAATGTATTTTGTTATTCAGCATCAATACATTTGTCTGCTTTTTACTAAGGAATAATTAATTGAGGAATATACAATATAATAATACTATGATATATTTTTGACTCAGTGTTATGTATACTATGGCTTATATTCTTAAAGACCCTATTGAAACACTAAAATTCAGGTGAAAAACGCCGCTTACCAGTTAATCGTAAGTCGATCGATAAGGTCAATCAACTATAGATTAATGAATTAATCGATAATTTGCATCCCTATCTGTTACTTAAGGGTGAGTTGTTGTACAGTTGTATGGAGTATGGTATGAATGTCGTCCTGTATCTCTCACTGTTTGAATGGAGCTGTAGGAGCCTGTTGGAGAATGAGCTCCTCTGTCCCTCTATGGTCTGGTGCAGTGGGTGAGCAGGAGTGTCCATGATGGAGAGCAGTTTGTCCAACGTCCTCTTGTCCCTCACTGTGACAAATGTCTCCAGCTCACAGCCGATCATGTGACCGGCTTCACTAAAATAATTTGGATTTCAGACCTGGAATTGCCCATCTCTTCGAACAAAAGGTTAAATGTAGCTGTTAACTTGAAAATTACCGCTTTATGAGATCACAAGGTAGAACGGAGCATTCTGAGCTTTAGAGATGTAGACAGACTAATAACGCGGCAAACATGTGTGAATCTCTCTGTCTCCCTTTTTCCCTGTCCCCTCTCTTTCTCTCTCTCTCTCTCTCTCTCTCTGTATTGCTTTCTAACTCTGTGTTGATTATGTCCCTGTCTCTCTGTCCCCCTCTCTCCCTGTCTCTCTCGTTGTCCCCCTGTCTCTCTGTGTTGCTCTCTGCTCTGTGGTGTTGGCTGTGTCCTGTGTGTTGGTTATGTCCCTGTCTCTCTGTCTCCCTGCCTCTCTGTCCCTGTCTTTCTCCCTGTCTCTCTCGTTGTCCCCCTGTCCCTCTGTGTTGCTCTCTGCTCTGTGGTGTTGGCTGTGTCCTGTGTGTTGGTTATGTCCCTGTCTCTCCGTCTCCCTGCCTCTCTGTCCCTGTCTTTCTCCCTGTCTCTCTCGGTGTCCCCCTGTCTCTCTGTGTTGCTCTCTGCTCTGTGGTGTTGGCTGTGTCCTGTGTGTTGGTTATGTCCCTGTCTCTCTGTCTCCCTGCCTCTCTGTCCCTGTCGTTCTCCCTGTCTCTCTCGTTGTCCCCCTGTCTCTCTGTGTTGCTCTCTGCTCTGTGGTGTTGGCTGTGTCCTGTGTGTTGGTTATGTCCCTGTCTCTCCGTCTCCCTGCCTCTCTGTCCCTGTCTTTCTCCCTGTCTCTCTCGTTGTCCCCCTGTCTCTCTGTTTTGCTCTCTGCTCTGTGGTGTTGGCTGTGTCCTGTGTGTTGGTTATGGCGTGTGTTCAGCCCTATGTTGGACAGACTGTAGCTCTGTGTGAGGGCTCCGGCTGCTGCCACCTAAACTGGATAAACACAAATTACATGAATGGCTCCCCAGAGAAAACCAACTACACTATAAACACCACCAGTGCTAGTACTACTGCTTCTACTACTTCAGTTTTTACTACTACCACTATAATATACTACTACTAATGCTACTGCTACTACTATTACCATGTACTACTACTATAATGTACCTCTGCTACTGCTATTACTACACTACAAAAATGATAGTGCTACTACCATGACAACTACTACTACTACTACTACTACTACTACTACTACTACTACTACTACTACTACTACTACTACTACTACTACTACTACTACTACTATAATATACCTCTGCGATTACTGCACTAGAAAAGTTATAGTGCTTTTACCACTACTACTACTGCTGCTGCTACTACTGCTACTACTGCTACTACTACTGCTACTAGTACTACTACTACTACTGCTGCTTCTACTGCTACTACTACTACTACTATAATATACCTCTGCGATTACTGCACTAGAAAAGTTATAGTGCTTTTACCACTACTACTACTGCTGCTACTACTACTGCTACTGCTGCTACTACTACTGCTACTACTGCTACTACTACTGCTACTAGTACTGCTAGTACTACTGCTGCTGTTACTGCTACTACTACTATTAAACTACTACTACTACTACTACTATTCCACTACTACTACTTCTACTACTACTACTACTATTCTACTACTACTTCTACTACTACTACTCCACTACTACTACTTCTACTACTACTACTACTACTACTACTCCACTACTACTACTTCTACTACTACTACTACTACTGCTGCTTCTACTGCTACTACTACTGCTACTACTACTACTACTACTACTACTATTACTGCTAGTACTACTGCTGCTGCTGTTACTGCTACTACTACTATTCTACTACTACTACTTCTACTACTACTACTACTATTTCACTACTACTACTATTCCACTACTACTACTTCTACTACTACTACTACTACTACTACTATTCTACTACTACTGCTACTAGTACTACTACTACTACTGCTGCTTCTACTACTACTACTACTACTACTACTATTACTGCTAGTACTACTGCTGCTGCTGTTACTGCTACTACTACTATTAAACTACTACTTCTACTACTACTACTACTATTCCACTACTACTACTTCTACTACTACTACTACTACTACTACTACTATTCTACTACTACTACTTCTACTACTACTACTCCACTATTACTACTTCTACTACTACTCCACTACTACTACTACTACTACTACTACTACTACTACTATTACCACTGCTGCTGCTACAACTACTATTTCTATGACTACCACATATTAATCGCTAATTATTAATAGGTATTCTAAGTAGTTTATTAGATATGTGTGTTTATAATGTGTATTTATTCATGTTTTTTTTCTGTGACCTTGAACTTTAAATGTTTCCATGAATACTCTTTCCCACAGTCTTAGCATCTCTATGATCATAATATGCTATACGTAAGATATACCTACACCTGACTAACGACAAACTGACATACCAAAAATACCTGTTGGTTAGCAAAGTTTTTCCATTGCTACCAAATCAAACTTTTCCTCCTGCTGTCACCTGCTGTCACCATAACACTTTTGCTACTACTGTTATGACAATATTTCACTCTACTAATATTACTGTACTGCGGCTGCTGCTGCTGCTGCTGCTGCTCCTACTACTACTATTTCCAAATCTATAATTTGCATCTTGACATCATTTCACGCCCTCTTTCAGTCCCGTAAATCTCTACCCATATATTCTCTCCCCTGCGTACGTCTTTATCTGTATATTTTGACTTCAAAGCAGAAATATTTTCCGATACAGAAATATAAGACAGCACCTAAACTCTGCCATTTCCTACGTATATAAATACATTACTATCGGCAAGTACAAGTATGAAAACTTGTTTCCATACAACTGTGCATCACTTTACACATATGATCCAAAATCAATAGGAGCAGATGTAGCCGGCCGTAGGCAGCATTTTTCAGGGCAATTTGATAGTGGTCTCCTTTGGGGCAATGCTTCAATAGAAGAACGCAGGGATGATAAACACACTGCAATCTAAATAAACAAGACGCTGTGATTATACTGTATTGATTTATTTCTCTTATGAATTTATGATGTAACTGTGTGTAGTGCTTTGTCTGCCATGAAAGATGTCCTTGCTGCTTCTCAGTCTTTTCATTTTCATTCCATTTCATTTCTAATATTTGTTGATATGTAATAAATGGACATAGCTAACACATGATAGCTGTTGTGTCTAGGGTGACCATTCGTCCGGATTTCGTCCGGACAGTCCGGTTTTAGAGCTGTCTGTCCGGCCGTCTGTCACGTGTCCTCCTTTTTTACGTTTTCCTTTCGTTGCTTTCGTCTTTTCGTTGCATAAATCGTCATAAATCCCCACCCATTATTTACACTTGCTACTCTGCACTTGTTCGCCGTTTCCCAATTCAGAAAGTGCACGGTTCGGAGTGTGGTCTCAGCCTGCAGTCGAGGCGGTGCATACTCGCTCAGCCCTGAGTGCAGTCCGTGGACCGCATGGCCATCTGCGAGATGGAACAGGTCCTGCCTCAGCTCAATGAGCCGGGTGGTCTGCTCCTTGTTCCCTAATATTATTCTTTTGCGACTAGTAATACTTGGAATTCCTGTGCGCGACATCCGAAATGCAACCCCCCCTCGCGCGGCTCGCACTTTGCAGATATAAAAAAAATGACCCCGCGGCTGAATAAAAAGCGGAGATCCGCTAAAAGCTCTTTCATCCCTGATTTACAGTGCGCTGCATATGTTTTCTTGTGCGCTGAGAATGTGCGAGCAGTGCACATTCTCAGCGCACATTCTTTGTTTTCCCCGAGGGAAAAAAACCAAAAAAACAAGGTGTCCTCACTTTAGGGCCCATGTCCTCCTTTTTGGACACAAGTGTCCTCCTTTCTTGTTTCATGCCGGTGGCTCCACCAACTCTGGTTCCAGTTCACTTTACACTGAAAAAATACATTGAAAAAAGTCGCCCCTCTCTCTGTAACTGCTACAGTGAGTGATCCTTGTCATTTTGGTCTTAAAATGTTCGTTTTCAACCACGCTACATGATCCTAGTGTTTTTATTTCACTATTTTGTGTGTAAATAAATATTCCTAATATGGAACTTGATTCCAAAGTCACCCCTATAACTGTTGTCAGCTTCATTTCACTGGAGCCGAACACTGTAGTCCACTTCTCTGATCCACATGCAAGCTGTTGTGTTTGTTTTGACATGGGACAGTCTGTGCATTTCTCTCTTGGTTGAATTATTTCAGTGTTAATGTTTTATTTTCATGAGAGCAATTTGAGTTGGTGCAGTTAATTAATCAAATCGCAAAGGCTGCACTTATTTCGATAATACAATAGAATGTCCTCTGCATAAAAACAAAATATCCAGTCTATTTTATATCCATTTTTCCTTGTACCTGTAGTGTACTACTGCCACTACTACCACATATTAATGGATGACTAGCAATAAGGATTCTAAGTGAATTAGTTATATGTCTTTATTTAAAGGTCCCATGGCATGAAATTTTCACTTTCTGAGGTTTTTGAACGTTAATGTGAGCTCCCCTACCCTGTTTAGCCCCCCCCCATGGTTAAAAGTTGTGAAATGTCTAAACTGAGCATTTGCGATCCTTTTCTGCGTTACAAAAAATCGGAGCTCAAACGGGCGATTTTGAACAAGGCACCTTATTGACGTCAGATCGAAAAAAGAAATGCAAATGCAGTTCCACCCCCGTCTGTCTGTACTCAGCGTCTCTGTAAATCACGCCCAGAGAGTTTGGACTGCGAATGCGCTAGGCAATGCGAAATGCGTTTTTTTATTTGCCTGGAGGCACGTCCGAGTGTTTCTAGGCTCGGAAGTCCTTTATCTGAGCCTCTGGACCTTTGAACAGCAGTGGTTTAATTTTATTTTCTGTGGAAATGTGTTTATTTTTCAATGGAACGCTTCAAATCTCTCCCCCCGTGCAAAAACAAGGAAATGGATCAGCTGAGAGCTCAGAGCCGAGAGTTTGGCCACGCCCCCACCCTCTACTATAGGCCATCTCTTTTCTCCTCATTTGCATTCAAGCAACAACGCCCATTATGGCCTGTTCAGAGAGAAAAAAAATACTCTTTCTCATCTTATCTCTGTTTCTCATGCAGTGAGTGTTGATTTTGAAGAAGGATTCATTTACAGTATTAGGGAACCATTAAGGAGCCATATAAAAGCATCAAGAAGTACCATGTCATGGGATCTTTAAAGAAGCAGAAGAAGAAGAGGTCAAGTATCTAAAAGTGCACTATGTAATTTTTTTAGTTGGGGGTCCGTCACCTGCTTGTTTCTATGGAGAGGGAATTGCTCTGCCTGGAATGTTCCACAGTATGACATTAAACAGCTCTAACTTACATTTACAGTGTTCAATTACAAGTCGTTGTACAGTATAGCTCAAAAATACCTAGAAAAACAGATACTTTTTTGTTTTGTTTTTATGATCCTAGATTTACGAAGTGACAACAATGCTGTGCCTCACGGCTGACTCCAGCATGCTGACTACTGCTACTACTCCTAGAGCTGCCATTACATATTAACAGCCTGTTTTGCCATTGTATTAGTTTATCAGATCATATTTCAGTCTTCTCTCAATTATTAAAGTTGTTTTAAATGAACACCCTGAACTCGATCCTACTTTTTAAACATATTGCAAATCGAACCACAATTCAAAATTTTCTCCAAAATTGTACACCCGTATTTTTATCATTCCCCTGCCCCGTGTAAGCCAGTATTGCCGTGTTATATTTTGGCATTGCCCCGTACAAATCTGCTCGGGTTTGTGTGTAATCGACACCGGCTCAGAGGACACAGTAGACCCTGGGCTCGCGCACAGCCAGAGGAAATGGTGTAGTTTCCGTTTTGCGGTGCACACAGCAAGTTAAGAGGTTTCGCCTGTGGTTTTCACACCGGATTGGCTTCCCTTTCACTCTCACACCTTCTGCTAGCTGTTACCCTCATGGTGCGAGGGACTGTCAGCGAACGAGGGACAGAGAAGGAGAGATTGTCACTTCGTTTTTCATTAATTAAAGTGGAAATATTGTGTGTATTGTCAGTAATTGCTCCGCAGTTTGTCATTAAAAGGATTCAAATTACCAACTTGCAAACTTGACTTGCTAACTCTAAATTGTATCTTGCTGTCGCTTATTCTAATCCGCTGCCCCAGGAGTTGCAGAAGAATCCCTGGGCTCATGAGTGGCTCTACCAGGTAACTACGTGCCTCACCCGGCGCCTTTTCACAGCCGCTTTAGCGCAGAATCTGTCACTGCCGAGCTACAGCACAGTCAGTCCATGTGAGGCATGAACGGCTGGTGCCTCTCAGCACGTCTCTGGCCACTATTTGAACGGTAAAAGTGAAAATTCAGCGATTTTGAATAAAGAAGAATTAAAATGGTGAAGTTAAATAGAAAATAACTTAATATAGTAGAAATCATTGGATAAATATAACAATTTAATTTATTTTTTCATTTGAATTTTTTTCTCTGTGTGATGACAGGTGAGTCATGTGCTGTCTCTCGCACATCAAATTACTATCACAAGCTTGCATTATTATTATTGGCAGGCATTTAAAGATATAGTGTCGAAATTGGTTTCAGAACTGAAAAAAATGGATAGGCGCACTTTTTATCCCTACTATTAATTGCAATAGAATCAAAATGCAAAGACTATAACTGTTCAGGTAAGAGAATGTGTTTTTATTTGGGGAAAACAGTGAACCCTGTAGTTAAAGGAAAAGTAACTTTTTTTTTTTTTTTTTTTTTTTTTTACAATTTGAGCCTTCTTTCGGTAATAAAACAAGTTGTTTTACTCACCCATAGCACTTTGGTGTCATATGGAGCATTTCCAGAGATGTTTTAGATTTGCGGTTAGCCTAGCGCAACTTCTAGCCATAGCTCGGGGCATATAATATATTCCCCAAGCATGTAATATGCCCCGTGCGGGCTCCAAATAGCACAAACTTTAGCACTTTTCAAATCATAGAAGCTCGATGTCTTAATCTACGATTTCATTTGAAGCAAAAGTGGCCTGTAATCCGAGATTTATCCATAGTTTACAGCTTTGCGTTTCATGTTTGGGTCCCGGGAGCTGAGAGCACAGTCCGCACATGCGCACTGGCCTCCTCATCTACTCGAAACTATGGCTAAATCTCGGATTACAGGCCACTTTTGCTTCAAACGAAATCATAGATTAAGACATCGGGCTTCTATGATTTGAAAAGTTTGTTTTATTTGGAGACCGCAAAGTAATGCCCCAAGCACTCAAGTTAACGGATACATAACTTCTACGAAACTGCTCAAAATGACACCAAACTGCTATGGGTGAGTAAAACTACTTGTTTTATTGCCGAAAGAAGGCTCAGATTGTAAAAAAAACGTTACTTTTCCTTTAAAACCTCTTCAAACATGCTCTGAAATCCATATAATTCCATCCATCCATCCAGCAGGTCATATTTCAGTCTTCTCTCTCTCATCTCTCTTGGACTGTGAACTAAATCCTGCTCTGAAATAATACACTGTGAGAAAATAATAGAAATCGCAATACTTGTCTGGAAAAATCACAATACATTATAGCACTGTTGTCTACACATGAATGATTACTGCTGTAGTTGTGCATCCTTACCACTAGAGGGATTTTTCTAAAGGGGTAGTGGTCTGTTTTGGATTTGTGCCCCCTCTCTCGTTTTCTCTGTCTTTTTTTCCTCTTTCGCGTCCTCCCTCTCTGTCTTTTTGCCCCTCTGTCTGTGTGTTTGAGAGAAGTGTATGTGCTGTGTTATGTTTCAATGTGCAGCCTGTATCTCTCTGGAGTATCCGTCATTATCATATGAGCAGCACAGCAGACCCTATGGGAGACTGGAAAGGAACACACCAAATGTTAGACTTTCTTGCATCAATTCTTACTACTGCTACAACTCATACTACTACTGCAACTATTACTTCTACTACTGCTACAACTGCTACTACTACTGCAACTATTACTTCTACTACTGCTACAACTGCTACTACTACTGCAACTATTACTTCTACTACTGCTACAACTGCTGCTACTACTACTACAACTATGACTACTACTGCTACTGCTGCAACTACTACAACTGGTGCTGCTACTACTATTACTATGACTACAACTGCTACTGCTACTACTACTACTACTACTACTACTACTACTGCAAGTATTACTTCTACTACTGCTACTACTACTGCTACTACTACTACTACTACAACTATTACTTCTACAACTGCTACTACTACTGCTACTACTACTACAACTATGACTACTACTGCTACTGCTGCAACTACTACTACTACTACTACTACTACTACTACTACTACAACTGCTACTACTACTGCTACTACTACTACAACTATTACTTCTACAACTGCTACTACTACTGCTACTACTACAACTATTACTACTACTGCTACTGCTGCAACTACTACTACTACTACTACTACTACTACTACAACTGCTACTACTACTGCTACTACTACTACAACTATTACTTCTACAACTGCTACTACTACTGCTACTACTACAACTATTACTACTACTGCTACTGCTGCAACTACTACTAGTACTACTACTGCTACTACTACAACTGCTACTGTTACTACTATTACTACTACTGCTATTACTACTGCTACAAATGCTACTACCACTACTACAACTGCTACTACTACAACTGCTACTGCTACTACTACTACAACTATTACTACTACTGCTACTGCTGCAACTACTACTACTACAACTATTACTTCTACTACTGCTACAATTGCTACTACTAATGCTACTACTACTACTACTATTACTACTGCTACTACTACAACAGCTGCTACTGCTACTACTATTACTACTACTACTGCTACTACTACTGCTACAAATGCTACTACTACTACTACAACTGCTACTGCTACTGCTACTGCTACTACTACTACTACTACTACTACTGCTACTACTACTACAACAACTGGTACTGTTACTACTGCAACTGGTGCTGCTACTACTATTACTACTACTACTATTACTATGACTACAACTGCTACTGCTACTACTACTGCTACAACTGCTACTACTACTACTACTACAACAACTGCTACTACAACAACTGCTACTACTACTGCTACTACTACTACTAGAACAATTGCTACTGCTTTTACTACTACTCCTGCTACTACTACTGCTACTACTACTACTACTACTATTATTACTATAACTGCTACTGCTACTACTACTATTGCTACTACTACTACTACTGCTACTACTACTACTACTACAATACTACTACTGCTACTACTACTACTACTACTATTATTACTATAACTGCTACTGCTACTACTACTATTGCTACTACTACTACTACTACTACTGCTGCTACTACTACTGTTGCTACTACTACTACTACTACTACTACTTCTACTACTACTAGTTCTACAGCTACTACCCTTTTACCGTTTCTTGGCAGCACAGTTTTTTTTTTATCATACTAAAAAATACAAAATTAGCAGAATATCTGTTTGCAAATGTATTATTACTGGCAATTTCAAAGACACACTGTAACTTTTCTACCACCTAATTCCCATTGTTTCATACACGTGCTCCTGTGTATTGAATAGTGCGACTCTGCAGCTTTCACCTTCCAGTCCACACAAGAGGGTGTGTGTCTGGCAGTGGAGTAGTGTCTATTATGTAGTGCTAATGTGATAGCGGAGATTAACATTGTAATCCATTTAGCATAGATCAGCTAATCCACTTTATTACTGTTGAAAAGGAATCAGATAATATTGGCTCGAACCACAGTCGCTGCTTTAATGATTTTAAGATGAAGAAAAATTACTTAATGATATTTTAATAATTGTGTAATAATTTAATAATGGGCGCTGGTAATAAAAGGAGGATTAGGCATTGTGTTGTGATCTATAGTCATTATATTCAGCTGCTTTCGCTATATAAATGGAGAGTTTTGTTGGGTTAAAATGTGAATATCTTAAAACATTTCAAAATTCACCCATTTGAATGAAAACCCTCTGTAATGTTGATTTTTGATACTGTTTTGAGCTTATTACTGTTTATCAGAGAGAGGGTTGATTACTGCAGGACAGAAGTACAACATAATACAATTTAAGAGGCATTATGTCACTTTTCTGGTGGAGGATTTACCTGTTCCCATGGAGATGCTTTACCTGGATAGTTCCACAGTATGGTGTTAGGTTAGTTCTGTAGCGAGGCAAGCCCACTCACAGTAAGAAACCAAGGTACAGTTTAGCAAAAAAAAAAAAGCTTTGTAATTTAATAAATTCAAGATAGTAGATATGTTTTATGCCATAGTGTGGAACATTCCAGGTAAAGCACTGACATCTCCATGGAAACAAGCATGTGGTGGACACTCAACCAGAAAATTAAAGGAAAATTAACGATTTTTTTACAATCTGAGCCTTCTTTCGGCAATAAAACAAGTAGTTTTACTCACCCATAGCAGTTTGGTGTCAATTGGAGCAGTATCGCAGAACTTATGTTGAGCCGTTCTGTTCTACTAATGATCCCGTATCCGTTAGCGTGAGTGCTCGGGGCACTGATTTGCGGTGTCCAAATAACACAAACTTTAGCACTTTTCAAATCACAGAAGATCGCTGTGTCAGGGTAGACTTTTAGTAGATTCCAAAATGGCCTGAAACCCGATATCGCAACAGAAAAGTAAAGTTCAGAGCGGTGTTAGCTTCTTTCGGACTAGCGGTGTTTACAAAACAGCTGAGTTCACGCATGCGCACTGTCCTCTCTGATGACGTCATCAAATGAAACTATAGCTGGATATCGGGCTTCTCATTTGCATTCAAGCAACAAGGCCCAGAATGAGTTGTTCAGACAGTGAATTTGTGACCATGTCTGTGTAAATGGGTCTTTCTCATGGAGTGTTGATTTTGAAGGATTCATGTACAGTATTAGGGAACCATTAAGGCACCACATAAAAGCATCAAGAAGTACCATGTCATGGGACCTTCAATAGTATTCCAGCCAACATTGTTATTGAAATTAACAAAAAAAAAACCTCCTCTTTCCTTGTCCGTGCCTTTCCCCCAGAGACTACAGATACCAGGATGCACGCTCACTGTTCCCACGTGGCCCATTTGTTTAGTTGGTCTCAGATTGAATGATAATATACAGGAGCTTCCCCCTTTAGCCTTTACTCTCTCCAGAGACCACGGACTGAGTAAAACATAAGATGGGACCAAAGCCAAAGACCTCTCCTTCTCCCTATTCAAAACTCTATGGCTTATTCTTTTATTCACAATTTACACCAAAGCAACACAGCTCAAATTAACCCAGCGTCCCCACAGATGTGATAACCTTATAGTGTTCACTATGGCCTCGCTTGCGTCGGACTTTCCTTTCTATTCTTCTTTCGCCGATGTCTCTCTCACTCTCTCCCCCTCTCTTTCGCTCCCCGTCTGCTCCTTCCTTTACAACTGACCCAAGCGAGTACAATTGTTCCCAGTGAAAGTTTATAAAGCCCTTTCATACAGGGGGAATCTAAGAGGGCTTTGGATGGAGGATCAGCACAGCAAAGCCAAGCGCCAGCAGGTTGCGAGAGAGGGAGAAAGAAAGAAAGAGAGAAAGAAAGAAAGGAAAAAAGAGGGAGAGAGAGAGAAAGTGGAGAGGTGAGGGATGAGGCCTGCTTTGTAAAATGTCATGTTGTGAAAGTGGATATCAGGAGACGCACCAGGGACTCAGCTGCTGTGCCCAGTCTACTCCGGTTTCCCTTTGAAATAGATGGATTATAGTAATGTGTGTGGGGAGCCCATAACAGTGATGAATGGGGCCAATGTTAAAATAAGGAAATGTAAAATGTGATAATATTGTATTTTGAGCAAAGTTTGGGGTTTTCTGGTTGGTTTGTTGAAAAGAAATCTGAAAATCTAGGCCTTGGAGCAGCGGTATTTTTAATTATTTTAAAATAGTTCTGGCTATACTGTACAGTAATTGTCTTTAAGAACTTTTGAGTGCAGTGTTTTTCAACCTTTTTTGAGTGACAGCACACAAGTTTGGTTGCAACTGAAGTCATTAACAGTCCTTGGGGTTTGAAGCTAACCGGAGACACTACTCTGTCTGAAGCAGCTTAAATTTTGGCTTTATTTTAACACAATCGGACCATAAAGAATTGAAATAGCTCAAGCTCAAGCAAGTGAGATGATCTGTGCTTTTAAAAAAGTCCCTCTCACATAACATTACAGTCACAAGTTTTTCAGTTAGTCACTGTCAGTTTTTGGCATACAGGTAGAACACTCAAAGTATGTATATATTACCAAATCACAATTTTTACTTAATAACCAAGTGATATATAGATACAGGAGGACGGCTCACGTCACAACAGGCCTTGATCTATCTTCTGCCATGGGGGCTACCAGTGTCCGCAGACACTAGGGGCAAGGTGGGGTTAAGCGTCTTGCCCAAGGACACAACGGCAGCACTCATCTGTGGGAGCTGGGATCACACGCGGTCAACCCGTCAAGAGTAACCTGGGAAATCCCAGACTGCTTTCGTTCGTTCCGATCTCAAAGGCAGCCTGGCGACTATGGCAAGCGAGCGGGGAGACGTGGCAAGACGGTGACGCGTACTATGTGACAAACGGAAACTTGTAGTTTGAACTGACAAGATTGGCTATGGGCTACATATACGCCAAATGATAGACATTTGTAACGCCCAATGGCGATCGTAAACCACACCTCCGGTACAAGATATTTCAAAGGTGGCTTCCAGACCATATCTCACTTGTGATATGGTCAGGTGTAAACCAGGCAACGTCAAAAGCGGGATTCGAACCGCCAACTCCTGGATCACTAGAGAAACGCTCTACCAACTGAGCTACTGCCGCCCCCTTACACCCGCAGGAGGATCCATGGGGGCTGGTGCATTGTGTTCTGGGCAGCAGAACACTGCTTGGACTGCTGCCCCCGTGACCCAGAAAATGGAAAAGCGGAAGAAGATGAATGAATGAATGAATGAAAGTATATAGATACAATATTTGTTAGGGTTCATTTTCTTGTCTTTTTGACCCAAATTTGACCCATCCCTCAATGGCCATTGGGGCAACCTGTAAGGAGCAGTGGGACGCTTCTCCAGATCTTGTAGTTTTGGTCAGGACTACTTTACTGGAGGATTTTATCTTCTTTCAATTTGGCAATTTTTGTGATAGTTTTGATGTAGTTTCTTTTTCAGTGCAGAAGTTTAAATTATTTAATGAAATCCATATTTTTTCCAAGGCCCACCTGGCAATACCACAAGGCCTTCCTGCTGAAAATCAAGGTTTTATTTTGACATAAATTCAAAGATTCTGCCTCCAATCCCCATGGGCCAGTAACCAAACCAATAAATACTATATTTGTATATTTGTATATGTTGGTCTACAATTGGGTAAAGGGATTTTTTTTTTTTTAGATGATCTTAAAGGTGCATTGTGTAACTTTTTGGCTAGGGTTCTGTCACCCGCTTGTTTCTGTTGAGATGCCATTGCTCTGGACTGGAATGTTCCACAGTAGCACATTAATTTATCACATTAATTTAATTACAGGCATTTTTATTTTATTTTTTAGCTCAAAAATACATAGAAAAACAGGCATTCTGACTGTGAGCAGGGTTGCCTCTCCACAGACCTGTAACCTCTACATGGAAAAAGGAGGTGGTGGACCCTCAACCAGAAAAGTTACACAATGTACCTTTTAAAACTTTTTTTGACCCCGTTTATAAATGTGTACATTGTCTCTCCATGGTAACTTCTGAACATTGCACTACACACATAGTGTATGTGTAGAACACCCCCAGCATGATATCACTAAACTATCGATTCAAATGTGTACGAAAGAACAAAATGTGCTTTTAATTCTCAAACTATTGTAATATACTGATAGCACTTGAGTTAAAATTAGCCCACCTTTTCACAGGCGCATTAATCTTGCAGTGCTCGTGCTGTCTGCTCTACCACCTGCCTCCTGTCCAATTATCCCACGTTTGGGCTTCTACCTGTGGGCTCTTCAGAGCTCCAGCACCACCAAGAGTCATTTCAACTTTAACAAGAGCAACTTCACACCTGTCCAACAGCGGCAGCACCTCTCCACATGGGGGCGCTGAGCCTGCTGGCCCGGGCACGTGTCACTACAAAGTGTTACTGGGGATTTCAGACAGGGGACTTGATGGAGATGTCATTTGGAGCAGGCTGAAATAGACTAAATGTAGAACAGATGATTAGGGATGAGGCAAAATCTCTGGGGAATGAGCTTGTGTGCTACCAGTGTGCTAACGCTATAGTTTAGGTTCCATTACACAGCTGAAGTGTGCA
Organism: Paratrypauchen microcephalus; assembly: GCA_036785185.1. Taxonomy (NCBI): domain Eukaryota; kingdom Metazoa; phylum Chordata; class Actinopteri; order Gobiiformes; family Gobiidae; genus Paratrypauchen; species Paratrypauchen microcephalus. The sequence continues at coordinate 2,792,293 of JAVJIX010000018.1, forward strand.
GTAGCCATCATAATAATTTGCCAGCACTATGTCTTGTATTGTCTGCTTAGAACAGGCGTGGTCAAACTACGGCCCAGGGGCCATATGCTAAAGGAGAATTAACGTTTTTTTTACAATCTGAACCTTATTTTGGTAATAAAACAAGTTGTTTTACTCACCCATAGCACTTTGGTGTCATATGGAGCACTTCCAGAGATGTTTTAGATTTGCGATCTTCTTCTTCTTCTTCTTCTTCTTCTTCTTCTTCTTCTTCTTCTTCTTCTTCTTCTTCTTCTTCTTCTTCTTCTTCTTCTTCTTCTTCTTCTTCTTCTTCTTCTTCTTCTTCTTCTTCTTCTTCTTCTTCTTCTTCTTCTTCTTCTTCTTCTTCTTCTTCTTCTTCTTCTATTGTCAGGAATAATTGTGAGACTAACAATATGTTTTTGGTTATTGTTGTTGGATACAATTACATGTGTGGAAGCAAATTTCGCTCACTCTCCTATATTCACACTATTGCTGTGCCCTTTTGCAAGACACTTCACCCACCTGCCTTAATACAATATTAGCGTGTACCAGGAACAAAGTTTGACAGTATAGTACATATTTTATTTTAAGTACCTCCACTTCTGCCGATCATTCATAATATCGTGCGACTCGGAGCAGGTTGAAACAGCGGGTTTATGTGAAGGAGTCTGTGAATGTGGAATAAACAGATGTTCCAACAACCTCAAACACATTGATTATGTTCTGTGTGTGTGTGTGGTTGTCTTCTCTTTCTGCTGAATAAACACTCTTGAAGGCTCGAGCCGCACCTCTCTCACATAAGCCTAATTACTGTGATCTGCTCTGAACATAGTGATACTGCAGCACAGATTTTAAATACTGTACAGAAAGTCACAGCCAACACACCGGAGTAAAAACGACATACGGGTCCTAAAAGTTGCTTAGAGTATGGTTGATTACAAATTTACCCTTGATCTCTGTGTTAATGCTTCACAGTCTCCTCCTTCTTGCAAATATTGAGGTTGCAAGTTCAGTTTTAAAAGCAAAATTTACACGATTGTCTACACCATTCCCTACTTTGGGCACCACGCCATTTTTAGTGGTGTACGAATGTCGAGTGAGTGAAAAAGTCATTATTCTTATGATTCTCCATTGTTGCGATAACGCAGCCTATTCCATCGTCTGGTACATGAAAAATCCAAAATGGTTCCTTCTCCATAAATACTTGAATGTCAGCTGAATTTGAGTGGCATTTGTTGTTAAAGGTCCCATGGCATGAAATTTTCACTTTCTGAGGTTTTTGAACGTTAATGTGAGCTCCCCTACCCTGTTTAGCCCCCCCCCATGGTTAAAAGTTGCGAAATGTCTAAACTGAGCATTTGCGATCCTTTTCTGCGTTACAAAAAATCGGAGCTCAAACGGGCGATTTTGAACAAGGCACCTTATTGACGTCAGATCGAAAAAAAGAAATGCAAATGCAGTTCCACCCCCGTCTGTCTGAACTCAGCGTCTCTGTAAATCACGCCCAGAGAGTTTGGACTGCGAATGCGCTAGGCAATGCGAAATGCATTTTTTTATTTGCCTGGAGGCACGTCCGAGTGTTTCTAGGCTCGGAAGTCCTTTATCTGAGCCTCTGGACCTTTGAACAGCAGTGGTTTAATTTTATTTTCTGTGGAAATGTGTTTTTTTCATTGAAAAGGCTCTCCTTTCCTCCTCCGCTCTTAAAACGCGGAAATGGATCAGAGAGCAGACAGCTGAGCGCTGAGAGCGGAGAGTTTGGCCACGCCCCCACCCTCTACTATTGGCCATCTCTTTTCTCCTCATTTGCATTCAAGCAACAACGCCCATTATTGCCTGTTCAGTGAGAGAAAAAAATGTCTCATCTTATCTCTGTTTCTCATGCACTGTGTTGATTTTGAAGAAGGATTCATTTACAGTATTAGGGAACCATTAAGGAGCCATATAAAAGCATCAAGAAGTACCATGTCATGGGATCTTTAAATGTTTATCAGAGTTTAGTGGACTTGACCTGTGATCATGTGACCTGGAAGTAGTGAGCTGAGAGTCTTTCTCTGTGAATGAGTGCACTATCGAGTTCACTAAATAGTGCAGGGCCTAAGTAGTGAGTGAGGAGTTAGGAACTAGGGTGGACACACATTAAACCGAGAATCTAAATTGACTTTTGTTATTGAATATAAGGATGAATAGGAGTTGTGGTTGCTTATGTTTTTTGCAAACCATAACTAACTCAATATATGGTTCTCAATACTATTATCGCAGTAGTATCATAATGTGAAAATATAGGCAACTGCATTACATAAACAGGTTAACTTTATAGATAAACAACAAAATGGTAGTGCTGCTACATTTACGTTTAGGGAAATATACAAAAAACACTTGGGATAACAATACTGTATCACAGAATTTACGTTATATTCATTTTGTTCCCACATTCTTACCCATAATGTGAACAAATGTGAATGTTTAGTTATAAATCGTAAAAGAAAAGCACCACTATACAAGGTGATCCCACTAATATTAGCTTTGTTGAGTTGTGAGTTCTTCTTCTGGACACTAATGTAAATGTGTTTTGTCTTTTTCAGATCCGTGTAGATGACTCCTCCCGTGCTCTGCAGTATGAGACGGTCCAGGCTGTGACCAGTGGACCCATCCTGAGGGACATGGCCTTCTCCGCAGACCACCACCACCTCTACGTCATGTCCGAAACTCAGGTATGTTACAGTTCTTTGTAAAGTGCCAGTGGAAGCTATCTTAAAAAAGGAGTTCTCAAACAGTGGGTGAGGGTCCAGGAAATGTTCAAGATTCAAAGCTTTTATTGTCATATGCACAGTAAAGAAACACATTTCCCTGTACAATGTAATTCTTACTTTGCTGCCCACACTGGATGCCAAGAGCATGCAAAAAAATTAAAATAGATAAATAAGATAAAGAAGTGCACAGAGTGTTTAGGTACAGTACAGTTTGCTTGGCTTATTTTATGCCTAAATGAACATTTATCAGCTCAAATGGGGATAGATTTAAAAAACACAATGACCAATGTGCCAAAATAACCCGTTTTTATGCACAACGTACGCAAGTTTTTATATAACCATGCTGCCACTAGAAGTTTAGATCATTTAAATTACATCAAACAAAAGTGAATCAATCAAAAGAGAATATGCTAACCCCAACCACAAGAGGCCCGTTACTAAATATTACGTGTATTTTTACCAATTTCAGATGTTTGTCAGTAAGTGGAGCATTAACCCCTAAACAGAACTACGACATACTTAAAGGTGCATTGTGGTTGGAGGGTCCATCACCTGCTTGTCTGTAAGGGGATGTCACTGCTCTGCCTGGAATGTTCCACAGTATGACATTAAACAGCTCTACCTTACATTTATTCAATTACAGGTAGTTTTGTTGCTCAGAAATACCTTGAAAAACAGGCATTCTGACTGTGAGCGGGTTTGCCTCTCCACTGATCAGGTTTGGTCTCCATGATGATAGAAAGGTTTAATGCCATACTGGGAAACATTCCAGACACAGCAATAACATCTCCATGGAGAAAAGCATTTGACAGACCCTCCACCAGAAAGGTTACACAATGCACCTTTAAGTGTAGTGTCGTAGATGTTTATTAAAGATCCCATGACATGGTACTTCTTCGTGTTTTTGCACGGGGGGAGAGATTTGAAGCGTTCCATTGAAAAATAAACACATTTCCACAGAAAATATAAACCACTGCTGTTCAAAGGTCCAGAGGCTCAGATAAAGGACTTCCGAGCCTAGAAACACTCGGACGTGCCTCCAGGCAAATAAAAAAACGCATTTCGCATTGCCTAGCGCATTCGCAGTCCAAACTCTCTGGGCGTGATTTACAGAGACGGTGAGTACAGACAGATGGGAGTGGAACTGCATTTGCATTTCTTTTTTCGATCTGACGTCAATAAGGTGCCTTGTTCAAAATCGCCCGTTTGAGCTCTGATTTTTTCTAACGCAGAAAAGGATCGCAGATGCTCAGTTTAGACATTTCGCAACTTTTAACCATGGGGGGGGGGCTAAACAGGGTAGGGGAGCTCACATTAACATTCAAAAACCTCAGAAAGTGAAAATTTCATGTCATGGGACCTTTAATAAAAAATAATAATTGCTGATTTAGTTGCTGATATTTTGGGTTTCCATCTCAGCATTCATGATACAATATTTTACTTTGCATTGTTAATTGCTACGACCATAACCCCAATTTTCCAGCTCTCTCAGTGGCTTATGTATATTGGCATCGCTCTATTTCCTAAGGTTCAGGATGGTAATTTTCTTATGTCAAAACATGCTATTTGGTGTTAGCATTTCATTCTAGCCCGACCAGAGAAGAGACACTGACTGCTGTGTATCCTGTAGTTTTGCTGTTTTATATGACACAGAGCCAGAGTGTAGGGATTGCGGGGCTGAATAAATGTGTTGTATTATATGGACTCTTGCTGACAGACTGGCTCCTTTTGTGTGTTTTTGCACTATAGTTTCACATGTAGCCACATCTCTCTTAGTGCCTTTGATGACATGGAATGTGGAGCGAAATAGCAGAGCACTCTGGGTAATGGAGCCGGGCCCTGTTGAAATAGCACAGAGGAAAGGCCCCGACACGCAGGCTGGTTCACACAAATGTACACGGCACTGTAGCATATTACTCACCATGTATAGACTACTACTTCATAAACAGAAGGAATCAAGTGTTAGAAGTAGAAATAGCACGAAGCACGCACCACGCTGTGTAACAGGGGAACTGCCTTCATGGTGCGTAACAGGGATTCCCCTGTCAGCATGGTGCGTGCTTCGTCTGTCTTTTTCCGCACTGAAAAATAGTTCCCACCCAAAATGACCAAGTCAAGCTCTCCGTGTTGATTTGCACATTTATTTGCACTCGATATGAATGCGCACTACACAGAAAGTAATTGGGAAACGCATCGAGCAAATTAATTCCTTTTGGCCGAAATCATTCTCTGGCGACGTTAGACTCCAGTCTAACGCGGAGTAGCTGTAGATACCGCGGCGGTCAGTGCTGACAGACCTGGACAATGGCTGCGTCACCAGAAAAACGCTTTCCACCACTTATTTTAGTCTCTGGACTGTGGGGAGATGCCCAAGTTTGACCTGAGGGTGGCATATCCCTTTAAAGCCTTAAAGCTATGTAACCTTTCTGGTTAAGTTTACACCACCTGCTTGTCTCCAAGGAGATGTTATTGTTTTGCAAAGATGTTCCACAGTCCACTTATCTATCTCCAAATTGCAGTTTGAAACTGTGGAGAGCTGACTGGCAAGAATATGTCTTAAGATATGTTAAGATCTGTTATTGAATATATGCAAGATAGACAAGTCTGAGCAAAGCAATAATATCTCCAGACAAGCAGGTGACAGAAAAGTTACATAGTACAACTTTATCTTCCCGGCTCAAAATGCTTAAAAGAATATTTTTGGCTCACCTAATTAACCTAAGGCCTATTTGTACCACATTTACAGAGAGACACATCATTTTACACAATTTTAGATTAGAAGTGAAAGGATAGAAACAACTCCAAAATGCCATGCAGAATGTTTTTGTCATAGAAAACAATTACAGCTTCTCTGCACAAATGTGTTAATAGTGTCGTTAATAGCTGGATTCAAAGTTGTTTTTCTCTGCTTCACTCTCGTGCCTCTATCTGTGCTTACAGCCAGCCCAGATACCCAATAACAAATGAATTATTAAGGATGGCTAATTTCCATTTTACCCATTATGTAGGATTCCTTTGTGTTTCGCCATTAACTCTCTGATTGTAGTTGTGCTGTTAGCCCTTTTATTTTCCATAAGAATTAGCGTCCATTATTAATTAGCCAGCGAGTTTCCAAAAGCACTTGAAATGCAGTTGTAATTATTTTATTAGCCTTTTTTGAATTACCTCCTCAAACTGTGTGGCGTAACAGCCCATACAATCCAACAGACCAGGTCTAAACCAGATCTGTACCAAGTCTGAACCAGGTCTAAACTAGGTCTACACCAGGTCTACACCAGATCTGTACCAGGTCTACACCAGATCTACATCAGGTCTAAACCAGGTCTGTACCAAGTCTGAACCAGGTCTAAACTAGGTTTACACCAGGTCTACACCAGATCTGTACCAGGTCTACACCAGATCTACACCAGGTCTAAATCAGGTTTAAACCAGGTCTAAACCAGGTCTACACCAGGTCTACACCAGATCTGCACCAGGTCTACACCAGGTCTACACCAGGTCTGCACCAGGTCTGTACCAAGTCTGAACCAGGTCTAAACTAGGTCTACACTAGGTCTACACTAGGTTTAAACCAGGTCTAAACCAGGTCTACACCAGATCTGTACCAGGTCTACACCAGATCTACACCAGGTCTAAATCAGGTTTAAACCAGGTCTAAACCAGGTCTACACCAGGTCTACACCAGGTCTACACCAGGTCTGCACCAGGTCTACATCAGGTCTAAACCAGGTCTGTACCAAGTCTGAACCAGGTCTAAACTAGGTCTACACTAGGTCTACACTAGGTTTAAACCAGGTCTAAACCAGGTCTACACCAGATCTGCACCAGGTCTACATCAGGTCTAAACCAGGTCTGTACCAAGTCTGAACCAGGTCTAAACTAGGTCTACACTAGGTCTACACTAGGTTTAAACCAGGTCTAAACTAGGTCTACACCAGGTCTACACCAGATCTGTACCAGGTCTACACCAGATCTACACCAGGTCTAAATCAGGTTTAAACCAGGTCTAAACCAGGTCTACACCAGTTCTACACCAGGTCTGCACCAGGTCTACATCAGATCTAAACCAGGTCTGTACCAAGTCTGAACCAGGTCTAAACTAGGTCTACACCAGGTCTACACCAGATCTGCACCAGGCCTACACCATGTCTAAACCAGATCTGAACCAAGTTTACACAAGGTATAAACCAGGTACAAACCAGGTCTAAACCAGGTCTGAACCAGGTCTAAAGGGTTCCTTTGCTATGAATTAGCCAGTGAATTTACAAAAGCACTTGAAATACAGTTAATTATTATTTTATTAGCCTTTTTTGAATGACCTCCTCAAACTGTGTGCAGTAACAGCTGCGATTTCCCGTACAATCCAACAGATGCAGACATCACAAAACGCTGGCAAAAACTCACACATTAAAAATTTCACACCATATGCATGTTTAATTATGCTTTCAATTTACTGACACTAGCTTTAGCCTTCATTTTCTCATGCCCTTGTTATCTATTATTCTTTTTTTCAGACACGATTATAGATTTGGGGGCGTCTAAAATCCATTCTGTTTGTAATGGGATTTGCAAATGAAATAAAGATTAGTCCTTGGTCTGTCGTCCTGATTTTCATTTCAGTTGTTTCTGATTAGATACGCTAGAGAAGTCCGATAAACCTTAACTCTAAACCAGGGCTGAACCAGGACTAAACCAGGACTAAACCAGGACTAAACCAGGACTAAACCAAAACTAAACCAGGGCTAAATCAGGACTTAAAACCAGGATTAAACCAAAACTAAATCAGGGCTAAATCAGGACTAAACCAGGACTAAACCAAGACTTTACTAGGACTAAATCAGGACTAGACCAAGATATAACCAGGACTAAACAGGTATAAAACAGGGATAAACCAGCACTAAAACAGGGACTAAACCAGGGCTAAACCAGGACTAAACCAGGACTAAACCAGGACTAAACCAGGGCTTGACTACTTGGACCAGCCAAGTAATACTATGGCATACTATGGCAAGTATTGCAATTTTGATCCAATAACAGTTTTATATTATAATGCATTGAAACATGGTTTAAACAACAGGTTTAAACCAGGTCTACACCAGATCTAAACCAGGTATAAACCAGGTCTAAACCCTCTCACGAGAAACACAGAAATTTAAAAATATTCCTATTCTTTTACAACCACAGCCTAATGTGTCATCTCTACCTTCTCATTATTAGTGATTGGCTCTCCTCTAATTAGATTCTTACTTCTCTGTCTGTCTCTCACATCGTAATACACGCTCATATATATAATTCTCCTTATTAGTGGCTTATAAAGGCCTGCTCTTATGTCAACAGTCAGGTCACACATCAAACTTATGTACGACACTGATAAAAATAGACTGGAGTTAATGAGCTTTGGTATTTAAACTGTAACTTTACTAGTAAAAGCACTCAGGTTAATATGGAAATAAGGTGACATTTGAGTTCGTAACTAGATCTTACTATTTCTAGCATTGTGTGGCTTGGTTGGTTAGCAAAAAAATGTAAAATAGAATAGAAGTCTGAGCTGTATTAACAATTTGCACAGTTTTTAAAATACTATGTAGCTGTAATTTGATTGATCCTTTGTAAAGTAGTTTCTCATTGCCTTCATTATGGGGTATTGTGTGGAGTTTTGACCTCATCTTGTACTAAAGTTTCAAACTAAATGTTGAGTTTTTTGAGTAAGTAGCTCAATACAGTGGTACCTCACCTTACAAAAGACCCAACAAACGAAAATTCCAAGTTACGAAACGCCTTCACGTTAAATTTTGGTCTCTAGATACGAAAGAAAATTCAAGTTATGAAACGTGAAATCTCAGAAATTCAAATAATGCGCGCTCAGATGCACGCCCCGAAACGTAAATACAGTTTATCAACACACACGGGTTAGGTTCCAGAAATAAGTTGTCCGAAGTAGGACAACTTTATATTTTACAATTATTCTACATGTTTTAAGGCTCTAAATGCCTCACCACACACATTATACACTTTTCTCAGACTGGAATTAAACTTTTCTCACATTTCTCTCTCGTTTAAACACTCAAACTTTCATAGATTTTCAACAAAATGTATTAAATAGTGAAGCGTGGGGGGAGACACGGCTCCGGAAGCCCCGCGCCGCGCGAGGAGCACCTCACCTCACCGCGCGAGGAGCACCTCACCGCGCCGCGCGAGGAGCACCTCACCTCACCGCGTCGCGCGAGGAGCACCGCTAGTCCTGGTCTGCACGACTGGCACCGGGTCTGCGAGCACGAGATAGAACCGCGGCGCCCGGACCGCGTCCTCTGGAGCCCGAGCCACAAACCAGCCGCACGAAACCAGCAAAGAGCGGCACGTGGTGGTTTAATCCTTGTTTAGTCCAGGTCCAGTCCAGGTTTAGACCTGGTTTAGAAATGGTCTAGATCTTGTTTAGTTCTGGTCTAGACCTGGTTTATTCCACGTTTAATCCTGGCTCTACAGTCTCTTAGCCAATCAGGACGCAGAACACAAAGTTACACTATAAAAAAAAAACCTTGGAACGAATCAGGCCTTTTCCATTGAAATAGCTACTCAACTTACGAAAAATTCACGTTACGAAACCACTTCTGGAACAAATTAATTTCGTAAGGTGAGGTACCACTGTACTTGATATTACTCCTTTATCATCTCCTTCTACATTACTATCATACACGGTAAATAAAATGATCACATTTTTATACGGCACTTTTCCACCTTCAAGGCACTCAAAGCTCTTAACATCAAGGAACTACTCACCCATTCACACACACATTCAATGCCCAAGGACACAACCGCAGCATTCATCAGTGGGAGATGGAATCACACTGTCAACCTGTGGCTCAGTGGAACAGTACAGTACACAATACAGTACATTACAAGACTATTCTATAAGTCTAAACGGATTGATGAATTGAGTTACTGTATTTTTTTTTTGTTCAAGGTTTATTTATTCCAAACATTTTACACAACAGGTCTTCATCATTTAAATTGAATCAGGCAGGTACAATAAATAAATATTGATAAAACAAATATAATAATAATTTTTGACCTTAATAGTTTCAGTAATAGGAAGATCCCTACATTTTTTATAAGTCTAGGTATGGGGATATGTCATTATGGTATTGACCACAATGTTGGATATTCGTTGCAGTAATCTAGATAGTTTAAAATAATTGCTGAAGAACCTCACGTGATTATTCCCTCGTCTAGTGCAATAATTATTATAATGATGCTGTAACAAAACAACAGACCCAGCAGATACCGTTTTCATTCAGTATGTTACACGTTAACATTGTCAGTATCCCTGTTCAAAAGTAGTAGTAGTGATAAGTAGTGTATCACATTTTACCCATTCAAAAGACCAGAGTCATTATTGGGATCACTACTTTTTACTTCTATTTGAATGAAATTATTTTAAGTAGAAGTTGTGGCTCTAGAAATTATTCAAGTGAGAGTAAAAAGTATTAGGGAAAAGTACTTCTCAAGTAAGAGTAGTTGTATGAGTGGACATGAACCCTGTTTTAAATTTAAAGTTTATGTAATTGAAAGGACAAAACATTAAAGGTCCCATGGCATGACATTTTCACTTTCTGAGGTTTTTGAACGTTAATGTGAGCTCCCCTGTTTAGGGCCCCACCCCCCCATGGCTAAAAGTTGCGAAATGTCTAAACTGAGCATTTGCGGTCCTTTTCTGCATTAGAAAAAAACACAGCTCAAACGGGCGATTCTCAACAAGGCACCTTATTGACGTCAGCTCGAAAAATGCAGCTCCACCCCCGTCTGTGTCTCTACTCAGCGTCTCTGTAAATCACGCCCATAGAGTTTGGACTGCAGAGGAGCTACGCAATGCGAAATGCGTTTTTTTATTTACCTGGAGGCACGTCCGAGTGTTTCTAGGCTCGGAAGTCCTTTACCCGAGCCTCTGGACCTCTGAAACAGTAGTGGTTTAATTTTATTTTCTGTGGAAATGTGTTTATTTTTCAATGGAACACTTTTCATCTCCTCCGCGCAAAAACGCGGAAGCGGGATCCAGCCAGTCTGAGCCAGAGCGCACAGCTGAAGAGGAGAGAGTGGAGAGTTTGGCCACGCCCCCACTCGCTACTATAGGCCATCTCTGTCCTCCTCATTTGCATTCAAGCAACAACGCCCATAATGGACTGTTCCAGAGAGAGATGTAGGACTCTTTCTCATCTTATCTCTCTTTCTCATGCACTGAGTCTTGATTTTGGAGAAGGATTCATTTACAGTATTAGGGAACCATTAAGGAGCCATATAAAAGCATCAAGAAGTACCATGTCATGGGATCTTTAAATAATCCACAAAAGTTGTTATTTTCAAAGAACAGATTACAAAAATTAGAAAAAATGCACCAGCTAAATCATATTTGAAGGAGGAGTGCAAGAAACACAAAATGTGCAAATCATTTAATATTGTCAATGCTGATTTGTTAGTCAAGTAAGAGTACTGCTACATCAGACTAAACATTACAGAAGGAGTAAAAGTGTGGTGTCTGAAGACTGCTCCAAGAAGTACAATTTCTTTAAAAAAAATAATATACACACCTCTACAAACAGCTCTTCTGGTTCCCTTCTAGGATATCAAAAAAGTGCATTTGACTTTGAGCCTCCCAGTACAGTACACATTCCTCAATAATTCACATCTACAGATCTGCATTTGCTCTGACGATTATAAATAATATAAGAGTGGGTGTAGCTGTCAAAACACTTTACACCACTTTACTGTGTAGCCACTTCAGCACTGCCAGTGTAAAACAGAGTCAGAGAAGGATCTAACGAGCATCCTGGAGGTTATAGTGTGTATCATGATCACACACATCAATGCACAGTGTGAGTGAGTGTTTTTGGTTTTGTAAATATGGAGAAAGTAGCGAATATTTGTACTTAAGTAAGACTAATGATCCACAATATCCTCCTGAGACCCGCCCATTCATTTGTGTCCTTTATAGTGGACATATTTAAAGTTTTGAGATAGACTCTAGTTTGTGGCTGCACTATGATTAAAAAAAAAAAGAAGAAGAAAATAAATAAATGCATTTATTATTAATAATAATAATACATAAAAATAAATAAAGTACATTAAAAAAATACATAAACAATAAAACATAAAAAAATAAATAAAAAATAAATAAAAATACATAAATAAATAAGAAATTAAAAAGGAGTCTAAGCCTTTTTGAGGCGACTGTAAAACCGACCGAAAAAATGTTTTTGTTAGGTTTAGGTTAGGTTAATTTGACATGGATTTAACACTATTACAGGCCATTACAGGGGACATGTTACAAAAATATGAATAAAAATCAAATAAAAAAAATGTAAATGCTAAGGTGTTCATTTACCTCCAAAGAGAAAATTAAAATAATAGTAATTATTATTATTTAGATTTTTTTCTTCGGGTCCCAGGAGGATATATCATTAAATACCTATCTCAAGGCACTGGCAAGCAGGTGATGCGCACAGACACACACAAGTTTTTCAAGGTATCCATGAGTAATAAAATCTTAAAATAAAATAATAAAATGCAAAATAAATATGTTTAGTGCTCTACTGCAAATCATAAATAAACAGGTGGCAGATTCCTAAACTTTTAAGTAATGCTATTCCTAAGTAACGCTATTCTTACTTAAGTACAATTTTGGCTACTCATCTCTGCTAATTTACGTAAATCTCTACTTAAAGATGTTTAATATTCGGTTAATTTTCAAGTGTGCGGAGAAAACCTCTTTAGGTGGTTGGAAAGGTGTTTATAGACGTGCGTATTATATTGTATCCCAAATTACCTCGCGGGTTTAACGAGGCAGGTGAACAGAGCTGATAGGGTCCTGTCTGACATCTTTCTGAAAATGTCAACCAAGTGGAGCCGGTTCGCAGTGTGCCGCTTTGAAGTATTATCTGCTCCCTCTCTCTTTCATACTTTCTCCGTGTTCATTTTGAAGTCTCAGTACAGTCTTGTCCTCATTGCCTATAGTATTTATAGTATTTTGTACAAGGATAAAAAATGACGTTTTTGGTTATCTTACTTAGAAATGCCTAAAGGGAATAGATATAAAGCAGGTTAAAGATGCACTGTGTAACTTTTCAGGTGCTACCTCCTATTTGTCTCCATGAAGATGTTAATGCTTTGGCTGGAGTGTGCCGCAGTATAGCGTCAAATGTATCTATCTCAATGGGAACAAGCAGGTAGCACAACCAGCAAATTACAAGTGAGATCTGTGAAAAGGCAAGCCTGCTCATAGTCAGAATGCATGTTTTTTTAATCAATAAAACACCAGTAACTGAGTAAATATAAAAAAAGATAAGAAAACCTTTATTTCCCGTAATGGTAAATGGTCACATCTTTATATAGCGCTTTTCCACCTTCAAGGAACCCAAAGCGCTTTACAGAAGGAATCACACACACACATTCACACACCAGTGTACGCACACACTGGGGGCGAGATGGGTTAAGTGTCTTGCTCACGGACAGAATGGCAGCATTCATCTGTGGGAGCTGGAATCGTACCGCCAACCTTTGGACCAGAGGACAAACGCTCTACCAACTGAGATACTGGCACTCCTAATGATAATAATAATGGGGAAATTCCAAATTTAGAAAATAGACTGAAATTTAACACAACTGCAAGTAAAATACAATGAAATAGTTAGAAAGGTAAAGTGACTCCATTGTAAAGAAGATAAAAGTGTAATTTTAGACAAAATAGTGGTAGACAACAACACCCAGTGGTCCTTCTACAGATCTTGTGTGTCAGGATAATGGTAGAAAGTCGTCCAGGTAGAATCCATGATAAAAGGAGAAATTCAATTTGTCAACTGGACAAAGTTTGTTTGGTTGAAAACGTTTGAATAGAGAGGCTAAACTATACGCCATTCGAAAAACAAAAGGAGCAATTAGTTGAGATATGCTAAACGAGACGCCAGAGGAAAACAAAAGATAGCGGATAAGCTGTGATTGGTTCAGAACTTTTCCGGTGTAGTGAGCTCCTCCTTGCAGCTAGATATAAACAGGGTCTAACCAGCATCAGAACCAGAACTGACGAAGCCTCTCGGATGAGCGGCGAAACGTTTTCAACCAAACAAACTTTGTCCAGTTGACAAATTGAATTTCTCCTTTTATCTTTGCCTGAAAAGTTTCATATTATTGCATTAAACTAGTCTATCGGCCTGTTTACAAGAGAACGCTTACGGGTAAAAACGACAAAATATTTTATCGTCATTGCCTTTTGTTTAGACGGTGACGGCGTTTTGGGGGCTTAAAAACGCAAAAAACTGAAACCGCCCTCCAAAGTGGAAAACTTAAATACGCTCCGCCGTAGCGTTTTCGTCTACACTGCCCAAGACGCAAAACTCTGATCAAATCTGCTGACGTCGCGTACATGTTTACGTCACATCGGTCCATATATCAGTGTATTTTGTTTGGCAGGACTCACCTTGTTGCGCCTTCGTTGCTTTGTCGTCTAACGTGGTCTGAAGCAATAGTTGAACTTCTTCGTCTGACCACACAATTTTTTTTTGCTTCCGGTAGCCATGTTTTGTTTTGCTTTTCACGGCGCAGATGAGAAGAAGGAAGATTCTACACATGCGCGCGGACACAGTGATAATGTATCACAGCGCCACCTAGCCGCCTGGCATGCATACCCAATCCAAATCCACACACTTTTGCATCACCGTATGCACGCAGATTTCCTCCCGAAAACGCTCGTGTAAACGTGGAATAAAAAGTGAAGACGCGATCCCAAATTTTGCGTCTTCTGTTCAGACCGTCATCATATAAACGTAGCCTAAGTTGTGTTTATTCAATTACAGTTAGAGCTTAAAGATCCCATGACATGGTACTTCTTGATGCTTTTATATGGCTCCTTAATGGTTCCCTAATACTGTAAATGAATCCTTCTTCAAAATCAAGACTCAGTGCATGAGAAACAGAGATAAGATGAGAAAGAATAATTTTTCTCTCTCTGAACACTCCATTATGGGCGTTGTTGCTTGAATGCAAATGAGGAGAAAAGAGATGGCCTATAGTAGAGGGTGGGGGCGTGGCCAAACTCTCCGCTCTCCGCTCTCAGCCCTGCGCTCTGACCCATTTCCGCGTTTTTGCGCGGAGGAAGAGATGAGAAGCGTTCCATTGAAAAATAAAGCGTTCCATTGAAAAATAAACACATTTCCACAGAAAATAAAATTAAACCACTGCTGTTCAAAGGTCCAGAGGCTCAGATAAAGGACTTCCGAGCCTAGAAACACTCGGACGTGCCTCCAGGCAAATAAAAAAACGCATTTCGCATTGCCTAGCGCATTCGCAATCCAAACTCTCTGGGCGTGATTTACAGAGATGCTGAGTTCAGACAGACGGGGGTGGAACTGCATTTGCATTTCTTTTTTCGATCTGACGTCAACAAGGTGCCTTGTTCAAACTCGCCCGTTTGAGCTCCGATTTTTTGTAACGCAGAAAAGGATTGCAAATGCTCAGTTTAGACATTTCGCAACTTTTAACCATGGGGGGGGGGGGGGGGGGGCTAAACAGGGTAGGGGAGCTCACATTAACGTTCAAAAACCTCAGAAAGTGAAAATTTCATGCCATGGGACCTTTAAAAGTACTACAAAAACATGCATTCCTACAGTGAATGAGCTCACCTCTCCCACCTGACTTGAGGCAATGTGGGCTTGACTCCATGGAAATAGATAGTTTAATGCCATACTGTGGAACATGAAGACAAACAGGTGGCGGACCCTACACCAGAAAGTTTTTGGACCATTACTTTACTGGAGACATTTACAGAACAAATTTGGACACGTTTACAGACAGCCAGATGCTAACAAATCTGAGAGGAGGACACATTTTGAGTTCTGGAAAGGGAGACTGTCTAAAAATGAGCAAAATTAAAATTCACAAATAATTCCTAATAACAATAATACACTCAACAAAAATATAAACGCAACACTTTTGTTTTTGCTCCCATTTTTCCTGAGATGGACCCAAAGATCCAAAATTCACTCCAGATACCCAACACTACCATTTCTCTCAAACATTGTTCACAAATCTGTCCAAATCTGTGACAGCGAGCACCTCTGCCCCGCCGAGACAATCCACCCCACCTCACAGGTGCGCCACATCAAGATGCCGATCCGACATCATGACCAGTGCACAGGTGCGCCCCAGACTGCCCACAAGAAAAGGCCACCCCGAAATGTGCTTTTTTTTGCTTTATTGGGGGTCTGGGGACTCAGAACCAGTCAGTATCTGGTGTGACCACCATTTGCCTCATGCAGTGCAACACATCTTCTTCGCAGAGAGTTTATCAGATTGTCAATTGTGGCCTGTGGAATGTTGGTCCACTCCTCTTCAAAGGCTGTTATGGACGAAGAACACAGGTGCATTTTATTGATGGCATTTTGAATGCACAGAGATACCGTGATGAGATCCTGAGGCCCATTGTTGTGCCATACATCCATGAACATCACCTCATGTTTCAGCAAGATAATGCACGGCCCCATGTTGCAAGGATTTGTACACAATTCTTGGAAGCTGAAAATGTCCCAGTTCTTGCATGGCCAGCATACTCACCGGACATGTCACCCATTGAGCATGTTTGGGATGTGCCTGACCGGCGTATATGACAGCGTGTACCAGCTCCCACTAATATCCAGCAACTTCGCACAGCCATTGAAGAGGAGTGGACCAACATTCCACAGGCCACAACTGACAATCTGATAAACTCTATGCGAAGAAGATGTGTTGCACTGCATGAGGCAAGTGGTGGTCACACCAGATACTGACTGGTTCTGAGTGCCCAGACCCCCAATAAAGCAAAAGAAAATGCACATTTCGGGGTGGCCTTTTATTGTGGGCAGTCTGGGGCGCACCTGTGCACTGGTCATGATGTCGGATCGGCATCTTGATGTGGCGCACCTGTGAGGTGGGGTGGATTGTCTCGGCGGGGCAGAGGTGCTCGCTGTCACACATTTGGACAGATTTGTGAACAATGTTTGAGAGAAATGGTAGTGTTGTGTATCTGGAGTGAATTTTGGATCTTTGGGTCCATCTCAGGAAAAATGGGAGCAAAAACAAAAGTGTTGCGTTTATATTTTTGTTGAGTATAAATATGACTAAAATGCCTTCTCTTCTATCTTGCAATTGGACACAACTTTGAAACAAAAGACCCCAAAGCAACAATAACATTTTCTTCTTGGCTCATTGCATTTCAAAATTCGCCGATTACCTTGTGAGTAATTATGCAAACAGACCAAGTCGAGCAGAGCCGGTGAGGGCCTAATCCAATTGTAGCGTAGGTAATAACAGTCATACTTTTTATGCTTGCCAATTGATACATTACTGCTGCCCTAGAGACTCAAATAAATGAAAAAAATATCCAGGTGTGAAGTTGTATTTAACATAATGAAACACAAAACTGCACTGGTCCATGGCTCATTTAGTCTTATCTGAATTTCGTTATTGCTAAAATGCCTGCAGCGCTGTTTTCGGAGCTAACTTGCACACGTGAGGCCCGCTGCTCCTTGCTAGGGTAAGATAAGTGAAGATGATTGATTGTAGTCCAGTCATTTGTCACGCGTTGACAGTTGTGACAATGAAATGGATGCTTTTCTCATTTGACCTCTAAGTATTTGAAATGAGGAGGACTATATGGCACTTTACAGCCAGCGGGGCTCTGTTAACTGAGTTTATGATATAATACCAGTTTGTCCTGATGGATGGAGATGGTGCTGTGACGTGACGCTGACTGCACATCTGGCCCTGCTTCATTAGGCTAAGATTTCTCAGCTCGCTTCACCCGCTAATATCTATCTTAAAGAAGACATGTTGTTGTTTTTGGGGGTATTTAGTAGGGAGCCCGGATTGGTCCAAATGCGCTACGAAAGGTCCGATGCACTGGATTTACGGCCAAGAATCGGTTTGCTAGCTCCTGAGCGGTCTCTCTCATGGCGCAGAAGCCGCCCTGTGTGTGTTCGCGTTCGCTAAATCACGGGTTAGTAAGTGGGTGGTTCACTTACCTGGGGTTGAAGCTTATTGGCTGGTTAACTGCCAATCATGCGAGCGGCGCTGGCTATATGCGGAAGCGAGCAATGTTTGTTTGTGTCTCGTCAGGACAGGAGGTCTACGCACTACCGGTTTCCATTTATTGAGCTGTTGTTTAAGTTAATTTGGTGCGCTAACGCTGTTTATGGACATGGTTCGTATGCGTGGTTAACTTTCGTGCCGTTGTTGTGTCGTGTTGATATCAGTCTGATGTTTCACTGTCGGCTCAATAGTTTCCATGGCAGCTATAGACCATAACAATTGTATGATACTAGCGTTTTTATTGTCACGGTTAGTGGATTGGGTGATTTGTTTAGACAACATTCATGTATTGGCAATGTATATTTGATTTGGGCTAAAATTTACTTTTGTGTGAAAATACAATGTATAATCAGAATTGGTGCATTTCTGTATTTAGATACTTATGATTTGCGTGTAAAGAAATGTACTTCACACACACACACACAGATGATTTTTGTCTCAAAGAAGACTGAGGAAATGTTATGCGATGGAGAGAAAGTATTATTCAGTGTTAAGAGCTTTCTCTGATTTTTTTTTTGTTAAGAAAAGTTAATTACAGACATAAAGACATGTTGGATTTAACATGCTAGTGTTTTCTATAACTGCCTAGTAATATCTGTCTTCTTGTCAGTGATTTGTTACACTTTTACAGTTACTGAAACTCATATGAGTGACTGAAGCACTAATCATTCTGATTCATTCTGATTTTTGCCTTTAATAGTCAACTTGCTTGTTTTATAATGTCTTGTTTTATTTTTGATATCTAACCTTATTGTTTTGTGTTGCTTGAGGGAAGGACAGTATTGTATTTTAAGTATGAGCAGAGTTTTGCAAACCAGATTGCCAGTTTTTCAGTAGGCCTGGTGTATTGTCTGTTGGACACTAAATAAACAAAAGGATATTATTTTGAAATTTCATATCTGTTTCTCTCTTTTTCTTCTCAATAACTTTAAAGCACTTGGGAGTAAAGTTGTCAATTTGTATTGAATCGAAATTAACCGAACCGGATCGAATCGAAGTGTCTGCGTACACTGGTGTGTGAATGTGTGTATGAATGGGTGACTGGTTCCTTGTTGTAAAGCGCTTTGGGTGCCTTGAAAGTGGAAAAGTGCTATATAAAGATGTGACCATTTACCATTTACCATTGAGATATAATTGCGTTGCCTGAAATATTCCATATTATGGCATTAAAGTCTACTTTGTATTTTCTCAATTACATTTTTTAAAACACCAGGATTGTGTCGAGCAAGATGAACATTTTCACAAGACCAAAATGACAAGGCAACTGCAGCAGCTGGAAAGAGAGGGGTGACACGCTCACGACAGCAGCTCAGTTGGTGTTTGTCCACTGATCTGTAGGTTGGCGGTTCGAATTCAGCTCTCAACATAGACATCATTGGGAGGTCAGATGTGATGAATGCTCCCACAGATGAATGCTTTGTGGATTTTGAGATATACCATTAACACTACAAATTCAAAATTCAGCAAAATTCCGAATCAGTGACCCATCATTTCACCATTATACTGAACTGTCTGTATGGTGTAGATGAATGAGCAAACATGCCTGTGCTGTGTAGAAAAAGGGAGATGGTGTTTGCCTGAGGGAGGTGAATACAGATAAGAGCAGCAGAGAGCGCCCTGCAGGCCTCAGGCGGCACTGCACGCATTTCATTTTCTCTGCTCGTTTAAAGTGCTGCTGTTTGGCTTCAGGTGAAATCCATGTTTAATTACAAGTGGCTGGAGCGGGAAGAACGTGGGAACTGGAGAGAGGGGGAAGTGGAATTAGAGGATAATAAAAGTCCCGGACGATTTAATAAATGATCACTTTCTACTGTGAGTTGACTCAAGGGCTCATGGGAAGTGTAGTTTGAGGAGAGGGGGAAGAGAAGCAGAACCAGGCCACTTCATCAGCTCACCAGTGCAACATTCAACATATGCTTAAGCCTACATTTTATGTTCAGTGTAAAGTATACTTACATATCAAAATACAATGATGGATTTAAAATGTTAGAATCTTTAATTAGGGCTAAAAACTGTATATATAAATGGACATAGCTAATCTGCTAGTATTCCAAAGAGGTAGTGTTCATTGACTCTGGCTCTAATTGACTTTGTAAAATCATCATCTCTCTCTCTGTAACTGCTGCAGTGTGTCTCATCATTTCAGTCTTAAAGGAGAATTAATGTTTTTTACAATCTGAGCCTTATTTCGGTAATAAAACAAGTTGTTTTACTCACCCATAGCACTTTGGTGTCATATGGAGCACTTGCGGAGATGTTTTAGATTAGCGATATCCGTAATGCGAGTTCTCGGGGCATATAATATATGCCCCAAGCATATATGCCCCGAGCGGTCTCCAAATAACACAAACTTTAGCACTTTTCAAATCATAGAAGCTCAATGTCTTAGTCTACGCTTTCCTTTGAGTCAAAAGTGGCCTGTAATCCGAAATTTATCCATAGTTTCGAGTAGATGAGGAGGACAGTGCGCATGTGCGGAGTCACATCTTATTTCGCTCTCAGCTCTCGGGACCATGAAACGCAAAGCTGTAAATTATGGATAAATCTCGGATTACAGGACACTTTTGACTCAAACGAAAGTGTAGTCTAAGACATTGAGCTTCTATGATTTGAAAAGTGCTAAAGTTTGTGTTATTTGGAGACCGCTCGGGGCATATATTATATGCCCCGAGAACTCGCATTACGGAGATCGCTAAACTAAAACGGAAGTGCTCCATATGACACCAGAGTGCTATGGGTGAGTAAAACAACTTGTTTTATTACTGAAATAAGGCTCAGATTGTAAAAAATGTTAATTCTCCTTTAAAATGTTCGTATTAACCCGCTCTACATGATCCTGTAACTGCTAACCTCGTGAGCTTCATTTGACTGGATCTGAACGCGGTGGGTGATGTCACACTCCGTTAGTCCACTACTTTATACAGTCTATGGTTAAGGCCTATTTCATTTTTTAAATTTGAATTAAACCTGACAAAAATGACACAAAACTACACATTTTCAAACAATCTTTTTTGGTATTTCTTGCATTCAAACTGAACTACATTAAAATATAACAAAGCATGAAAATAAAGACTTATTTATCATACAGTTCTCCTTAAAGGTCTGCTATTTGTTTGTTTCTATGGCGATAATGCTGCCTTTCCTGGAATGTTCCACAGTGCTGCATTAAACTTAAGCTTTCTAGTATTTATTGCATTACAGGTGTTTTAATTGATCAAAAAATACCTTGAAAAGCATGCGTTTTTACTGTGGGTAGGGTCGCCTTTCCACAAATCTGACTTGACGTAGTGACAACAATGATATGCAGTTTTAAAGGTCCAGTGTGTAGGATTCGTGGCGCATAGGTGGATGGAGGCTATTCCACTTCCTCTTTTGGCTACGGCAGACGTCGAGGGTCACACGGGCGCGCCGTATCGCGAACAGCTCGCGTACCAGCGCGCACCCGGGCTTTGCGAGCCCTCGCCGACAAAACGCGGCCCCGTTTTTTTTTTTCTTTTCTCATGAAAACACACATTCCCGATCGTGTACCATGACAATCTACATATCAAATGAAACCTTACAGTCTCCTCTTTTTGACTATGCAATTCATTTTCCGGCACAACAATCACTCCCCGAGCACATGGGGCTTTTATACGGAAAAGCACAAAACGAGGTTTGTTACTTAGCTTACCTTTGAAGGCTCTGGACAGGTCAAACTCTGCATTTCACCAAAAGCTTGGTCTCAATCTGTCCGTAAGGATCCAGCGAATAAAATCCAGTAAAACAATTTAGTCCAAAAAACGTGTTAGATCCATTACGACGTGTGATCCCGCAGCATGCTTGTGTTGTTTACCCAAAACCACGAGCCTTGCCAAAGGCGAAGCCGGAGCCCAAATGTCCTTCTGCGGCTCTCGTATTCAAAATGGCTGCCTCTGCATGGGGAAGATCCCCCTTTTATGTGACTATATCTAAGTCCAAAAGAATACTTTGATTTCATGATGGAAGTGAAAAGGCTTGGAAAACAATGTATTTTTGAATGGGTATCTTCAATTTCGGTAATTAACGGGTAAAAATCTTACACACTGTCCCTTTAAGAACTATGATCACTAAACCAATTTTCAGCTCCCTATTGTAATCAAATCAGACATATTATCCAGTTTTTCATTCACGAAATCAGACAAGATCATTTATGACAGTTCAAAGTCCCCCATGTTCACGCACCTCTGATTGAGAACCGCAGCTCTTTTCCCATGAACTCCCACCTTTAGCAACAACTCCCCTGATCTCCATTTGACCTGCATCTTGCCTAGATAAAAGACGAGCTCCTACTATAGAAGTCATTGGGGGTAATTTATGAATTCTGAGTCCACGTCTCTATCTCCAGACATTAAAGCATCAAGCACTTGTGTGATCTGAGGCTTTTAAAAGCATAATTATATTCCCCTAGCTTCTATCTCGTGCCATTGTGAGCGGAGGGGAGAGTGCTGGGCGTAATGGCTGTCATTTGCTCACCTGAAATGCCGTTCTCCAATTCTTTGTATTTATCCCTGCTGATATGATAGGACGACCACAGTGAGAGAAACCCGAGACTGCTCCGGCAATGCTCCGGAGAAGATAGCATGAAATGAATGGGAAATCGAGATGGGGGAGACAAGGGGTGCATTGGGTCATTCAGGCACCAAATCTGTTGCAATTTTTCCTCATAAAAGAGGGGCCAAAAATGTGTGTGGTGGTGGGAGGAAGGAGGGAGCGTGTGCATCTTGATGTGGGTGAGTGACAGGAGACAGGGAGCAGGGAATGGAGGAAATTAAGACTTACTATGGGTAGAAAGATGTGTTTTTTTTATCAATGGATGAAATTTATTCTTCAAAAACAATTTAGACACAATTGGAGAAGATTTGATGAAACATTTAAGGTGGCCTATCTGTAACTTTTCTGGTATGATGTCTGTCACCTGCTTGTCTTCATGGAGATGTTGTTGCTTTGGCATGAATTCTCCACAGTACGGCAATAAACATCTTGCACTTATTCAAGACAGACAGCAACAGAAGAAGGCTTAAAATGTATTCTTCAAATATTTTATTCTTAAACTTAAGAAATTGTGTCAAAAAAATAATTTTGAATTTCTGAAGAAAAAGGGGCACTGCAGAACTTTCCTCGAGTAGGTTCTGTCACTTGCTTTTCTCCATGGAGATGTTGTTGTTCCACAGTATGGCATTAAACATATCTATCTTGTATTTATGCAAATATAGGTGTTTTACTGAAGAAAAAGCTGCATTCTTAAGAAGAAGAAGAAGAAGACATGCTTTATTTATCCCCGTAGAGAAATTATTTCTCTGCATTTGACCCATCCTTTTTTAAGGAGCCGTGGGCAGCTCGTCTTTCAGGCGCCGGGGACCCACCTCCATGATCTTGTTGCTTAGGCTCGGTCAGGACTTGCCTGGTTTACACCTGACCATATCACAAGTGATATATGGTCTGGGAGCCACCTTTGAAATATCTCGTAGCGGAGGTGTGGTTACGATCGCCAACGGCCGTTTATTGGGCGTTACGAATGTCTATCATTTGGCGTATACGTAGCCAATAGCCAATCATGTCAGTTGTCAGTTCAAACTACAAGCTTCCGTTTGTCACGTAGTATGCGTCACCGTCTTGCCACCCCTCCCTGCTCTCTAATTGACTCCCAGAATCGGGAGAGCTCGCTTGCCATAGTCGCCAGGCTGTCTTTCAGATCGGAACGAACGAAAGCAGCCTGGGATTTCCCCGGTTAGGTCAGGACCTAAGCTGGAGGATTTTATCTGGAGTTTGTTTTGGGTTGATGGGGGAAACCGGAGTGCCCAGAGGAAACCCATCCAGACACGGGGAGAACATGCAAACTCCACACAGAAAGACCTGGGCGACCCGGGGATCGAACCCAGACCATGCATGCAAACTCCACACTGTACTGTTAATGGTGCTGTACCTCATTTTTGCAGTCTTGCAAACAGCAAACAGGGCTCTCAAGTTTTGAGCGGGGTCGTGCGTGAGACTGCGTAATTTCCGAGGAGCGGGGGGGGGTTGCGAGTTAACAATTTTTCCCGAGGAGCGGCTGAAAACGCACGGTGCCTGCATTATCTAACCGATTTTCTGGGCACAGAAGCGCTGTACGTGAGAAATACCATGTGTGGCGTGTGAGCGTCGAATTGCGTGTGTCACAAGAGCCCTGCTTGCAAAGATGAAAAACATACACTGCCATGTTAAAGCTAACAACAAGTAGCATGTTAACAATGCACAGACAGCACACAGCACTCTCATTTTGAGCTTAAGAACTGCTTTTACAATATCTTCACTGGGGCAAGACACTTTTTACTAACTACATGAAAAAAAATGTTTGCAGGCTCGCATTTCCACAGATGTGCCTTGAAACGTAGCTTGGTGGCATAACCTTCTTGTGTCACTAGAGACCGATTTTTAAAACCTTACTATGGAACCTACAGACATTGGTACGCCTCCCTCCTCTCCATTGTTTAATTCATATGCTTTTCTATACTTGTGTATTAGCGTTGTTTGGGAGCAGCCTCCGATGAGCCGTTAAATGACAAACTCTGAGGTGTGACTCCAGCGTTTAACACAGTTCTGTGTGGAAGAACAATATAAAGCGTATGCAGACGACAGAATGCCCTTGTGTGAGTGACTGAAAAATATTTAAACCAGGCAGAAATAAATCCTACATAATATATCCACTAACATACTGTATAATGTGATCAAGTCTAGGAACGCACCGATACGACACAGGTTTTGAATATCAGAGCCGATATTGAACATTTTGGTGGATCGGATATTGGTTCAAAGGTACGAGTTCAGCCGATATCCCATTTTGGTTTTTAAATTAGACTTAGACAAACTTTATTGATCCACAAGGGAATATATGTGGACAGTAGCTCACACATCACATAATATTATAGCAAAAAGTAAAATGGTATAATAAATTCAAAATAGGTAACAAAAATGACAAGAGACAAGTGTCAAATAAGGCATTATTATATAAATGTATATGTACAAGTAGCCCTAAAACATCTCGCAATATTAAACCATTTACAGAGCTGGTCTGTGGTTACTTTAAATGCTAAACAGCAGTTACAAAACACATTTGGATATTTTTTTGCCATACACTGTTTGTGTTTAAAGTAAATAAATGCTCAGGGTTATTAAAGGAAAAGTAAAAAAAAATTACAATCTGAGCCTTCTTTCGGCAATAAAACAAGTAGTTTTACTCACCCATAGCAGTTTGGTGTCAATTGGAGCAGTATCGCAGAAGTTATGTTGTAGCCGTTCTGTTCTACTAATGATCCCGTATCCGTTAGCGTGAGTGCTCGGGGCATTACTTTGCGGTCTCCAAATAACACAAACTTTAGCACTTTTCAAATCACAGAAGATCGCTGTGTCAGGGTAGACTTTTAGTGGATTCCAAAACGGCCTGAAACCCGATATCCAGCTATAGTTTCATTTGATGACGTCATCAGAGAGGACAGTGCGCATGCGTGAACTCAGCTGTTTTGTAAACACAGCTAGTCCGAAAGAAGCTAACACCGCTCTGAACTTTACTTTTCTGTTGCGATATCGGGTTTCAGGCCGTTTTGGAATCTACTAAAAGTCTACCCTGACACAGCGATCTTCTGTGATTTGAAAAGTGCTAAAGTTTGTGTTATTTGGAGACCGCAAAGCAATGCCCCGAGCACTCACGCTAACGGATACGGGATCATTAGTAGAACAGAACGGCTACAACATAACTTCTACAATACTGCTCCAATTGACACCAAAGTGCTATGGGTGAGTAAAACTACTTGTTTCATTGCCGAAAGAAGGCTCAGATTGTAAAAAAACGTTACTTTTCCTTTAAGGCTTTGCCCTAGTATTGGTTGATATTGGGTAAGCCAGAGTATTGATATTGGTTTCAGAAGAGAAAAAGAAGATCCTCTAGTGCATCTCTAATCAAGTCTAATGAACTCAAATCAAAATGAACTTTCAGAGTTTTTAAAGGCTATATTCCTACAAAATCCAGTATATTTATGCAGTGATGAGTGACAGATAGGAAAAGAACAATGCATATCTGTGTTGTCTGTGGCTCCATTGTAAAGTCATTGCTTTTATCTAATCTAAACAAAGGTTCAGGAAAAAGAATCGCAGGATCTGATTCCTGAAGCAGAGAAGTACTTTCATTGTTTATCAAAAGATTGGACTCAGTCAGACAAAGACAAATCTCGGTTTTAAATGTAGTTTACTTATTTGTTCTCATCTCTCAAACAAAACGAAAACGAAACGAAAAAACAATAAGAAACACTGGAAGTAATTATGAAAAGAAATTGTTTTGGTATTTTTTTTTTTTTATGTTAAAAAATACCAAAATAAAAATTCTCTTTGTAACATTGCTTGATGGTCGCACACACTTTGTTTAGTTTTAAAAGGTAAGGTAATGTGAAATGTATGGGGAAAGAGAATGTATTTATGAGTATTATATGTACAGTATATACTTATTTTTGCTTGTTTCATGGCATAGAAAATATACATTAAAACAATAATGGTTTTCTCTTGGTTTTTAGTATTAAACTCCTACTCATTTCAGCCCTGGAATTGCCAATCTACTGAATCAAAGCTATCTGAAAACTACCACTACATGACATCACAAGGTGAAAGAGAGCAATTTGAGCTTTGGAGATGTAGACAGTAAAAGCAATAAACAATTATCCAAGCGTGTGTGAATGAAAAAGACAAAAACACAACTCCAGGTATGTTTTTGAGGAGGTACAACATTATGCCAACATGGCTTAAAGCTCTCAAGAGGCCATTTTGCCTTTAAAGGTCCCATGGCATAAAATTTTCACTTTCTGAGGTTTTTGAACGTTAATGTGAGCTCCCCTACCCTGTTTAGGCCCCCCCCATGGTTAAAAGTTGCGAAATGTCTAAACTGAGCATTTGCGATCCTTTTCTGCGTCAGAAAAAATCAGAGCTCAAACGGGCGATTTTGAACAAGGAAACTTATTGACGTCAGCTCGAAAAAAGAAATGCAAATGCAGTTCCACCCCCGTCTGTCTCTACTCAGCGTCTCTGTAAATCACGCCTAGAGAGTTTGGACTGCGAATGCGAAATGCGTTTTTTTATTTGCCTGGAGGAACTTGCGAGTGTTTCTAGGCTCGGAAGTCCTTTATCTGAGCCTGTGGATATCTGAAACAGCAGTGGTTTAATTTTATTTTCTGTGGAAATGTGTTTATTTTTCAATGGAAGGCTTCTCATCTCTCCCCCCGTGCAAAAACACGGAAGTGGGTCACAGAGCGGAGCGGAGAGCTTGGCCACGCCCCCACCCCCTACTATAGGCCAGCTCTGTCCTCCTCATTTGCATTCAAGCAACTACGCCCATAATGGAGTGTTCCAGAGTGACATTTATGACTCTTTCTCATCTTATCTCTGTTTCTCATGCACTGAGTGTTGATTTTGAAGAAGGATTCATTTACAGTATTAGGGAACAATTAAGGAGCCATATAAAAGCATCAAGAAGTACCATGTCATGGCATCTTTAAATTACTATAACATTTTGTGGATCTTTATTTTACCATGAGTCATTGTTAATGGCAATATTGATCAAAAAAGGTTTATTAAATTTCCGTCAACAATTACAAGAATGGATGTGCTGTTCATTTGTGTTTTAATTGTTGAGAAATTTATATGATTCAATTTATTTTTGTTTAGCCCAAAATCACAACAGCAGGTGCCTCTTTAGGGCTTAAAAGATAATTGATTGAACAGAAAATTAGAAAATCAAACAGTCAAACGGACATTGTTCAATACCAGAAAGAAAGAAAACATAGAAAAACAAGCACAACTGCCCCTGAATATTTCCTGTTCCCAACTTGGAGTCGTATAAAGATCTCGCAGACGAATGTTGTCGTTGTGTCCTTGGGGAAGACTTAAGCGACCTTGCCCCTAGTGTCTGCGTACACTGTTGTTTGAAAGTGTGTATGAATGGATGAGTGGTTCTTTGATGTAAAGCGCTTTATGCCTTGAAGGTGGAAAAGCGCAATATATAAATGTGACCATTTACCATTACCATAAAAACAAAAAATAAACTTTTAGTGGGCATATGAACAGGGCAAAAATGTCAGTAAAAGGCGAAAGCAAGTACAGTCATCCCAATGCAAAATTATATAAATATGATAAACTCGTTCATTAGAAGTTGTATACTGTATGTTGCTATGTATTTTTGCAGTGTCCAAAACAATAGTCCAGTGCGTATCCATGGCGACCTCAGTATGAGCCCCATATGGCCCTGTCTCGTGTCTGTCTCGCCTGTCAGCCCTGAGTTCTCTGAGTGACAGCGGTCATCCACAGCCGAAGCCTCATTAATCAAAACTGCCACAGTGACTCCTATTATGGCACCATGCTGTTTCCATGACAACGGGAACAGGGACCCGGTTAGGATTTACACTGAAAAAAAGAGAAAAAAATAAAATAAATCTAGCATACGTGAGATGGAATGAAATGTTTTTTTAAATAAATTTGGAGATTATAAATATGTGACCCATCTCCAAATCTTAAGACAGTTTACTAGTCATCAGGAGGTTTATTTTACTGTGCATAATAAAAGGAGAAGTTCAATTTGTCAACTGGACAAAGTTTGTTTGGTTGAAGACGTTTCGCCGCTCATCCGAGAGACTTCTTCAGATCTGGTTCTAGTGCTGGTTAGTCCCTGTTTATATCTAGCTGCAGGGAGGAGCTCATGTTGGAAGAAATTCTCACGACCTCGTAGAAGGAATACAGGAATCTGGGCTGGTTCAGTAAGGCACTTTAATGTTGATCAGCAGGGTATACAGGTATGATTCTTCGTCTCCTGTCTAGTTACAGAACTGAGGTGAATTTATCCTACAGACTAGTTAACCATTACCCCTCATTTAGGACGTTTAGGTATGGAACTTTGTGCAGACAACGTGTCATGGTGGTACATAACATGGTAGTAAAACACAGGTCAAGTCCTAGTTTAACAAACAACATGTCTCTAGTTTTTACTGAATCAGCATAAATCTAAGTCATATCACCAATAATTGTCGTAAACCTCAATCTATTCGTAACTAGAAGATTGATAACACAAGAACAGGACGTCAGAAATGTTTAGCGACCTTTGACGGATTTCATAACAATAGATATTTCCCCACACTCACTACCCTGGAATCATTCTGAAACTATCTCCACTAATTTGTATCTTTTGTTTCCCTGGTGTTTCGTTTAGCATCTCTATTTAATTCGATTCTTAAACCAAGTCATAACAGACGGGGAAAAAAACATTAGGGCAGATGAGTCAGGGACAGAAGGGTGGAGACGGTCTGTAGTCTGAATAGAGATGCTAAATATTTGAATAACAAAAGGAACAAATGAGGGGATAGTTTCAGAGCTATTTCAGAGCAGTGAGCTCCTCATAGGGCTAAATAGAGATGCTAAACGAGACGCCAGGGAAACAAAAGATACAAATTAGTGGAGATAGTTTCAGAATGATTCCAGGGTAGTGAGCTCCTCCCGGCAGCTAGATATAAACAGGGACTAACCAGCACTAGAACCAGAACTGAAGAAGTCTCTCGGATGAGCGGCGAAACGTCTTCAACCAAACAAACTTGTCCAGTTGACAAATTGAACTTCTCCTTTTATCATGGATTCTACCTGGACGACTGATTGACTTTTCACGCATCTTAAAGGGATATGCCACCCCCAGGTCAAATTTGGGCATCTCCCCACAGTCCAGAGACTAAAATAAGTGGTGGAAAGTGTTTTCCTCGTCACCCAGCCATTGTCCGAGTCTGTCGCCACTGACCGCCGCGGTATCTGCAGCTACTCCGTGTTAGACTGGAGTCTAACGTCGCCAGAGAAAGATTTCGGCCAAAAGGAATTAATTTGCTCGATGCGTTTCCCAATCACTTTCTGTGTAGTGCGCATTCATATCGAGTGCAAATAAATGTGCAAATCAACACGGAGAGCTTGACTTGGTCATTTTGGGTGGGAACTATTTTTCAGTGCGGAAAAACATAGCCGAAGCACGCAGCACGCTGCCAGGGGAATCCCTGTTACGCACCAGGAAGGGAGTTCCCCTGTTGCCAGCGTGGTGCGTGCTTCGGCTTTATTGTTCCGCACTGAAAAATAGTTCCCACCCAAAATGACCAAGTCAAGCTCTCCGTGTTGATTTGCACATTTATTTGCACTCGATATGAATGCGCACTACACAGAAAGTAACTGGGAAACGCATCGAGCAAATTAATTCCTTTTGGCCGAAATCTTTCTCTGGCGACGTTAGACTCCAGTCTAACGCGGAGGAGCAGCAGATACCGCGGCGGTCAGTGGCGACAGACTCGGACAATGGCTGGGTGACCAGGAAAACGCTTTCCACCACTTATTTTAGTCTCTGGACTGTGGGGAGATGCCCAAATTTGACCTGGGGGTGGCATATCCCTTTAAGGATTTACTGTGCATACTTTTAGTTTACTCCTTTAGCATTCTTTAGTGTCAGTGAAATTCAAAGTGATTTTCCCTCTTTCTTGGACTAGGTTCAATAATTCTACCTATTAAAGCAAAATGATCTGTAACACATAGCTACAAATGAATCCTGTATTGTGCAAAATTGACTCTTGTGAGCTTTTAGCCATGTTATAATGATTTTGATGAATAATGATGAATTGATTTTGTTTCACGTTTGAGTAATCCTTTATTATTAGTCTGTCTACATCTCCAGACCTTAAAATGCTCTGTTCCACCTTGTGATGTCATGTAGCAGTAGTTTTCAAGTTAACAGCTATGATTTACCTTTAGTTCAGTCAAAATTGGCAATTCCAGGACTGAAATTATCCAAATGATTCTAGTGAAGGTGTGTGGAGTTTGAAAACATAATGGAGGTCTTCCTGTATTACCACAAGGAGTATTTTTAAAAGAATTTTAAAGAAGAACTCAGCCTAAATGTGTAGGATTTGTGTGTTAAACATGGGTGAATGAAACAAAACACATCTCCAGGTCTGTTTGTGATGAGGAAACAACATTATAACACAGATCAGATCAAATAGTGTAATATAGGGCCTAAAAGGCTTATACAGTGTAGTTCTCCTGGTCCCCTGTGCCTGGTCACTGAAGCTCATGCCAATCAGTGCCAGTCTGAGTTGGCGAGGTTACACATCATCATAAATGGAGCCCTGTCCCTGGTGGCTGTCCCCATATGGAGCCATTAGGGTTATGCACAGACAGGCTCGCATGCTTCAGTGGTTGTAAAAACATACTTTATTGTGACATTTGGAAAGCTACATTGTTTTGTATTGACTACATATATTATTGTATTGTATTGTGTTAAGTTAATAATGTTACTCACATATTTTAAAGTGTATTTAGTAGTAAATTTTCCCTACATTTTTCCCCATAGAGTTTTTTTATATACATTTTATAAGCCTCAGGAGCAAATTTTACATAACATTACAGGTCTTGTGGTCATTTGTTATCACATAACTGACTGACTAGCCCTGAGCAAGCTTTCAAACTTTAATGTAAATTTTTTGTTGGAAAAATGGAAATGAATGGAAAATGTACTTTCAGAACCAGGAGGTGGCTGTCACTGTTGAGCTTCGTAAAGATTTGTGGGCACGTCACTTTTTTATTAGTCTTAATAAAGCTTGAAGAAAGACTTTTTATAGTCTATTAAAAATTATTCAGAAAAGGAATAAGCTACTAAATCGTTTAGAGGTACAGTGTGTAGGATTCGTGGTGCATAGGTGGATAGTAGCTATTCCACTTCCTCTTTTGGCTACGACAGACATCGAGGGTCACCCGGGCGCGCCGTATCGCGGACAGCTCGCGTACCAGCGCGCACCCGGGCTTTGCGAGCCCTCGCCGACAAAACGCGGTCCCATTCACTGTTTTTTTTTTCTTTTCGCATGAAAACACACATTCCCAATCATGTACCATGACAATCTACACATCAAATGAAACCTTACAGTCTCCTCTTTTTGACTATGCAATTCATTTCCTGGCACAACAATCACTCCCCAAGCACATGGGGCTTTTATACGGAAAAGCACAAAACAAGGTTTGTTACTTAGCTTACCTTTGAAGGCTCTGCACAGGTCAAACTCAGCATTTCACCAAAAGCTTGGCCTCAATCTGTCTGTAAGGATCCAGCGAATAAAATCCAGTAAAACAATTTAGTCCAAAAAACGTGTTAGATCCATTATGACGTGTGATCCGGCAGCATGCTTGTGTTGTTTACCCAAAACCACGAGCCTTGCCGCAGGCGAAGGCGGAGCCCAAATGTCCTTCTGCGGCTCTCGTATTCAAAATGGCTGCCTCTACATGGGCAGGATCCCCCTTTTATGTGACTATATCTAAGTTCAAAAGAATACTTTGATTTCATGATGGAAGTGAAAAGGCTTGGAAAACAATGTATTTTTGAATGGGTATCTTCAATTTCGGTAATTAACGGGTAAAAATCTT
The DNA here is from genome assembly GCA_036785185.1 of Paratrypauchen microcephalus. Taxonomy (NCBI): domain Eukaryota; kingdom Metazoa; phylum Chordata; class Actinopteri; order Gobiiformes; family Gobiidae; genus Paratrypauchen; species Paratrypauchen microcephalus. The sequence goes on from JAVJIX010000018.1 coordinate 2,824,614, forward strand.
ACACACTGTCCCTTTAAGTGGCAAAACTAAAATCCTTCACTCTAAAAGCACGACTCCAGTTAGCAAAATGAGAACTTTTTTGCAATGGATCTTTTCACATTATGCTAATTCATTGGTATTACAGGTTGTTGGTACCACAGTAGTTTATGTATTGGTGGTTTTCAGATGCTACAATGCGGCTATGCCATACTCCCAGATGGTGTACAGGAGATATTGTACTTTCAATTAAGAATTTAAGAATTATCTAAAAGGTCGATGCATAAATGTTGAACCTGATCATTTCTATTAGTGACTAGAAGCAAGAACTCACCGTGTTAAAACTAAAAAAGTGTAATTCAATAATAATATTTTTTGCTGCCCCCATCTGCATTAAATAATACTGGCCTATAGAATGTTGTGGTGTCACCTGAAACCCAGTAGTGTTTATTTTCTTTGCAGTTGTCTTTACTTCTAAGGGTAACCAATTAAACAATATTTTGCTCTAAATTACACAAACATCTCTTACAGTATGCTAATTCCCTGTTGTCTATCTGGTATCCTACAAGTTGTTAGTAGTATAATAATCCATGTATTGTTGTTGTTCTTCTTCTCTTTGCAGCTGTCCAGAGTACCAGTGGAAGCTTGTGGTCAGTACTCCACCTGCAGTGAGTGTTTGGGCTCTGGGGACCCCCACTGTGGCTGGTGTGTGCTCCATAACATGTAAGTACAGCTATCGCCCTCTTCATACCCCTCTTTCAGACCCATATCGACCTATACGCTGAGTTCATACAAGTGCTTCAAATCATAGTCTCTGCAGTATATTGTAAAGCCATGTTAGCACTCCCTATCAAAAAGGTAGAAGGTCTTATGGTCCCAATGGGAACAGATGTGAATGTGGTCTATCAATAGGCCTTTGTTAGGACTGCAATTCACAACTCCAGACTAAGAACAGCAAGGTTAGGCTGATGCTGACTATTTTGCGAAAGGAAGAAAACATTTTTTTGTAGTTCTTTATAAAATTGTAAATGATCACAGTTTTGATTTCGATACAAAGGAATAGTCAGTACTCAATAGAATGTTATTTTCAGCATTAAATCATTGTCCTTTCTTTTATAATACCATGTGGTGTTATATCTGTGTAATGCTCAGTGGTCCAGGTTGGTTCCATAATGGTCCATGGGCGTTACTAGTCTTATACTTGTTCTGATACATCTCAAGGTTATTCTAAAACTCAGGGAAGGTTCATTTCTGTGACTTTTTTTAGTGTCGATACCTTCTCAAATGAGTATCTAGTTTCAATACTAGTTTTAGTATTGATTAGTCTGATTTTTTATACTTTTGACAATCCTATTCACAGTAATATAGAAACAATTTTAGATGAAGCCGCCATTCACAAACCAGTTAATGTAGACCAGTGGTCCCCAACCACCGGGCCATGGCCACGGCAGCTCATTCCCCCACCCCTTCATTTTGAGTGGCCCGTCCGTGTTCCGAAAAGAGCACGTCGACTTCCATGTGCGCACGAGGCTTGTCTTAGGCACGTGATACATTAACGCTAATATTAAACCCACAAGCAGCAAAATTAGTAAAAAACAGACGTCTTTGGAAAGTTTCTTTGCAAAGGGTAAAAGGGCCAGTGAGGAGACAGAAGAAGAGCCTATGCAGCTTTTGGAAAGCGATGACGTTGCGATGCCGTCATCACCTGCTTTGGCAGGACTCCCAGTCAATGTTCTGCTGATACTGACGTGTTTTGTTATCCAACGTAACTCGAAGAAGTAACTCCACTTCGTCGTCGGTCCAAACGAGAGAGTTGGCTTTTGTACGCGTGTTCGCCATCGTTATTATCTTCTTGTGTTTGTTTGGCCAGTGGCTCTGGCTGTTTTTACATATCGGTGTGGCATATGTATTACATCGTTTTCACTCAGCGCTCCGTTTTCGTCTGGATGCAAATATTTACTGACCAGGAGACCTACTTAAAATATGGATTTATCGCAACAAGTGATTCCCACGCACCAAGCCCGCTCTGCATAACATGCGGCGACCAGACATCAACTGGTATTCTGGTTACAGAGTAGACTTGACATAAGCAACACACTTTCGGTGTCATTGTCTCCCATTACGCCGAGATGCGACCATCTCGTAGCAGAGAAACAAGCTCAGGGCTCTCATTGATTCAGCGTTATGGTGAGTTGTATTTTTCGTGTACTTTATATTTGTTTTGTGGTCCATCTTATTTTGAAGGCATGTTTAAGCATTACCATAGCGACTAGAGAGTGTAGGGGCAGAGGATGTTGTGACTCTTGTTATGTTGTTGGCGCATGTCATGAGGACGCTGTTATTGAAGATACAAGTACACAGTGGATTCATGTTTATTTTTATATTTACAACATACCACAGTTTTTGTGTTGTTTGTATCATTTTATTTTGTGGTATTTATCCACCGATATCCTCGCTCCCCGCCCCCCTCCACCCCCCACCGGTCCATGAAAATTTTGGGTGACATTAACCGGTCCGTGGCACAAAAAAGGTTGGGGACCACTGAATAGACAATAAAGGCAAGGCAGGTCTAGTGTCATGCCTAAGGGTGTACCAGCAGGATGCATTACCAGTTAAAGGTATAGAAACCACAGCTTTTAGATTAATGAGCAAACATCTATGCCACACCTTCATCTTGGATAAAATACAAGGTTGGAAAAATGTTTGCGAAAGGGTTGAATTGAAAATGATTGCTGTTGCTAAGGTTGGTTATAGACATAGCAGCTAGTGTGTTGTGTAACTTTTCCTGGATTAAACCTTTCTGTCTTCATGGATGCGTGAAAAGTCCATCAGTCGTCCAGGTAGAATCCATGATAAAAGGAGAAGTTCAATTTGTCAACTGGACAAAGTATGTTTGGTTGAAAACGTTTCGCCGCTCATCCGAGAGGCTTCGTCAGCTCTAATTAGAATGCTGGTAAGACACTTGCTTATATCTTGCTGCAGGGAGGAGCTAACTAGCTAACTACTTTCCGAAACTATCTCCTTGGTTTCAGTCTTTTGTTTCTCTGGCGTCTAGATAATGATCCCTATTCAGCCCTAAAACGACTGTTTTTCACACCTCTGGCCCTGACCTGGCTAGCCCTGTTCCCCTGTTTGCTTGATCTAGGCTTAAGAATGGAATTATAGATGGGAGACAAATTATGCCTGACTCCACCATTTCTGTTCAGAGAAGGATTCTCTTTTTTGACAAAAATAGCCTCTTTAACTCCCCTCTCAAACCAATTCTTTTCCCTGGCTTCATGGAGATCAAATGCCTGCTTTTCTATGTATTTTTGAGCTATAAAATCACCTACAAATGAGTAAATGTAAGGTAGAGCTGTTTAATGTCATACTGTCATACTGTGGCAGAGCAATGGCATTTGTAAAAACAATACAGAGTGCACCTTTAACATGACGTAAGGCAGCAAGTACACATTGCCCATTTTTGTAGTTTTTATGTGCAAAAATACTTCTTGCTTTTTATATTTGAATAAAGTGTACACTATACTCAAAACTCCTACAGGTAAAGCAGACATAGACACCATTAAACCCAAGGTGCCAGTCCTGGAGGTGAGGGACCAGAGGGGGCCCTGCTCTGCCAGCTTCACCTCAGTCTCGGGTTGCCTTGTTGGGCCTCGGCTTGTGTCCAGCTCCCCTCTTAGCTCCATTACCAAACCTTAACCAGTGGGATTGTTTACTGCCTTAGACACCGAACCCTGGTGAGAGAGTAGATGCAGGTAACAAGTGCCAGAAAACAGATGGGGCCCACGCTAAAAAATGGACTTCACCGTTTAATATCTGCAGTTTTTTGTGCTTGAGGCGCTCTTATATCAACATAACATAAGCCAATATTAATATTTAATCACCCATCACCTTGTGCTCAGCTGGGGTTTCCCTTGCCAATTTTTGCCCACAAATCCGTCTGTATCTTTTCACACTGGTCCATCAGCGCTCTAATACACAAAACTCAACTGCTGTCAAGTCGTTCTTCCTCCAGATTGCATTGGGAGATAGTTCTTGCTGGGGGCACCAGACTTCCCTGTAAATTGAAAATTGGTTTCTTATGTTGGTGCTAGCCCCTGGGTGGCGTGTGTCTGTGTGTGTCTGTGTGTGTGTGTGTGTGTGTGTGTGTGTATGTACGTGAGAGAGCTAGAGTACTTTTAGCACTGTGATCCCTAAAGGCTCTAGTGAGACATGGCTGAGGCAAAGATGCTATAGGTAAGAAGAACATACTATCGGAAGTGGAGAGGGTTAAGCGGCGATACAAATAAAGAGCACAAGGATTCAAATGACACCCAAAGTTATAAACTGTTCATGCAAGAAGTGACCCAACACTATATGTTTTAGTATTTGTTACATGTCTTATATTAATAATAATACATTTTATTTATAAAGCGCTTTTCAAGACACTCAAAGACGCTGTACAAGAGGTAAAATCAGTAAAAACAAGTAACAAAACAATAAACAATCAGAAAAGCATTAAACATTAAAAGCAGTTTTAAAAAGGTGATTCTTGAGCAGTTTTTTAAAGGTGGGGAGGTCAGAGCAGTCACGGATAGGTTGTGGGAGTGAGTTCCAGAGGGTGGGGGCAGCAATGGAGAAGGCTCTGTCACCCCATATTACACAAAAATGATTCTTTAATTTAACTTGTATCCATGTCAGAATGCTGTTTCCTCATCAAAAACATACCTGTAGTTGAGTTTTGTACCTTTATTAGTCTGTCTATGTCTCCAAATCTCAAAATGCTTTGTTCCACCTAGTGATGTCATGTAGTAATAGTTTTAGTAATAGTAAACAATTTTTAGGACTTTTCACCATTCAAAAGATAAAATATTTTGCTCTGAAATCCATGGATAGTATGGCTGGACTTTAACTCCGTCCATTCATTTTCTTTTACTTATCCGAGGCCGGGTCGCGTAGGCAACAGTCTAAGCAGGGACTCCCAGACTTCCTTCACCCCAGACACTTCCTCCAGCTCCTCCGGGGGGACCCCAAGGCGTTCCCAGGCCAGCCGAGAGACATAGTCCCTCCAGCGTGTACTGGGTCTTCCCCGGGGAGGGAGGTGTCCAGGAGGCATCCGGAACAGATGCCCGAGCCACCTCAGCTGCTCCTCTCGACGTGGAGAAGCAGTGGCTCTACTCCGAGCTCATGTGACTGAGCTCCTCACCCTATCCCTAAGGGTGCGCCCAGCCACTCTGCGGAGGAAACCCATTTCGGCCACTTCATGTCCTTTTGGTCATTCATGTCCGCTTCATGTCCTTTTGGCCGCGATCATGTCCTCTCATGACCATAGGTGAGAGGAGGAACATAGAGTGACCGGTAAAACAAGAGCTTTGCTTTTCAGCTCAGCTCCCTTTTCACCACAACAGTCCGATACAGCGACCACATCACTGGCATGGATAAATAGAATCACTTCATACTATTGATAGGAAATAAATTATCTGCAGGAAAATAAGAAAGAATGCTTTCTGAACACTCAAAATTGCTTTATAATGCACATGTATTCATCAGTACCATAGGTCATACTGCACTTCTATTGCCCCAAATCTGTGGCAACCATTCTGTGTCTAAGATCTCACATAATCATTATTCATACAGGCAAAGTAAGCAAAATATCTTGCCTAAGGACACAACTGCACTGCGCTAATGGGATCAATTACATAACCTTTCCGTTAATAGACAAATTACAAAGCTTGAAAAATGTCAATGAAAAGATCTCAAGGTTTTAAGTATTACAGTGAAATTAATTTTACAGTACAGATTGTTGCTGGATAATCAGGAAGTGCAATTTAGCATGTTAGTTGTTGTTAGCTTTACCATCATGGCAAAACTACGTACTGTTTTGTGAAAGTTGTGAAAAGTGCTTATAAACTCATCAAGGTGAATAGGGTGCTGTGAATGTATAGGGTTAGTGAAGAATAACTTTGGACCTCTGCTAATTGCTTATGAACCAGCTCTCTTTTTCATGTTTTTAAATCAGGTACAGCAAATTTTAGATATCTGCACTTGTCTTAAAGGGACAGTGTGTAAGATTTTTACCCGTTAATTACTGAAATTGAAGATACCCATTCAAAAATACATTGTTTTCCAAGCCTTTTCACTTCCATCATGAAATCAAAGTATTCTTTTGGACTTAGATATAGTCACATAAAAGGGGGATCTTCCCCATGTAGAGGCAGCCATTTTGAATACGAGAGCCGCAGAAGGACATTTGGGCTCCACCTTCGCCTTCGGCAAGGCTCGTGGTTTTGGGTAAACAACACAAGCATGCTGCCGGATCAGACGCGTAATGGATCTAACACGTGTTTTGGACTAAATTGTTTTACTGGATTTTATGCGCTGGATCCTTACGGACAAATTGAGAGCAAGTTTATGGTGAAATACAGAGTTTGACCTGTGCAAAGCATTCTAAGGTAAGCTAACCTCGTTTTGTGCTTTTCCGTATAAAAGCCCCATGTGCTCGGGGAGTGATTGTTGTGCAGGGAAATGAATTGCATAGTCAAAAAGAGGAGACTGTAAGGTTTCATTTGATGTGTAGAGTGTCATGGTACATGATCGGGAATGTGTGTTTTCATGAGAAAAAAAAAAAAAAAAACGGGACCGGGCAGCGCGCGGGTCCCTCGAGGTCTGCCGTAGCTAAAACAGAAAGTGCAATAGCACCATCCACCTATGCGCCACGAATCCTACACACTGGGGCTTTAAATATATTTTAAGTGGATACCTTTAGCTTTAACTTCACTACATTTGAGAGAAGGTTTCTGTACTTTCTACTCCACTGCATTGTTAACAGAACTGAAAAGGGAAAGTATTTTTTATTATTGTCTGAGATCTGCTGAAAAGGCTCGGGGGGTTATTTTTATCAAGCTCATAATTTGAGCAAACAAAATATACAAAGAAAAACAGCTCAAAAGTTGATTGAAATTCATCACCAATCTTTCTCAAAATCTATTAATTTGAAGCATTATTTGATTTTTTTTTTTGAGAATTTTTTCCACCTTTGGCTAGAGAGGAGTATTTCTCTAAGGATTTTGGGAGATTTTTGGGAGATATAGAATCCAGATTTCCAGGCAGTCACTATGGCCCCATGCTAGACTCCTGATTTGTAAAGGTTAGCGTACACCCTGACACAAACAAAAACGTAAAAACTCAACCCAAACGTGATTCATCGACCGCCATTTTGCCCTTCGTCGCAATCCACCCCTGGGCCAGCCCCCTCCCAGTGCTTGTGAATTCTTAACAAGGTCTCGCTGTAACTTAAGCTATCCTGTGTCACCTTCGCCATCGGGCAGCTACCATTTTAGACCTGTGCTTTTAACGCTTTAAGGTTTTGGAGGACAGCCAGATGCCCCACAAATTAACAACTGCAGTCTCGCTCGCTCGCTACTATAAATACTATAAAAAGGTGTAAAAATGGCAGAGATTTACTTGTAGGTCAACTCCGTCTAGGATAATTAGCTGGATCAAAAACATACATAGGAAATGATGCTTTAATTGCTCATAAGTGGTGTCTCAAGAATCATGCGGTCCTTGTAGATTTAATGGAACGCGTGTTAGGTCAATTGTGGAAAAATAGCATTAATTTGAAAAGGGACAGTTGCATTATGATCAAAACACAGCCATTTTGAAGGATTGTACGCTCATTAAAGCAGTTAAAAAGTGTTAAAGGGCCCATATTACGCTATTTTCTGATCTATGTTATAATGTTTTTTCCTTATCACAGACATACTTGTTTTGTTTCATTCACACATGTTTAAAACACACAAAACCTCCATATTTAGGCTGTGTTCTTTTCCCAAATGGAAAACACTCTGTTCCAAATTAATTGCACATTTTTGTCCATTGAATCACCATTTTAATGCTCTTATCAACATAGAAAAGTGGATATCTTTGCTTTGTGTATATTTTTTTTAACCATAACAATTGTCAGTGAGAAAACTTTTGTTCGATGTTCCACTTTCAAGTGCTCTGCAACAGTGTAGGTGAAGTGCCTCTCTTCTGTTTTCATAACAGTCAAAGCGATTGTGTAGGATTCTATGACCCGCACTCACACCGGTACAACCGAACCAGGCCACGGCCCGATGACGTAGTCACACAGCGCTGTTTATTTACATGTCGCGCTGCAGAGCTAACGCTTTTAGCCGAGAAAATAAGTCCAGTGGCAGAAATATCTCTTAAATAGTGAGACACGTATGAGTCCTGCTGTGATACGCATGAGTTTATGAATATAATAACAGCTCGGAGCAGTGAGGACAGACGGAGACGAGGCTGCAGAACTTCTGTCGCTCTCCACAGTCCTTATCAATGGTAAGCGCAGATTCACTGTGTGTTTTACAGTGGACTTTATTCACTGTTTTCCTCGTATGAGTATGCTTGTATAGTGAAGTCGTGCATGTTCACGTACATAAGCAACCACGCCACACTTTGGCCCACCTCCTTACCTGGGACTTCTCAGTTTTGTACAAATAGTTTTGCTTCTGGTTTACAACTCCTGTAGTTTTTCTAACCTAACTAGCAGTGGCCACAGTTTTCTCTTGTGCTAAAAAAAAATTACGCCTTTAAAGATCCCATGACATGGTACTTCTTGATGCTTTTATATGGCTCCTTAATGGTTCCCTAATACTGTAAATGAATCCTTCTTCAAAATCAACACTCAGTGCATGAGAAACAGAGATAAGATGAGAAAGAGTAATTTTTTTCTCTCTGAACAGGTCATAATGGGCGTTGTTGCTTGAATGCAAATGAGGAGAAAAGAGATGGCCTATAGTAGAGGGTGGGGGCGTGGCCAAACTCTACGCTCTCCGCTCTAGCTCTCAGCCGATCCATTTCCGTGTTTTTGCACGGGGGGAGAGATTTGAAGCGTTCCATTGAAAAATAAACACATTTCCACAGAAAATAAAATTAAACCACTTCTGTTCAAAGGTCCAGAGGCTCAGATAAAGGACTTCCGAGCCTAGAAACACTCGGACGTGCCTCCAGGCAAATAAAAAAACGCATTTCGCATTGCCTAGCGCATTCGCAGTCCAAACTCTCTGGGCGTGATTTACAGAGACGCTGAGTACAGACAGACGGGGGGTGGAGCTGATCTGACGTCAATAAGGTGCCTTGTTCAAAATCGCCCGTTTGAGCTCCGATTTTTTGTAACGCAGAAAAGGATCGCAAATGCTCAGTTTAGACATTTCGCAACTTTTAACCATGGGGGCGTTAATAACGAGTTAACGCGTTAATGCTGTCCATTTTTAACAGAAACTGCTGATTGTCTGAAAAAGCTGTTTTAAATCTGCCAAAATAAACAAAACACTGTGAATGTGAATACTAACTATGTACAAAAAGGCTTGTGAGAGATATGGGAACAAGTTTAAAAATACCTATTTCCATCTTTCACAGTTTGAAAATCAGGCACCCAGCTTTAATGCTCAGGTAAAGCAATAAATAACAACACAGCTCTTTTTAAATTGTTGTTTGGGATAGTTTTAGTTTTCCAATCAACCTTGAAATCACCTCTTCTCTCAGGGCAAACTGTAGCCTCGTATACACAACCACACGCAGGCACACACACACACACACACACTCGTCTCTGTATGACCATTACCTTTATTTACTCTATAGATTGCTGAGAGGAGCTGTTACTGAGCATACCGTGAGAGCAGGAGGAGGCCGATCGATATTACAGCCAGAAAACCAACAGGAGCAGACTGTGCACCTGTGTTGGCTTAAAGTCATTGTCCTTCAAAAAACACTCACCACTTTGCACTAAATATAATCACTGCTATCATACAGTATGTCTGTGTGTGGAGTAAGGGCTGTTATGATGCTAACATTTCAATACTAAGGAATAGACTTGATACTCAATACCGACAATAGAATGTGATTTTCAACATTAAATCATAGTACTTTCTTTTATATTTCCATGTGTCCTTATATCTATGTAACCCCTCATTCGTCCAGGTAGGTTCTATAGCGGTCCATGGGTGTATACTAGTCTATGTGATCTTATACTACTTCTGATACACCTCAAAATCATTCTAAAGCTTCAGGAAAGGTTCATTTCTGTCTTGTGATGACTATCGATGCCTGCTCAAATGAGTATCTAGTTTCAATCCTAGTTTTAATATCGATTAGTATCTGATTTTCAATCATTTTGACAACTCTAGTCTGGGTGGCTTGCATTAGTTGGTCATGTTTACACTGTACTTCAATTGGTTATGGGCCTTCTGTTTACTTGGGATCCAGAATACCAACTTCTTCAATACTCGAAGATGTGAATCTGGTCACTGATGAATCTCCCTGAGTTCAGATGGCCATGATTGACAGGTGGATTAGCCAGTCAGGGACACGCATGGTCCACCGGTATCAAAACAGATATGGCTGCGTATGAGGAAAAAAAAGAAAGGATTTAATATAATTTGAGGTGAGGGAAATCTGACTTTGTTCAATATGGCAGGTGACCAATGAGCTCCTTCGCTTCACATGCATCACTGAATAAAAAAGAATCTGATTGGACGATTATGGTTGGTTCTGGCTTGAGAAGTTACATCATTCTGAATTTGCAAGTCTTTTGTCTCAGTTCATCTTATCTTCTGTCTCTAAGCGTCTCCATGATTTAGCTCCGAAGCACGTTTCTGCCATGTTTGTGTCATATGAATCATATCAGAAGAAGGATTTCGGTTTTATGTACCAATATCTGAAACTGTCTTCCTCAACATGTGGAAGGTCTACTCTGCAAATATTCAGATCCAAGCTGAAATTGATCCGGTTTGACTGTGTATATGACAATTGAAAGTCTTTAATCCGCACTCTTTTCTATTAATTTAATCTTATGTTGATTCTTAAAGATCCCATGACATGGTACTTCTTGATGCTTTTATATGGCGTCTTAATGTCTCCCTAATACTGTAAATGAATCCTTCTTCAAAATCAAGACTCAGTGCATGAGAAAGCCTCGTGAACACAGTCAGAGTCATAAATATGTCTCTCAAACACTTTATTCTGGGCGTTGTTGCTTGAATGCAAATGAGGAGGACAGAGACAGGCCAGTGCAGCGGGTGGGAGTGTGGCCAAACTCTCCGCTCTTTCCTCGTTTTAGCGGTGCGCTGTGCACTGGCTCCACTTCTGCATTTTAGCGGGAGGAAGATATGAGACGATTTCCATTGAAAAATAAACACATTTCCACAGAAAATAAAATTAAACCACTGCTGTTTCAGAGGTTCGGAAGCTCGGATAAAGGACATCCGAGCCTGGAAACACTCTCACGTGCCTCCAGGCAAATAAAAAAATGCATCTCGCATTGCGTAGCTCGTTTGCGATCCAAGTTCTCTGGGCGTGATTTACAGAAACATCCAGACGGGCGGTGGAACTGCATTTGCATTTTTTCTTGAACGTGACACCAGAAAGTTCCCTTGTTCAGAATCGCCCGTTTGGGCTGCCTTTTTTTCAAACGCGCAAAAGGATTGCAAATGCTCTGTTTACACATTTCGCAACTTTTAGCCATGGGGGGGCCTAAACAGGGTAGTGGAGCTCACATTAACGTTCAAAAACCTCAGAAAGGGAAAATTTCATGCCATGGGACCTTTAATTACCGTATATTTGATTAATTTTATACTTTTTAAAATGTAAATGCACGTTTAACTTATGTTTTATATGAAGCATTTTGTATTACTGTCCATAGCAATGACTTTACAAATGAAACTCCCTCTTTGGCCTACTTTGTAATACTAGCTATGCTGAAGAGCCCACAGATCCAACAGTTGAGAGTTCGATCCCTATTCCCACCAGTGTGTATTGAGGTGTGTCCTCGGGCGAGACAATTATCCTCTAGAGTACACTGGTGTATGAATGCGCTCGGATGGCTCATTGATGTCAAGAGCTTAGCATTCAAATGCACTTCCTCTCGTGCTCTCCACCAGTTATTCGTATTGTTGTTTGGTTAAGTTTTGATCCGCTCTTTAAAGGTACACTATGTAGCTTTTCTCCATGGAGACAAACCGCTGACAGTTACTGGTCAGATCTGTGGAGAGTTGATCCCACTCACAGTAAGAATGCTCGGTTTTTGAGGTATTTCTTAAAGGTCCCATGGCATGAAATTTTCACTTTCTGAGGTTTTTGAACATTAATGTGAGCTCCCCTACCCTGTTTAGCCCCCCCCCCATGGTTAAAAGTTGCGAAATGTCTAAACTGAGCATTTGCGATCCTTTTCTGCGTTACAAAAAATTGGAGCTCAAACGGGCGAGTTTCAACAAGGCACCTGATTGACGTCAGATCGAAAAAAGAAAATGCAGTTCCACCCCCGTCTGTCTGAACTCAGCGTCTCTGTAAATCACGCCCAGAGAGTTTGGACTGCGAATGCGCTAGGCAATGCGAAATGCGTTTTTTTATTTGCCTGGAGGCACGTCCGAGTGTTTCTAGGCTCGGAAGTCCTTTATCTGAGCCTCTGGACCTTTGAACAGCAGTGGTTTAATTTTATTTTCTGTGGAAATGTGTTTGTTTTTCAATGGAACGCTTCAAATCTCTCCCCCGTGCAAAAACAAGGAAATGGATCAGAGGGCACAGCTGACAGCTCTGAGCGGAGAGTTTGGCCACGCCCCCACCCTCTACTATTGGCCAGCTTTTTTCTCCTCATTTGCATTCAAGCAACAACGCCCATTATGACCTGTTCTGAGGGAGAAAAAATACTCTTTCTCATCTTATCTCTGTTTCTTATGCACTGAGTGTTGATTTTGAAGAAGGATTCATTTACATTATTAGGGAACCATTAAGGAGCCATATAAAAGCATTAAGAAGTACCATGTCATGGGATCTTTAAGAAATTAAAACATCTCAAATTAATAAATGCAAAATAGATAAGCTTAATGCTATACTAATGATTATTCCAGGCAAAGCAAAAGCATCTCCACGGTGGCAGACTCCTCATCAGAAAAGTTACACACTGTACCTTTAAAGGGCCATCCTCTGCAGATCTGACCAGTTCCATCTCCAGCGTGTTTCCACAGAGATAGTTATGTTTCATACCACATTATGAAATATTCTAAGCAAAGCAATCGCATCACCATGGAGACAAAAATATAGGCAGACCTCCACCAGAAAAGTTACACAATGCACCTTTACGCTTATCTGTCTGTCAAAAAAAATGTCAAATTAGATGAAACACAGCTATATTTTTGTCCACTTTTACCCATAGTTGGATATTAATGATCCAGGAGGAGCGGTGTCTATGCTAAGGATCTATGTCACCATATCAGCTGTCACTCACGAGGGGGTAAAGCAGGTTGCCATGGTGCTGTCCTGAGTGGCGTACAGACAGATTGGAATCATATCTGAAGCGGTTTATTTACAGAGTGAACGGCATCAAGTTTGGCACCGCGATGGAGGATAAAATCTATAAAATCTGAGCCAGAGACTGTCTAGTTTTCATCTTTCTTCACTTTCTTCACGTTAATGACTGCTTTGACATCTCCCACTCTTTTCGCTGAGTGAAAAAGGACTAAAACGGTAATCATTTATCCTCCTCACAGATTAGAAGGTAGAACATTGATTCTATTCCAGCTATTACTGTTATTTTCTGGTGCTGTCTCTCTCTGATCTCCAAATAGCAAATTATTTCATGTTTCTTCTTCTCCACACTGAACCTACTCAGATCAATCTGTTATAAAATGGTATCATTAAAAAAATAAAGGTGCACTAAGTAACTTTTCTGCTATGTGCTTGTCTTTATTGAGATGTTATTGCTTTGCCTGAATTGGTCTACAGCAGGGATGGGCAATTATTTTTCCCAGCGGGCCAAATGAAAAGCAAAAAATATTGTGGAGGGCCGGAAGTTTGAAGTCTACTGTGGTTATTAATTTTATTTCTACGTTGAAATCAGTCAGTGGCATTGTTTACAGAAGCTGGTAAGTTCTGTGTTATTATTAAAGGTCCCATGACATGGTACTTCTTGATGCTTTTATATGGTTCCCTAATACTGTTAATGAATCCTTCTTCAAAATCAAGACTCAGTGCATGAGAAAGACACATGTACAGAGTCAGAGTCAGAAAGTCTCTCTCTGAACAACTCATTCTGGGCCTTCTTGCTTGAATGCAAATGAGAAGGACAGAGATAGGTTAGAGGAGTGGGTGGGGGGGGGGGGGGGGTGGTTCCTTGTTTTAGCAGTGCGCTGTGTGCTGGCCCCACTTCCGCGTTTTAAGAGTGGAGGAGGAAAGGAGAGCCTTTTCAATGAAAAAAACAAATTTTCACAGAAAATAACATTAACCCACTGCTGTTTCAGATGTCCAGAGGCTCAGATAAAGGACTTCCAAGCCTAGAAACACTCGCACGTGCCTCCAGGCAAATAAAAAAATGCATTTCGCATTGCGTAGCTCATTCGCGGTCCAAACTCTCTGGGCGTGATTTCCAGAGACGGTGGGTAGACATCCAGACGGGGGGTGGAGCTGCATTTTTCGATGTGACGTCACATAGTTGCCATGTTCAGAATCGCCCGTTTGAGCTGTGTTTTTTGTAACGCAGAAAAGGATCGCAAATGCTCAGTTTAGACATTTCGCCACTTTTAGCCATGGGGGGGGGCCCTAAACAGGGTAGGGGAGCTCACATTAACGTTCAAAAACCTCAGAAAGTGAAAATTTCATGCCATGGGACCTTTAAGTAAAGAGAAAACTGAATTTATTCAGTAAAATAATTCAAAACAATGGTAAACGTGAAACATTTATAACTCTTTTTCAGTCACATTAACCCCACAGTGCTTTCTGAGTTTAACTTTCTTAACTTTGTATTAAGACACCACATTGTCTTTGTTTGCCAAATATAATACAAGACCAACTGCCAAACTGTGTAGAAAAAAAGTCTAAGTTAGCATGTTTTAGTGTTTTTTTCTTGATCAGTGAGAGAAATCTCGCCTCTGTTGAGCTTTAACAAGTGCATCAAAGTGAGGTTCATGTTTGAGGTGAAGATGTGAAGCACGTCCGACAGATGATCATCAGTACAAATGCATTATGTACAATTTTGAAACTAGGTTTTATTTTCTTAATTCCAAGCAACCTTTCGCGGGTCGGTCAGAGTCGACTCGCGGGCCTTATTTGGCCCCCGGGCCTTGAAATTCCCAGGTCTGGTCTACAGTATGGCATTAAGGTTAGCTCCTCTCCACAGAGCTACACTGTAACATTGACGTCATCTGCTTGTCTCCATGGAGATAGATACATTTAAAGGTCCTATATTACACAAAATGGACTCTTGTGAGCTTTAGGCCATGTTGTGAGCCATGTTATAATGTTGTCACCTCCTCACAAACATACAGTATCTCATTGCAAACATACCTGGAGTTGTGTTTTTCTCTGTTTTGTTACATTCACACATGTTTGAGTAACACTTTATTATTAGGAGCACTTCCTGTATTACCACATGACATCACAAAGAATGACGTCTAAATATCCAGGGTTTGTGCGTTAAACATGTATGAATGAACCAAAACACAACTCCTGGCATGTTTTCGATGGGATACAGCATTGTAATATAGATCAGAAAATCACGTAATATTAGCCTTGTTAATGCTGTATGGTGGAAAGTTACATAGTGCACTCATTTCAAGCAGTTTCAAGTTTTAACCTACATCTGTTGACTATAATACATTACTGCTGCCCTCTTACTTTAAAAAAGTATTCTAAAACATTTCATATTTTTGTCTCTGCAATGCTGTTTCTGAGGGCGGACAAGATGGTCTTCAAAAGATGATAAAAAGATGACAAAACAACAACCATGGAGTAAAACTTTACCTTCTTAAAGTTAAAAGAAACTCCAAAAAGTCCAAAAAGTAGAACCCATACTCTACGTTTTTTGTATGCTGCAGAGATCCGTGATGTTGCCAAATGTTTAACCTTTTCAGAACGAAGAGCTAATTGGCAGATCTATTGGATATTTTTGCCTTCGTGTCTCTTTCTGCTGTTGTATTCCAAGCCTCCTGTTACCTCTGTGGGCTTATTACTGGACTATGCCACACTACGTCTAATTAAATGGCAGCACAACAATTAGCATGTAAACAGTGTCCGGTTGGCCTCCTGTTGATGGGAGCTGTAATTGCTTTGAAACATAGAGAGTCGGAGAAGGCGTTAATGGCAAAAGTTTCCTCTGTCAGAACTGTACTTGTAACTCTCACTATCATGTTGGTTCAGAGTTGTTTTTGGACTCACATCAAGCATTATGACCACTTTTATATGTTTTTCATGCTGTAATTATCTGCATATTATTATCCTGCCAAAACTTACCCCGAATCTTAATGCACTGTAGAATCTTTGAAAAGATTTTATAATTATTCATGATTAATAACACCATTAAATTGTCCATTCACATGTCAAACTATGACCATCCAAACAACAAGCTCTCATGGGCTTTACATCATGCTGGGGGTGTTTTACATGCATCTCTATTGATGGAATGTTCCGCAATTACCATGGTGACACAATGCATTAGCAGACACTAAAAAGTTTTAAAGATCCCATGACATGGTACTTCTTGATGCTTTTATATGGCTCCTTAATGGTTTCCTAATACTGTAAATGAATCCTTCTTCAAAATCAACACTCAGTGCATGAGAAAGAGAGATAAGATGAGAAAGAGTAATTTTTCTCTCTCTGAACACTCCATAATGGGCGTTGTTGCTTGAATGCAAATGAGGAGAAAAGAGCTGGCCTACAGTAGAGGGTGGGGGCGTGGCCAAACTCTCCGCTCTCGCTCTGAGCTCTCAGCTGATCCATTTCCGTGTTTTTGCACGGGGGGAGAGATTTGAAGCGTTCCATTGAAAAATAAACACATTTCCACAGAAAATAAAATTAAACCACTGCTGTTCAAAGGTCCAGAGGCTCCGATAAAGGACTTCCGAGCCTAGAAACACTCGGACGTGCCTCCAGGCAAATAAAAAAACGCATTTCGCATTGCCTAGCGCATTCGCAATCCAAACTCTCTGGGCGTGATTTACAGAGACGCTGAGTACAGACAGACGGGGGTGGAACTGCATTTGCATTTCTTTTTTCGATCTGATGTCAATAAGGTGCCTTGTTCAAAAACGCCCGTTTGAGCGCCGATTTTTTGTAACGCAGAAAAGGATCGCAAATGCTCAGTTTAGACATTTCGCAACTTTTAAACAGGGTAGGGGGGGGCCTAAACAGGGTAGGGGAGCTCACATTAACGTTCAAAAACCTCAGAAAGTGAAAATTTCATGCCATGGGACCTTTAAGGGTTAGGGTCTAGCTTTAGTAACAGAGCTTCAGACAGAGCAGTGCTTTCAGCTAGCATCACACCTCTAGTTAATGTTGATAAGATTAGCTGCAGTATCTATACCAATATGTATAATAAAGCTGAATAAGGGTTCGCCTGTAAGCAAAAAGTCTGTCTGTAAATAATTTGACTCCATAAAAAAATTATTTCTGTCTTTTCACTGCAATTTCACCATCTGCCAGTTTGTCCCTTCCAAGAACAGAACACAATTTATCCCAAAATCCAAACTTTCTCATAACCAGAATTATTCAGATATTTAAATCAATGAAATGCAGATGTCTGCTGTGGAGCCCGTCACATCAGGGAGCTATGTGACGTGCCTGTCCAGGGGAAGGCGTCTGTCCTGGGGGTATGGCCCACTGCACTCCCCCCTCTCTCCTCCATGTCCCTGGGCGCTGGGGGCTCTGAGGGAAGGGAACAAGCCCAGGAAGTGACAGGGTCGTTGGGATGGAACGGAGCAGCGCGGGAGGTGCCATGGTGTTCCAAACCTGTCACCAAGCTAAAGTGGCACCTTACTCCTACTGCAGAAAAGGGCACAGTATATCGCAAAAGAATCAATATCACAATATATAATCGATATACCAACACATTTCAGATATTGTAACACCAAATTTCTCTATCTGACAGAGACACATGTTTTTATTTTAATGGAATTCATGTTTGTAAGTGAAAATTGCATTAGCCTTGATTTAGTCTTGATTTTGTGCGTGTTGTTGTTTTTGAGTATTCGGAGTAATTTTAAAAAGAATGAATTGCTTATTTGACCTAGAATCTTAAACTTCACATCGAGTACCACCTAAGAAAATATTTCGCTCTTCATGTACCTGCACAACAGATCAAAACTAGATCTAAAACAGGACTATTCCAGGTATGACAAAGGCTTTAAAACGTTATTTAAATATCAAAAAATCTTTGCGACGTCGGGCTTCTGAGTGTGCTATGCATTTTTTCACTTTTGAATTACATTGCATTTGCATAAATTGCATTTGCATCTCTACAAGAACTCAGGTGTGCGTTTTCTGTTTCATTTGATGAACTTCAAACCGGGTCTAGACTAGGAATAAACCAGACCTGAATCAGGATTAAACCACAGCTAATGAATTCAAACTTCTTTTATTACCAGAAGCTCAAACATAAACTGAGAAACACTGACCTAAATAACTGAAATGGGTTTTTTCATTATTTACTTCATTAAATGATGGGATGCCGTTAGCTGCCATGTTTTGAGAATACATCATGTCATTTCATAATTACAAACTTGTTTTTGTAATTGAGTATGGCAACACAAAGTTTGGAGCTCATTCTACTTTCTGACAATGTACACTTAAAGGAAAATTAAAGGGTTTTTTTTACAATCTGAGCCTTCTTTCGGGAATAAAACAAGTAGTTTTACTCACCCATATCACTTTGGTGTCAATTGGAGCAGTATCGCAGAACTTATGTTGAGCCGTTCTGTTCTACTAATGATCCCGTATCCGTTAGCGTGAGTGCTCGGGGCACTGATTTGCGGTGTCCAAATAACACAAATTTTAACACTTTTCAAATCACAGAAGATCGCTGTGTCAGGGTAGAATTTTAGTGGATTCCAAAACGGCCTGAAACCCGATATCCAGCTATAGTTTCATTTGATGACGTCATCAGAGAGGACAGTGCGCATGCGTGAACTCAGCTGTTTTGTAAACACCGCTAGTCCGAAAGAAGCTAACACCGCTCTGAACTTTACTTTTCTGTTGCGATATCGGGTTTCAGGCTGTTTTGGAATCTACTAAAAGTCTACCCTGACACAGCGATCTTCTGTGATTTGAAAAGTGCTAAAGTTTGTGTTATTTGGACACCACAAATCAGTGCCCCGAGCACTCACGCTAACAGATACGGGATCATTAGTAGAACAGAACGGCTACAACATAAGTTCTGCGATACTGCTCCAATTGACACCAAACTGCTATGGGTGAGTAAAACTACTTGTTTTATTGCCGAAAGAAGGCTCAGATTGTAAAAAAAAAACGTTACATTTCCTTTAACATTTTGGGGCACAAGTTTGATATTTTAGGTCAAACAAGTAAAATAAGTCTTTTAATCTTGTAAATTGTGGCCTCAACTCTGTAACGCTCTGCACCTCCACATCCAAACAGCCCCCACAGTGGAGTGTTTTAAGTTTTGTCTTAAGACCCAGTTTTATTCTCTGGCTTTTAACACCGTGTGAGTTGTGTGGTCCCCTTTTATTGTTTTGTTATTGATTTTATTTGTAGGTCTATTTCACTGTTTTATTCATTTGTTTTTACTCAGTTGTTTTTATTATGTTTTTTTATTGTGTTCAGTTGTAGATTTTTCATTTTTCTACGTGCAGCACTTTGGGAAAAGTCGTTGTTTATAAAATGTGCTATAGAAATAAAGTGGATTGAATTGGATTGGATAGATTAATGTAATGCATCAAGGCCTGTTGACGTGAGCCGTCCTCCTGTGCACCCACCACCTGCGGGAGGATTCATGGGGGCTGGTACATTGTGTTCTGGGCAACAATTAATGTAACTAAAACAATACTTATATAGTTTAAGGATTTAAGTTATTTTAACCTCTTCTGAAATGGTGAAATGGCAAATGCACTTTTTTAGCTGTGCATATGACTGAAAGTTTTTGTTTTTAATGATGATTATTTATGTTTTGATTTGTTTGTATTGTGATTCAAATCTATTTCTTATTCTGTAAAGCACTTTGACTTACTTTGTGTACGAATTGTGCAATACAATTAAACTTGTCTAGTCTTGCCTTTCCATTTTCAAGGGACTCAAAGTGCTTTACATCAAGGAACCACTCCCCCATTCACACACACACACTCATACGCCAGAGTACACAGACACTGGGGCCATGGTGGGTTGTCTTGCCCAAGGACACAACGACAGCATCCATCTGTGGTAGCTGGACTCGGACGTTCTACCAACTTAGCTACTGTCGCCCCAACAAATGAATGATTTTTTTGCCATGAATACACCGGATCTGCTCCTCCCTGTATCCGAGTGTGGCCCATTCCTCACAGTCACCTTCTGTCTCCGCAGTGCAGACCGGCAAAGACTGTGAAAAGATCCAGCTTTAGTTTGGCAGAGCATAAACCAAAGCGAGAAGTGACAGCAGACATATACACACTGAGACACACGCTGACAGCATAGGGAAGGGGAGATGTATGGTGATGCATTCAATAACCATCAAAAGTTTCAGGGGAAAAAAAAACAATTCTGAAGCTCCACACGTTATGACAAATGACTGGCTTTCAAAAGCACTGGGTTGTGAATCATATCTGTGATGTAGAGCTAAACTATATGCTACATGTGTTTATGTGATTCAAACAGCTGAATTTTTTTTTTCCCATCTATTTGCCAGTAGGCATTGTGTTCTCCATGCCTTCAACAGTCTAACTATTAGGGGTGGCACGGTTCACAAAATTCACGGTTCACAAAATTCACGGTTTAAGGGTCACGGTTTTCGGTTCTGTATGGTTCTTATTGGTTTCTTTCAAAATACACCTTATATCCATTTATCTTAATAATCCACAATAACAGGATATAACATTAAAAAGGTTATAAGATTATATAATTATCTAATGTAATATAAAATCTTAATACAGTGTAATAATCACACAATCTGAATTTGACATGACTTTAAGCCCATTAGTGGAACCATCTCTCCGGCAGTAACTATGTCACCTGCTGTTGAAAAAACCCTTTCACTAGATATTGAAGAAACAGAAACAAAAGAACGTGTCTCGTATTAAACTTCTACCGGTGAGCGGGCTGCGCTCCGTCTGGAGCTGCGGATACCGCACGTCAGTGAGCGAGCACGTGTAATGTGTAACGTGTAACGTGTATCATAGGGCAGGTTAAACTTTATAAAACACCCTATCTGTCCGTGCCTCACTTACCGCCTTTTCACGCGCTCTCTCCTCCTGTTAGCTTCCCTGATAGCGCGCATAAGCTGGGAGGGGGGTGTCCGTGACTTTCCACTTTTCCCCAGACACCGGACTTAAATGACACTGGTGCATCCTCTATGTCCTTGCCGCTATCTCCACTCTCACTTGCCATTTCTATCTAACTTTATTTACCGCACTCATTCATCTTTCGAGGTTACATACGGGCATGCCAGAGGCAAGTATACATTGCGCATGCCCAGAACCGTCAGGTGCGCACCGAACGGTTCGTCGGTTTTTCATGAACCGTGCCACCCCTACTAACTATTAAGATAAGATAAGATAAGATAAGCCTTTATTGATCTCACACAGGAGAAATTTACTCGCCACAGTAGCTCCAGGATATTTGGACAAGAGGGAAAAAGTGCATGCAGGCAGGGAGGGGATACAGTAAGTAATAAATAATACAAATAGTAATACGTAATAATAATAATAATGGGAAATAGTAATACAAAACCTGCAGTTTTCAGAGTACTGTTGCTATATTGTATTTTTTCCAAATAAAGCCACTCAAATAGTAGAGTCAGACTGTTAAACCAAACATATTTCTAAAGAGTAGTTTTCTATAATTGTTATGGAAAGTCAGGCAAATCTCAACAAGGGTAAAACATAGGGCTGGGCACATAGGGCAAAAATCAATTAATTGAATTTGAAGTGCAGATCGATTCTTGGATTGGAAATTGCATCGAAAAGGCAAGAAAGGCTTAAGATTAAGTTTAGGCTTAAGCCTTTATTGGTCTCACACACAATGACACACAGTGACACACGGGAGAAATTTGACTTCTGCATTTGACCCATCCTTTTTCAGGAGCAGTGAGCAGCCGTCTTTTTCGGCGCCCGGGGGGCAGTACCGTGAAGGGTCTTGCCCAAGGACCCACACTGGTTAGCTCATTGCCCGGGGGGGATTTGAACCCACAACCCCAGGGGGAAAGTCCATGACTTACCAGTTGAGCTAACCAGCCGGTAGGCTGCTCAAAAGGCGTCAAAATCAAATGTTTGGGGGGCATGTTTTATCTCAGCCATAAATGATTTCCTCCACTGGCAAAAGTGTTAAATCTTTTCAGTTTCTACTGTTTGTTTGTGGCATATTTTTAATGGAGTGGGAAGAAAAATCAAAAATAGCCCAAGAGAACAACAGTTTCAGGTTAACCTTTAATAGCAGAACTTTTCTTTCTTTTTTTTTGTTTTTTCTTTTTTTTTAGCCCAGTGCTATATAAAATCCTGGTGTTTCAGTGCAGAACTATTACATTTAAATTACTTCTAGATGAGAGATGTCTGCTTTTGAAATCTTTTCCACATTGGACCACTCCTGGATGAATGAATGGCGGGTTACATCGACTCACTACATAGAAATGCGCTTTGTATTTCCAACTTGCAATCCACGATAATTGCTATGGCAGGAACACATGTAGTTAGACATACATACATGTTTACTGTTGAAGCCAGGAATCAATATCTGTGTGCTCCAATGAGATGAGAGCCACAGACCGTACACGGACTACAGGGAACAGGAACATTTTCTGTTGACTAAAAGATAGTTTTACAGGGCTCTCAAGTCTCACGCATTGAGAGTGTGACACACGCAATTCGACGCCACATGGCATTTCTCACACTGAATTTTTAATTTTTTTTGTTTTTGTGCCCAGAAAATTGGTCTGTGTGGCTCAGTTTATGCAGGCACCGCGCGTTTTCAGCGAAACCCCCCCCACCCCCCACCCCCCTCCCCGCCCCGCTCCCCGGAAAAAAATCTCAGTTATCAGGCGCCACGCCCTTTTCAGCCAATCAGAAAATAGATTGTTCTGTTGTTGGGCAGACTGTAGAGTGGGCAGGCCGTAGAGTGTAGTTTCAGCTGCTAAGCGCGCACTGCACTGCCAGTGATAAGGACAGCGGCTGAACACGAGGAACGACAACACGGTGATGATAAAACAAACTGAGAACCATCAGGTAATCACTTCATTTATATAAATCTCATTAGTTGCTTTGTAGTTTAAGTTTGCTCTTTAGACCAGTGCTTCTCAAATAGTGGGGCGGGCCCCCCTGGGGGGGCGCGGTGTGATGCCAGGGGGGGCGTGTGTGACCCTGGGAAACATGCTTTTTTGCCGTACTGTACTAGAACTAAGTGTAATTGCACATCAACAACAGTAGTTGGCAGTGGCGCTCTCATTGTTGCTCTGGGGCAGGGGTCGGCAACTTTAAATATGCAATATACAGAACAGACTCACCATCAGCAGAACATCCTCTGTCACAGAAAAAACATGTATATCGTACTGCATCATGTACTTTAGTCAGACAGAAGCTGATGCATCAGCGGCACAAGGACAGAGCGTTTTATTTTGTTGTTTTTTCAGAGCTTTTAGTTTATGCAAATAAGCCATGCGGTTTTAAGTTTTGTTTCTGTAAAACGTAAACAAATGTGTGCAAAGCTGCATTAAAAACACATTAATATTTGAGTCCTCAGTGCAAAAAAGACAGTGCGGTCTTTGTTTCTTTCTTTTTTTGTTTTTAATGTTAATAAAAGGATACAATCTTATGCAGAGATGTACTAATAACAATTTTCTAGACAAATACAAATACTACGCCTAGTCGCGCGTAAGGAGGGGGGGCATGAAATTTTTTCTTCTTCCTAGGGGGGGCGTCACAGAAAATAATTGAGAAGCACTGCTTTAGACAAACATTTACACAGGGCTCTCAAGTCTCACGCATTGAGAGTGTTCGACGTGTTCACACGCTCACACAGCATTTCTCAACCAATTCAAGCAATTATTTCAATTAGGAAATTACGCAGTCTCACGCACGACCCTGCTCAAAACTTGAGAGCCCTGGTTTTATTTTAGAGACATGGCCATGCATATATGTGTGTGTGTGTGTGTGTGTGTGTGTGTGTGTGTGTGCGTGTGTGTATGTATGTGTGAACTCTCCAATTTGTGTTTTTTCCACATACAACAGTAGAGGGGTCACGGCCGCTGGTCTGAGTAATGACACCCCTCTGGTGAGTCCTGGGCGGTGCTCTGTGGAACACTGCTCTTAATGGAGCCACAGCAGTTTCTATGTTTGTGTTTGGGGGAGTGTGTGTGCATGTTTACAAAGTCATGTGGGGACTTCAGTCTACACAGCCAGTAATTTACAGAGGCAGGTTTTAGAAATGATGTACGCTTTATGAATTTGTTCTTTGGTTTGGGGTTGTATTTGACTCATTTTTTTCTGGACAAAGGTTTTTTGAGTGAAGACCGCAGTGTCTGGTCCCAGTGCTCTAGTATTCCCTATGTCCTCCTGAGACCTGGCCCATTCATTTGTGTCCTTTATAGTGGACATTGAGTTAACCAGTCTGCCTTTTAAGTGTTTAGAAATACACTCTAGTTTGTGGCTGCGCTATGATAAATAAACTAGGACTAAACCAGAACTGAAACAGGTCTAAACTAGGACTAAACCAGGACTAAATCAGACCCAAATCAGGAATAAACCTGGGCAAAGCGGGACTAAACCAGAACTGAACCAGGTCTAAACTAAGACTAAACCAGAACTGAACCAGGTCTAAACTAAGACTAAACCAGAACTGAACCAGGTCTAAACTAGGACTAAACCAGGACTAAATCAGAACCAAATCAGGCAAAACAGGACTAAACCAGAAGAAAATCAGAACTAAACCAGGTCTAAGTCGGGTCTAAACAGCGTCTAAACCATGACTAAAAGAGATCTAAATTAGGTCTAAACCAGGCCTAAACCAGATCTGAACCAAATTTGAGTCAGGTTTAAACCGCGTCTAAACCAGGACAAAACCAGGTCTAAACCAGGTCCAAACCAGATCCAAACCAGGTCTAAATCACGTCTAAACCAGAGCAATACATAAATAATAAATAAATAAAAACATTTTTGAAATACACTTTTTTTCTTCAGGTCCCAGGAGGATATACCAACTTCCAATATTCATAGAAGAATTATTCTCCAGTAGGAATGCGAGTATGAATACCAAATTCCTATATATTCTTAAGGACTTAATAAAAATCTTGGCTATCTACTGTATATAGTTATGCAAATATCAAAACTAATAAATCTTCACCAGCATCTTAATGAACTGATCTATGTGGGTTACGCGTTCTGTGTTCTGGTAGTTCTTTAGTCTATTTGAAATCCATATCTAAAGAAGAACACTGTTTAGATTAATACAATTTGTCCAGAAAACCTTTGTCCAGAAAAATTAGGGAAAAAAATGAGTCAAACATAACCCCAAACCAAAGAACAAATTCATAAAGCGTACATAATTTCTAAAACCTGCCTCTGTAAATTACTGGCTGTGTAGATTGAAGTCCCCACATGACTTTGTAAACATGCACACACACTCCCCCAAACACAGAGGTTTCAGGTTAGGATTTTGAGCATAAAAAGTATGTCCGTGTTAGCAATTTCACCACTAGAAATGAATGCACGTCTATGTAACGTCCTCACGAAACTCATTAAACCAACATGTGCGTGCGCGCTGACTCCACGAGGGCTGAAATGGAGGTGGCTGAAAATATAGTGAGCCATTTGAGTGTGGCTATGACAGAGCCCTGCAGTAACTAATGTGGCCTGGGGCTCTCAGTGTAGGGGCCTATATACTGTGTGATGATGCATGGTTGCTATGGTAATTGGGGCTTTCAGGGGATGCAGAGGTCTGGTAAAGTCCAGTCATTTTCCATAGGGACGCAGTAAAACACGGAGCTGAGAGGGAATATGGCTCAGAATAGGACGTATACTGTAGTTGTTTATATAGAACATTATGTAAATTTACAGATGGCAGAGTGGTTAGCCTCTGTGGTGCGTCTGATGGTTGGTTCGGTTTTCAAGCAGAGACAAAACTGCAGAGAATTGTCTAGTTACAGATAACAGATTTGTGTTGGGTTCTGTAATAATAATTGACCTAATTTTTATCAGTTTTGAAAGTGAACTTCTGTCATAACACATTTAAAGGCACACTTTGTAATTTTTTTCTTGAGGCGGGGGATGCTACATGTTCGTCTATGTCAGTGCTTCACAAATAGTGGGGCAGGTTCCCCTGGGGGGGGCGCGGTGTGATGCCAGGGGGGGGTGTGTGACCCTGGGAAACATGCTTTTTTGCCGTACTGTACTAGAACTAAGTGTAATTGCACATCAACAACAGTAGTTGGCAGTGGCGCTCTCATTGTTGCTCTGGGGCGGGGTCGGCAACCTTAAATACGCGATACACAGAACAGACTCACCATCAGCAGAACATCCTCTGTCACAGAAAAAACACGTATATTCCACTGAGTCGTGACCTTTAGTCCGACAGAAGCTGACGCATCAGCGGCACAAGGACAGAGCTGTTTTTGTTTTGTTTTTTTGGCGCTTTTAGTTTATGCCAATGGACCATGTGATTTTAAGTTTCGTTTGTAAAACGTAAACAAATGTGCGCAAAGCTGCATTAAAAACGCATTAACATTTGAGTCCTCAGTGCAAAAAGACAGTGCAGTCTTTGTTGTAAGTTTCTTTCTTTTTTGTTTTTAATGTTAATAAAGGATACAGTGTTATGCAGAGGTAACACATTTCTAGACAAATAATACTATTAATAGTGGCACGCAGGGAGGGGGGCGTGAAATTTTTTCTCCTTTCTAGGGGGGCATCACAGAAAATAATTGAGATGTTTGTTTCTGCACAGTTATTACAGTAATACACCTCTTGTTTGACTCCATGGTGACAGATAGGTGTAACGCCATACTGTGCATTATTCCAGGCAACGTAATAGCATAGAAAACTTACATAGTCCACCTTTAACCACCTTTGATATGATTGTTTAAAGGGCCTGTATTAGACTATCTGACCTATGTTATAATGTTGTCTTCTCATCACAAACATACCTAGAGTTTAACCCATAAATCCTGCATATTTAGTGCAGTGGACGACTGAGGGACTTTTCACGCACCTGCATATTTAGGTTGCGTTCTTCTCTCAAAGCGAATACACTCTGTTCCACCTTGTGATGTCATGTGGTAATACAGTAAGTGTTCCACTGTGTGTGTGTTGTTGTTTTTTTTACTCCACACACCTTCACTAGAATCATTTCAGCTGATTTTTTCATCTGATTTCAGCCCAGGAATTGCCTCTCTCCACTGAACTGAAGGTAAAAGATAGATTTTTAAACTTGAAATATACCACTATATGACATCACAAAGTAGAAAAGAGCATTTTGAGCTTTGGAGATGTAGACAGACTATAATAAAGGGTTACTCAAACATGTGTGAATGAAACCAAACACAACTCCAGGTCTGTTTCAGGTTTAGGTTTTTAATATGAGAACTTAAATACGTATTTTAATGCATATTATAGGATACATTAATAATACAACAATGACAGTGTACCCTGAATATTGGCCATATGAGGGTAAAACTCAAGACTATATAGATCATTTAAAGGTCCCTCCAAGTGCATAATGGCAGACATCTCTTTAAAGTCCAGAAGGCAGCAGCTAAAATATTGTACATCCCCATTATCATGCCTGCAGCTTTAACACCGACTATCTGCTCCGTCTGTGCTGATGTGAAAAAGGCCAGACTTAAACTTCAAATCTGTTTAATAGCCCCTTCCCCCGGCCATGTGACCTTCTCTGGAGCTCACATTAGGTATGCATTAAACCTGTGGACTTCTGTATCTCTTTAGCGCATTCTCTGCTCTGGCACCATCACAACTATTTTCAGCTGCAGAGCTTAAGGTGCGTATGACATGTCACAGTGATTTTATAGCTGAAGAAATGCTACAGCGCTGGCTTCAGTGTGTAGGCTGGATCCACTGAACTGTCAAATAACACTTGTAACTGCTGAGAGGTTGGAAATGTCTGCATCAACAGATCAGAGAATTGTGGGAAAGTGAAATTTAGGTGCTAATTGGGAAAAAATGTATAGTTTCAATAGGAGTATTGTATATTTACACTGTGTTGAGCCTTGTGGCAGCAGTGGAGTTTGTGGTTGATTCATTTATCCAATAACCTTTGGGTTGCTGGTTCAAATCTCTTCCCATAAACATAAATACAAATTCAAGTGTAATTGGGACAGTTGATGTACAGTGCTCATTGAGATAGAAATGGTTCTGTATACTGTACAGCAGTGGTCCCCAACCTTTTTTGCGCCACGGACCGGTTAATGTCACCCAAAATTTTCATGGACTGGTGGGGGGTGGAGGGGAGCGGGGCGCGGGGATATCAGTGGATAAATACCACAAAATAAAATTATACAAACAACACAAGAACTGTGGTATGTTGTAAATATAATAATAAACGTGAATCCACTGTGTATTTGTATGTAACTTTAATAAAAGGGTCCTCATGACATCCTCTCTGCCCTTACGCTCTCTGGTCGCTATGCTTAAACATGCCTCAAAATAAGATAGACCACAAAAACAAATATAAAGTACATGAAAAGTACAACTCACCACAACGCTGAATCAATGAGAGCCCTGAGCTTGTTTCTCTGGTCGCATCTAGGTGTAATGGGAGACAATGACACCCAAAATGTGTTGCTTATGTTCAGTCTACTCCGTAACTTTTATCCAGAATATCGGCAGAGTTCATGTCTCGAACATACTTTTAAGGTGGCCTGTGCATGCACATAAAGTCCTTTCTCTTCTACAAACAAACACAAGAAGATAATAATGATGGCGAACACACGTACAAAAGCCGACTCTCTCATTTGGACCGACGACGAAGTGGAGTTACTTCTACGAGTTACGTTGGATTACAAAACACGTCAGTATCAGCAAAACGGCAACTGGGAGTCCAGCCAAAGCATCGCGACGTCATCGCTTTCCAAAAGCTGCGAAGGCTCTTCTTCTGTCTCCTCACTGGGCCTTTCCGCCCTTTGCAAAGAAACTTTCCAAAGACGTCTTTTTTTGTGTGTTTTTTACTCATTTTGCTGCTTGTGGGTTTAATATTAGCGTTAATGTATCACGTGCCTAAGACAAGCCTCGTGCGCACATGGAAGTCGACGTGCTCTTTTCGGAACACGGCGGGGCCACTCAAAATGAAGGGGTGGGGGACTGAGCCGCCGTGGCCCGGTACCAAAGGGCTCATGGCCCTGTACCGGTCCATGGCCCGGTGGTTGGGGACCACTGCTGTAAAGGATGGAACTACACAAGTTTTTAAAGGTACAGTAGGGGGTCTCATCACCTGCATGATTCCATGAAAATAGAAAGTTAAAACCATGCTTCGGAACATTCTCTATAGATATAGATATGCTTTATCCCGTACTGTGGAGGATTATAGCCGAAGGAACAACATTTCCATGGAAACAAGCAGGTGAAGGTCCTCCTCCAGGCTGACTACGAGTGGACATACAAGCCCACTCACTGTAAGGACACATGGACACAAAATTTTTGTCCATAACGTTGGTTGGGAAATCCTGAATTGATTTATATGTTGCAAGCTTCTTCTGGAATAGTGTTCAAATTACATATTCATTGTACAGTAGGCCTATATTGATTGTCCATTGCCATTTCCATTGAGTGGCTCTGACTT
This sequence comes from Paratrypauchen microcephalus, assembly GCA_036785185.1. Classification (NCBI taxonomy): domain Eukaryota; kingdom Metazoa; phylum Chordata; class Actinopteri; order Gobiiformes; family Gobiidae; genus Paratrypauchen; species Paratrypauchen microcephalus. Next base: position 2,854,320 of record JAVJIX010000018.1, read on the forward strand.
TCCCATCACCAGCCCTCCTGTCCTATCCTCATCTCCTCACTTTCCCTCTAATTGTGTCACCTTATCAACTGCCGCGAGAAACAAGAGTGCAGATTAGTTTCCATTCAGAGCCAATCTAATCTAATCCTTTCAGCATGCTCTCATAATGTGTCATTCCCAGTCAGTCACACAGACCCACACAAAGGCAGTATTTACCAACCAAATGAGCAGCCGTAGGACGCTAATTCTCCACAAAAGATTGCCCCAGTAGTTCTGTTATGGCCAATGTTTGAAATCTACATCACTCAATCCTAAGTACTCTTTTATTTAGTTTATAGACTCTTATTAGGGATGGGACGAGATGCCATTTTCACAAGACGAGAGAGGAGATACGAGATTGGGATTTTAACATAATTCCTATTACATTTCAAAATACAGTTCCAATTTTGGCCTCACAGTTTTTATTTTGTTTCTGTTCTAGTACTTTTTTTTTTTTTTTGGAACTGTAAGAGATGTAACTCACCAACATTTAAAGATCCCATGACATGGTATTTGTTTGATGCTTTTATATGGCGCCTTAATGGTTCCCTAATACTATAAATGAATCCTTCTTCAAAATCAAGACTTAGTGCATGAGAAAGCCTCATGAACACAGTCAGAGTCATAAATACAGTATCTCTCTGAAACGCTTTATTATGGGCGTTGTTGCTTGAATGCAAATGAGGAGGACAGAGACAGGCCAGTGCAGCGGGTGGGTTGTGGCCAAATACTCCGCTCTTTCCTCGTTTAGCGGTGCGCTGGTGCGCTGGCCCCACTTCCGTGTTTAAGGAAGATATAAGACGCTTTCCATAAAAAAAAAACACATTTCCACAGAAAATAAAATTAAACCACTGCTGTTTCAGAGGTTCGGAGGCTCGGATAAAGGACATCCGAGCCTGGAAACACTCTCACGTGCCTCCAGGCAAATGAAAAAACGCATCTCGCATTTCGTAGCTAGTTTGTGGTCCAAACTCTCTGGGCGTGATTTCCAGAGACGGTGGGTAGACATCCAGACGGGGGTGGAAACCTTTCCGCGAGTGTGACGTCAGAAAGTTCCCTTGTTCAGAACCCCCCCCCTCATTTGGGCTGTCTTTTTTTCAAACACGGAAAAGGATCACAAATGCTCAGTTTAGACATTTTGCAACTTTTAGCCATGGGGGGGGGGCACACCCTAAACAGGGTAGGGGAGCTCACATTAACGTTCAAAAACCTCAGAAAGTGAAAATTTCATGCCATGGGACCTTTAACTCTTTTTAGTCCAATCCAAAAGTGGAAAAAATAATCACAAGATCTTGTATCATCCCTTCCTGTTATTGTTATTATTGATAAAATACAAGCTGTTTTTTTTGTTTGTTTTTTTTCATTTTATTTATTTATGTATTTTTTTTTAAATCTAATTTCATTTAAACAGAGTGAACCATAATTAGTACTGTACTTTCTAGAGACAATATAGTATTTTTTGGTTTCGTAATAGCTGAGTTTAAAAGAGCACCGTGTAACTTTTCACCACATACCACATACTACATGGAGATGTTGTCACGTTGCTTCTTACTTGGCCTGGAAGAGGGCTTGATCCTGCTTGTTTTTATGGAAATGTTGTTCCTTTGGCTATAATATTCCACAGTATGGCATAGAACCTCTAACTCCAGGGAAAATGTTCAGAAGCGTGGTTTTAACTTTCTATTTCCATAGCATTAAACAGGTAACGCTCCAGAAACTCCCATACTGCACCTTTAACTAATTTGAATTCAGTCATTGCTTTAATACATAATTGTGATTGTCTCAAATAATCATGTTTTTTGTTTCATAATCACCTCTACTTTGCATCTCAGCTTTACAAATTTAAATAGTCCCATAAAGTATTTGATAAAAGGAGCTGACATAAAGGTCGAAGGAAGCACAAAAGACCCTAAATTGTCTAAATCCCTCCTCAAACCAAGTAGACACCGCTAATAAAGGCTGCCACTTTCACATTTTCTTTCGATTTTTTCGCTCTACCCCTCCTCTTGTCCTCTTTCAGATTATTTCTTTTCATGGCAGTTTTTGTTCGGGGTTCTTAAACGGCTTAACTATAAAAGACTCATGTCAGGTCAGAACCCGCCCTCTTATTCCCCCCAGTCTCGGCCAAAACCTACTTTAGCTTTGGAGAAGTCAACTCGTACAAAAGTCCTCTGGTATTAAATCATTAACTTTCTTCCTTATAGGAGATTTGGGGCTCTTTGTGGGTTTACCACTTTGGTAATTACGCTGCAACTTTTGGTCTAAATCAATGTGGGATTAATGTTTGTGGGGGGATTATGAGAACAAAGTGAGTTTTGTGTGTTTTGTGGGAAACAGAGTGAAACTTTGGGTTTGTGGAGTGTCCTATTCAAGGCAATTAGCCAAACTGAATAAATGTGGTCTCTCAGTGTTCTTCTACATGGAAAAAATCATTTATTGGATATATATTTTGGAACATATGTAATTCATTTCCCTAAACAAATTTTAGGCTGTCCATATGCAACAAGTGCAGAGTTTTTTTGTTTGTTTTGTTTTTTCAGTTCACCTTTTCCGTATTTTCGAGGCACAAAGTTTCGCTAAGCATTATCAAATAAGGAAAACAGTATTAAAGATGTAACTTTGTCATATGCTTGTCTCCAGGGGATGGTATTGCTTGGTTCCAGAATGTCCCATAGTCTGGCATTAAACTTATCTATTTGGCATTCATTGAATTACAGATGTTGTCATTGCACAAAATGCAACGCCTCTCCACAGATCTGACTACTAATCCCTCTACTACTATTACAACTAATACTACTACTATGATACTGTAATTACTTAATTCTATTTATAAAACCAAATTGTGTGAAAATGGGAGGGTGTTTAGAGATAATAGACAGGAGGAAATTTATGAATGTAGAATATGTAAGGAGCTAAAGCCCCTGTATCTGTACTACTACTACTATTGCTATTATAACTAATACTACTACTAATGATACTAACATTACTTCTACTACCTCTACTACTACTACTACATTCATCATTTTTGTGCCCATATACTGTATATCCTTTAAAATTCTATGTACTTATTACCTGGCCAGCCAAATGATATCTCTCTGTATTTGCTATACAGCGCGATACCATTTGGACACCCTCGCTCCACCCTCGCTCCTCCGGTTAACAACGGACTCCGCGATTCTGATTCGTTCAAAGATGGTGACGTCAGTGCACCCGCCTTTGCCCGCAACGTCCCTTCCATTCAGCTGTAAAATTGGTCTTAAATGACCTAAAACACATTGATTCCTTAAAACCACAGCAGCTGACAGCTCTAGAGGCCTTTCTTTTCAAAAAAGATGTTTTTGCATTGCTTCCTACTGGCTTGGTTCATGTCGCTGTCCGTTAACTGTTCTCTGATTGGTTCACTTAGCTGTCTATCTACGCGCAACGGCAGCGCATTCTGGACCAAGCATTACCAGACTCGCCGCTGGTACAGCGATGAGTCATGGATTCTTCCAGGCAAATGTACTTATAATGTTAAACGAGAATTAACGTTTTTTACAATCTGAGCCTTATTTCGGTAATAAAACAAGTTGTTTTACTCACCCATAGCACTTTGGTGTCTGGAGCACTTCCAGAGATGTTTTAGGTTAGCGATAGCCGTAGCGCTAATATATGCCCCGAGCATGTAATATATACCCTGAGCGGTTTCCAAATAACACAAACTTTAGCACTTTTCAAATCATAGAAGCTCAATGTCTTAGTCTACGCTTTCGTTTGTGTCAAAAGTGGCCTGTAATCCAAGATTTATCCATAATTTACAGTTTTGCGTTTCATGTTTAGGTCCCGGGAGCTGAGAGCGAAATAAACTGTGACTCCGCACATGCGCATGGCATCCTCATCTACTCGAACCTATGGATAAATCTCGGATCACAGGCCACTTTTGACACAAACGAAATCATAGACTAAGACTAAGTGCTAAACTTTGTGTTATTTGGAGACCGCTTACATGCTCATTGCATATATTAGCGCTACGGCTATCGCTAATCTAAAACATCTCTAGAAGTGCTCCATATGACACCAAAGTGCTATGGGTGAGTAAAACAACTTGTTTTATTACCGAAATAAGGCTCAGATTGTAAAAAACGTTAATTCTCCTTTAAATAGCCCCTTTTAAGCATGGCTGTCTATTTATTCAAGTTGCTGGCATACTACTACTACTACTACTGCGGCTACTACTACTACTACTGCGGCTGCTGTTTTTGACACTACTGCTACTAGCGCTATTACTTCTACTACCTCTAATACTGCTACTACTACATTCAACCTTTTTTGTGTCCGTATATATCATTTAAAATGCTTATTTAAGTCCTTACATTAGTAAATAGTCCTTGTAACGTAATGTCCATTCCACCAGAAGCACAAAGTTACTGGGATAAACGTTGCCCACCTGTGAATCTCATTTTGGCCTTATAAACCTGCACGGGTTTTAAAATATAACCAACCAAACATAATGGCTTTTTCAGCTCTTGTTTGAGAAACCTTAGCCTATAATATCTCTGGGAATCTATTTCAGACCAGCAGCTAGCGATAAATACCTCCTCAAGTACAAAAGCCTCTAGTCAGTCTCCCAGCTCACTGTAAATGACTGGATTAGACCACCTGGACTTGGTATTAGCTCCAGTGAAATGCACCCTCCTTCTCCCTATCCTTCTCCTTCACCTGCAGTTGGCATAGCCTCTCAATGCCAGTCATTAAGACACAAGTACAAAACCCAAGCATCCCAGCAGACCAGCTCTAGTTCTGCATATAGAGCTCACATTGTTTTAACACGGCCCCCATGCCTCTCACCCCCAGAGACCAGAGACCACTACGGATAGATTTACAGCTACTCCTGGCGGACGTAAAGGCACTATGAGAAATCTGCACTGAAAAAATATGTGTAAAGAAAAGTAGTAACAGAGGTTGGTGTAGTTTAAGTGAATATTGATTGATTATGAACAAGCAGCACAATATTAAAGATTGACTCGAATGCAATTCATGTTTCACTAAAGTTTAATAAGTGGTTTAGTACTTTCATTTATTTTTGCTGGTACTATTTTGGCTTCTACAGTAATACTAGAGCTACGGCGTCTGCTTATTCAATTGAAACTCCAGCTGGTATTGTTAGAGCAACTTGATAAATGTGCATTGCAAAATAATATGTATAATTTAATACCATTAGAAATAAGGGCATATTTCATCGGCAGTTGCTTGTCTGTGAAATGGTACATCACCTGCGTGTGATATTATTGCTTTGTCTGAAATGTTCCATAATACAGTGGTCCCTCGCTCTATCGCGGTTCACTGTTAGCAGCCTCGCTGTTTCGCTGATTTTTTTAAATTATTTTTTTATAGTGTAACATTGTGTTCTGCATCCTGATTGGCTAAGAGACTGTAGACCTTTGCCGATTGATAGATGGGGGATGCGGGGGGGAGACCGGGACCAGACCAGGACTAAACATGGACTAAACTAGGTCTAGACCAGAACTAAACCAGGTCTAGACCAGAACTAAACCAGGTCTAGACCAGGTCTAAACCAGGTCTAAACCTGGACTGGTCCTGGACTACACCAGGACTGGACCAGGTCTTGACCTGGACTAAACCGGGACTAGACCAGGTCTAAACCAGGATTAAATCACCCCGTGCGGCTCTTTGCTGGTTTCGTGCGGCTCGTCCGTTCGTTTGTGCGTGTTCGGTTTGTGGCTCGGGCTGCGAGGACGCGGTCCTGAGGGGGAGGCATGGTCCGGGCGCCGCGGTTCGATCTCGTGCTTGCAGCCCCGGCCTTGCGCCGGTTGTGCTGCTCTGTCACGGATTTGACCACGCGCACTTCTCCAAGGGGTTGGTGCGCGTCGCGTCCCGGGACATGGCAGTGCCGTTGGATGAGCCGCTCCCCTCGCGCGTCCAGCGGGACTCCCGGCTGAGCCCCCACGCTTCACTATGAATAAATTTTGTTGAAAATCTACGAAAGTTTGAGTATTTAACCGAGAGAGAAATGTGACAAAACGTTAATTCCAGTGTTTTAAGGCGTTTACAGCCTTAATTGTTAACAATTGTAAAATATAAAGTTGTCCTACTTCGCGGATTTCACTTATTGTGGGTTATTTCTGGAACCTAAACGAGGGATCACTGTATACAACAACCCAAATCATGCTCCATAGGTAAAATCCTCCAGCTGAGGTCCTGACCAAAGCTTAAGCAATAAGATCATGGACCCCGGGCACCTTCATGTGCTGCCCACTGCTCCTGAAAAAAGGATGGGTCAAATGCAGAGGACAAATTTCCCTACAGGGGTAATAAAGGATAATAAATAAATACTGTGGATAATTTCAAGCAAAGCAGTATCAGGCAGGTGCCATTCTCTACCAAAAAAGTTACATAATGGACTTTTAAAATACAAAATATATTAAAACTTGAATTATTGAACAGTATTGTAATTTTTTGAACTATAGTAATTTAGACTTTTTGCAGTGTACTTAGATATGTGCGGGAATGGCGGGATATTTCCCCTGTCCCGTGCCAACAGGTGCTCGAGGTAAACCCCGCTCAGGTTACTGCATGTGTGTAGTACTCCAGTGTGGACTATGATTGTGTAGTATGGCTGTGTACTTGTGTCTAACATGTGTTTGTGTGTTTTGTTCACAGGTGCACGAGGAAAGAGAAATGCGAGCGTTCTTCGGAGCCTCGTCGTTTTGCCTCTGACATTAAGCAGTGTGTGAGGCTCAGTGTTCACCCCAGTAACATCTCTGTGTCCCAGTTCAGTGTCACGGTGAGTTATATATGATCTTTATGTTTTATACACTCTTACATAGTCTAAAAATGACAAGGCTATATTTATTGATATAGTGCAAATACCTAAAGTAAATCAATAGCTGACAGGGTAGAGGAAACCATGACTTTAAAGTAAACTACTGCTATTACCACTACCCACACCTACTTCTAAAAGACCTCTGCAGTAAACAACTTGTCCAAAAAGTTTAAGTGCAAAAGTTCTCATCACTTCTTCCCAACTGAAGATGGAATATTTGATTTTATATTGTTAATTGCTATCTCAATGGCACCAATTTATCATTCTGAAACTCTGAAACCCAGCCATTCACACTCCAAAGAGCACAACAGTATGTCAGGGTTGGTGTGGGTTTGTAGCGCCGATCTTGCTTACTATTTACAGCAAAACTTTTTTCCAGTAAATGCCTGAACAGTTTGAGTACTAGACTCACTCAGAGATGCACTCATCTTATACTGTATATTCATTCATTTTTCTTAGAACTGAAAAACAAAATATCTAATAAATATCTTAACTTCATAAATCTTGACCAGCTTTTCAATACTTTTATTACTATAGATGAGTTTCAAAGCTACGTCATCACTGAATGCGCGCGCATTGTTGACTCTGCCGCCAAAAAACCCCCAGCGAAGATATAGAAGAGAAGAGATTACCCTAAACAAATTATCCTACATTACCCTAAACAAGCAGCATGATTAACTAGCAAGCACAGGACACCGCAAAGCTCACAGACATATTAACCGGGTAACCTCTACGACAGACACATGTAAACGAACACGAATAACTTGGTTAAAAGCAGTGGCTCTCAAGTCTCACGCTTTGAGAGTGTGACCCCCCACCCCCCACCCCCCCCCACCCCCCCCCCCCGCTCCTCGGAAAAAATGCAGTCTCACACACCCCGCTCAAAACTTGAGAGCCCTGGTTAAAAGGCATGATAAGTTTTCGCATGACCATCATAAATGGCATTTGACATGACTGAGATCACATCTGTGACTCGTGAATTAAGTCGTAGTATGTTACTTACCCCGCAACGCAAGTGCAGTTGGCGGTCAGAATGTAGTCCTCGCGCTTGTTGATGATAGCCCAAGCATTGTGCATGGTCGTCTTGTGGCCTTGTCTTTGACTGGGGAGAACATGAGATGCCAACACGCAAAACTCCCCATCGATATCGTGGTATTTTACCTCCTGTACATGGCCACATACGGCAAACTTGTAGGCATCCATGGATTTGTATGCGCGCACTTTCTCTCTTGTATACACGCTGGGCTTCTCGACTAAATAACAGTGGATGTCTGGCCACTGTAAATCTGGCCACTTTCTGCGGTCGTACTGCCACTCCGTGATTGCATAAGAATCTGGTAGTCGAACCCCGTTGCTCAACATGAGCTGAATGTTGCTCTCCCTATCGTTCATGTTCAATAACTTGCAATAACCAGATTCTCCGCTATGGCCCGCCATGGTTGATTCTGGGTCAACAATGCGCGCACATGCCGGTGACGTCACATCTGTTTACTAACAGTAAAGGGGTCTATTGTTCCTCGTTTTGTTTTCTTGTGAAACTACCTTTGAAATCCAAAAAACACTGCCCAGATCTTTGCTCAAGAGTGGCATCTGAGCTGGTTTAAATATGCCTTCGAATAGATGATGCTTAAAGGTGCATTGTGTAATTTTTTTGGGTAGCGAGTCCACTATCTGCTTGTGTCCATGGAGATGGTATTACTTTATCTGAAACGTTTCACAGTGTGGCATTAAAGGAATAGTGTGTTTTTTTTTTATGTTAATCTTTATGGGTTTCCTTCTAAAATTTACATGTGTTGACACCGGCTTACCTCTGACAGTCTCAGCTGATCCCGGTTCGGCTCACTTTCTAGAGCCCACGTAAGTAGGTCCGGTAACTTCCCTGGAACATGAAATAAAGCTTGTTTTTCTTCTCAAAACAAAACATTTGTTAGAAAGGTGATATATTTGCGTCCGAAACAGTTGTCCACGAAACATCCAGCAGCGTATTTCGCATTCGCGTATCGTCTCTCTCCACTCGTATCACTACGCCCATGTTAACTCTATCAGCCTGTTCACTTGTAAACTTCGGCGTAGACATCCGCTGAAGGTGAACAGGCTGATAGAGTTAACATGGGCGTAGTAATACGAGTGGAGAGAGACAATACGCAAATGCGAAATACGCTGCTGGATGTTTCGTGGACAACTGTTTTGGACGCAAATATATCACCTTTCGGACAAATATTTTGTTTTGAGAAGAAAAACAAGCTTTATTTCATGTTCCAGGGAAGTTACCGGACCTACTTACGTGGGCTCTAGAAAGTGAGCCGAACCGGGATCAGCTGAGACTGTCAGAGGTAAGCCGGTGTCAACACATGTAACTTTCAGAAGGAAACCCATACAGATTAACATTAAAAAAACACACTATCCCTTTAAACATATCCACCTACCATTCATTCAATTATGGGTGTTTCTATTGCTCAAAGAACATGCACTACACGTAATTTAACACACACACACACACACACAACATAAAAAACACACTTATTAGTTACCAATCCACACAGCTACTTCCCATTTACCAGTGGTTTTGGCTGATGATTCCTCCTCTGTGCACTCAAGGCCATATTCCATTTTTGTATGTAAATGACTAATTGTGTGGTTACATAATTGCACTGCCAGCCAAACGCTCTGTTCAAACCCTGACCTCTTTCAACAGTGTCAGTGATGCTCTACAGTTTACATTTGAACTGGCCCCTGCTGTTTACGCAGGTGGGCTCCAAAAGTGCTAATGTTGAGGATTATTCAGCGCCAACAATCAATAAGTGGCCTTTTGACATGCCAGGATTCATTTCATGCTTTGTAAAGAGAAAGAAATTAGAATGTTCCTTCTTCAGAAATCATTTGAATATAACATTATTGCGGAGAGGTACAGATGTGGAATTAATGAAAGGAAGCATAATATAGACTATGATAATGCTGGGTTAAGAAAAATATGATGTAAGAGAACCCATGATTTTCTCACATTGGGGAATTTTGAGTGTTGCAACAGAAAGTACACAAACCATTGAAGTAGAACAAGTAACAACATGCCCAAAATCAATAGTAATTCATTTTAAAATATACTTACAACGTTCAATTAAGACTACTACTACTACATAGATTAAAAGTATATGATAAAATAGATTAAGGAAGACTTCAAAACTGTAAGTAATTATTGATATGTACATTAAACTACATTACATTTCCATTTCTTATACAATTTGTGGAGTATAACAACATTTTAAAGCAGTCCTTTTTGCCCAGTATAGCCACTTTTAAATGTTGATGCTTTGAAGAATGCATCCCTGCTAATAAACTAAATGCCAGATGATTTTACCTGTTTGATACCTTCATTTAGCATAGAAAAACTGTGCTACGGAGAGTGCAGCCCAACGACGGTGGTAACAGCACTAAAACGGATTTCGTTTACTCTGCATAATTAGCCATTTCCTCCGAGGGTGAGCGTCTTTTTACAAGCTTCACTGTTGTTGTTTTTTCCATGCACTGCAGTAGAAAGTAAGGAATTAGAAAAGTATATAAGTGCTTAAATCAGCACTACCTATGGTCAAAATCATTATATATTTGACTCAGTTCTCAAAATCAAATTTATTCTGTAGATTTTCTCTAGCGATAGCATTTTAGTGCATTTATTTATTGCTCTTGTACTGTAACAAAATTGAGTAGCCTTAGTCTAGTTCTTCACACGGTGTGGTATTGGACTGGTATCGGTATTGGTGAGTTCACTAAGGACTAGGGATGTCAACAATTAATCAACTTACAATTAATTGTCGATGAAGACGTTGGCCGAACAAAATGCATTAATTGTAAGTAATCGCTAGAGGGCGCTACTCTAGAATGTGAACACGAGATGCGAACCCACTCGCGAGAAAGACCATAGCGTTACATCATGTAACCCTTTGGATGTTGCCATACAACTCACAGTAGAGCTGGACCTAGAACCATATATTTTAGAAATTATAAAATCATGTAACTTACATGCTTTTATAATTTCTTGATTGTTCTGGTTTGAGGCCCTGTAATGTTTTATGCTGTGTCCAGGGGCCCTGTGAAATGTATATTTTGTAGTGTAACCCTTCACAGATTAAGGGAGAGAAATATTGTTGATGCCTTAGTTCAAAATAAATGTTGAGAATGTCCTAAAAATAGCCTGGATTCACTGGTTTCATCATAATATGTAGACTAAATAACATTCTGTTATTTAATTTCTTCTGTTCCTTTTCATTTCAAGATTTCCATGCTGCAAGTGCAACAACTGAGCCAGTCCTCAATTTATTTTCAATGAAGAATGTATTTTGTTATTCAGCATCAATACATTTGTCTGCTTTTTACTAAGGAATAATTAATTGAGGAATATACAATATAATAATACAATGATACATTTTTTACTCAGTGTTATGTATACTATAGCTTATATTCTTAAAGACCCTATTGAAACACTAAAATTCAGGTGAAAAACGCCGCTTATCAATTAATCGTAAGTCGATCGATAAGGTCAATTAACTATAGATTAATTAATTAATCGATAATTTGCATCGCTACTTCTGAGTACTTTGCAAATGTTATTGTGGTTTTAAAATATGTAACTTAAATAATAAAAGATTAAAAAAAAAAAAAAAAAAGAGAGAAGTATCGTATTGGATTGGACCCCCCCCCCCCAAAAAAAAAAAAAAAAAATCGGAACAATGGATCATGGATTTAATTTAAAACTGTTGAGCTCCATAGAGTATACACAGAATTTGCATGTTTTTTTTTTTTTGCATTTAATTCCACTTCTTTACAGCTTATATTGAACCAGCCCCAAATGCTCGACTCCTGTTGCCCTTAGCCACTCTCACACTCCCATTTCTCTTTTTAATGAGCGCTCTCACAACTGGTTTTGAATGTCCAAAAGTGCATGAATTCTAAAGTGCTTTTCCTAAGGTCAGACCTGAGTGCCCATTCTCCCTGTGTGTTTTTGGGGTCAGAGAGGCGTGTATGGTTGATTTGTGCTTCACCTCACCTTAATAATATTCATGAAGAGATGGCAGGTGTGTATATGGGTGCGTATTTTCAAATGTTGTGTGCTCATTTAACCTTTTCTCAGACTGCCTTAGTTACCTCAGGGCTCCAGTTGGTCCTCGCTATCCGGATGATTGCCGTGGTGGGCCGGGGGGATACAGGGGCCGGCTGGTGGGGAGATATGCACTACTTGACCTTTGTGTTATTAAATAGTGGTTTTGAGAGAGACACTTGAAGGTAGAAATCACTTCATCTCCGGTTTGAGTTCAGGTTCATGTATTTGAAAAGAAAAGTGGTGAAATAGTTGTAATACGGTTTTCTATTTCTGAAGGCATGTTATGAAGTTTAGTTTTATAAACAGTTGAGTAATTTGGCAAAAAATAAAGGCGTGCTATGTAACTTTACGGTTAGGGGTCCCTCACCTGCTTCTGCTCATCTGACCTCTAACTTGCTCTGGTTTGGTCTCCATGAAGATAGAAAGGTTTAATGCCCTACTGTGAAACATTCCAGACAAAGCAATAACATCTACATGAAGAAAAGCACCAAAAAAGTTACGCAATGCACCTAAAATATTTAATCTATTCAATTACAGTTGATTTTATTGCTCAAAAATACCTTCAAAGACATTAAAAGTGCTTTTTACTGCACTAAAAACATGAAAAACAGAACTAGAACAGTTCAAAAGTTATCGCTCACTTACCTTATGTATTCTGAACATCCCAATTATTCACCTTGATGAGTTTATAAGTGCTTTTCACAGAGTTTTGATTTCACTAGCATGCTAACCACACACTTCCTGATTATCAGACAGTACACAACAGACATATTTTGATCTCAAGAGCTGCTTCTACAACATATCTGTACTGGAGCTCGACAAACTTTGCAGGTACAGGACCTTTAAAGGTCCCATGGCATGAAATTTTCACTTTCTGAGGTTTTTGAACGTTAATGTGAGCTCCCCTACCCTGTTTAGCCCCCCCCCATGGCTAAAAGTTGCGAAATGTGTAAACTGAGCAATTGCGGTCCTTTTCTGCGTTTGAAAAAAAGACAGCCCAAATGGGCGATTCTGAACAAGGGAACTTTCTGACGTCACACTCATGGAAAGGTTTCCACCCCCCGTCTGGATGTCTACCCACCGTCTCTGGAAATCACGCCCAGAGAGTTTGGACCGCAAACGAGCTACGCAATGCGAGACGCGTTTTTTATCTGCCTGGAGACACGTGAGAGTGTTTCCAGGCTCGGATGTCCTTTATCCGAGCCTCCAAACCTCTGAAACAGCAGTGGTTTAATTTTATAGTTAATTTTTATAATTAATTAGTAATTTTATTTTCTGTGGAAATGTGTTTTTTTAATGGGATGCGTCTCATCTCTTCCTCCGCGCTTAAACGCGGAAGTGGGGCCAGCGCACCAGCGCACCGCGGCGCATTTGGCCACACCCCCACCCGCTGCACTGGCCTGTCTCTGTCCTCCTCATTTGCATTCAAGCAACGACGCCCAGAATAAAGCGTTTCAGAGAGATATTTATGACTCTGACTGTGTTCATGAGGCTATCTCAAGCACTGAGGCTTGATTTTGAAGAAGGATTCATTTACAGTATTAGGGAACCATATAAAAGCATCAAGAAGTACCATGTCATGGGATCTTTCATTCTTACTGTGAGTGGGATCGCCTCTCCATAGATCTGACTTGTAACGTGGGCATGTCGCTTCACCTGCATGCTTGCTTCTTACTATTAAGATATACAAGTTTAATTCAGTACTGTGGAACATTCCAGGCATAGTAAAGACATCTCGACAAAGACCAGCAAGTGGCTAATCTCAAAAAAGTTACATCTTTTGAAATACAATACAATACACAACTTTCACATGATCTCATATTTTCCTATATCTGTGGTTATGGACTGCATTAAAATCTCCTTTCTAATCAGAATGTATTTTATCACCACTCTTGCACTTGTAATGCTGTTTATGCAGTGTATTTCCAGGTGAACGATTTTTATAGAAACCTATTACTACCCACAATGATATTGAACTGGCTCAAGGTCTGTCCATATCTCGCGCTTAAGCAGAGAATAAAACCAGTGACAGAGAATAAAGGTGAGAGACGAGCAGCCAGTCGACTCAATAAACTCTATTTAGAAGATTATTTCTGCTCACAAGCGCCACACCATCTTTTCATTAAACAGCAATATAAAAACAGCAGAGGTCAGGGCTTCCCGTAGCATCGCAGGATTTCCGGTTTCTCATCTGAATGTTAGACCGTACTGACTATACTATACTGACTATGTTTTTCAATGAAGTCTCTTTCTCTGATTAAAGGAAAAGTAACGTTTTTTTACAATCTGAGCCTTCTTTCGGCAATAAAACAAGTAGTTTTACCTACTCATAGCACTTTGGTGTCAATTGGAGCAGTATCGCAGAACTTATGTTGAGCCGTTCTGTTCTACCAATGATCCCGTATCTGTTAGCGTGAGTGCTCGGGGCATTACTTTGCGGTCTCCAAATAACACAAACTTTAGCACTTTTCAAATCACAGAAGATCGCTGTGTCAGGGTAGACTTTTAGTGGATTCCAAAACGGCCTGAAACCCGATATCCAGCTATAGTTTCATTTGATGACGTCATCAGAGAGGACAGTGCGCATGCGTGAACTCAGCTGTTTTGTAAACACCGCTAGTCCGAAAGAAGCTAACACCGCTCTGAACTTTACTTTTCTGTTGCGATATCGGGTTTCAGGCCGTTTTGGAATCTACTAAAAGTCTACCCTGACACAGCGATCTTCTGTGATTTGAAAAGTGCTAAAGTTTGTGTTATTTGGACACCGCAAATCAGTGCCCCGAGCACTCACGCTAACGGATACGGGATCATTAGTAGAACAGAACGGCTCAACATAAGTTCTGCGATACTGCTCCAATTGACACCAAACTGCTATGGGTGAGTAAAACTACTTGTTTTATTGCCGAAAGAAGGCTCAGATTGTAAAAAAACGTTAATTTTCCTTTAAGTTTTGCAGGATATGTGCAAAAGTGCAGTTTGCAGGTTAGATGTTTAATGGTCTATAGTGCACTATTTCCTGATTTATGATTTAATGTTTCCTCATCACAAACATACCTGGAGTTGTGCTTGGTTTCATTCACACATGAGTTACACAAATCTGGCATATTTAGGCTGAGTTCTTCTCTCATGTTCCAATTTATGATGTCATGTGGTCATACAGGAAGTGCTCCGCTGTGTTTTTAAACTCCATGCTCCTTCGCTAGAATCATTTGGATCATTTCAGCCCTGGAATTGGCAATCTCTGCTGAACTGAAGGTGAAAGAAGTCTTAACTTGAAAACTGCCACTACATGGCATCGCAAGGTGGAACAGAGCATTTTGATCTTTGGAGATGTAGACAGTAGGGATGCAAATTATCGATTAATTCATTAATCTATAGTTGATTGAACCTATCGATCGACTTACGATTAACTGATAAGCAGCATTTTTGACCTGAATTTTAGTTTTTCAATAGGGTCTTTAAACCCCATTGAAACACTAAAAATAGGGTCTTTACCCCCAGTGTCTGCGGACACTGGTAGCCCCCATGACAGAAGATAAATCAAGGCCCGTTGTGACGTGAGCCGTCCTCCTGTGGACCCACCACCCACGGGAGGATTCATGAGGGCTGGTGCATTGTGTTCTGGGCAGTGGAACACTGCTTGGACTGCTGCCCCCGCGACCCAGAGAATGGAAAAAGCGGAAGAAGATGAATGAATGAACAATAGGGTCTTTAAGAATATAAGCTATAGTAACATAACACTGAGTCAAAAATATATCATAGTATTATTATATTGTATATTCCTCAATTAATTATTCCTTAGTAAAAAGCAGACAAATGTATTGATGCTGAATAACAAAATACATTCTTTATTGAAAATAAATTGAGGACTGGCTCAGTTGTTGCACTTGCAGCATGGAAATTTTGAAATTAAAAGGAACAGAAGAAATTAAACAACAGAATGTTATTTAGTCTACATATTATGATGAAACCAGTGAATCCAGGCTATTTTTAGGACATTCTCAACATTTATTTTGAACTAAGGCATCAACAATATTTCTCTCCCTTAATCTGTGAAGGGTTACAGTACAAAATATACATTTCACAGGGCCCCTGGACACAGCATAAAACATTACAGGGCCTCAAACCAGAACAAACAAGAAATTATAAAAGCATGTAAGTTACATGCTTTTATCATTTCAAAAATATATGGTTCTAGGTCCAGCTCTACTGTGAGTTGTATGGCAACATCCAGAGAGGAAAGGGTTACATGATGTAACGCTCTGGTCTTTCTTGCGAGTGGGTTCACATCTCGTGTTCACGTTCCAGAGTAGCGCCCTCTAGCGATTACTTACAATTAATGCATTTTGTTCGGCCAACGTCTTGATCGACAATTAATTGTAAGTCGATTAATTGTTGACATCCCAAGTAGACAGACTAATAAAAGAGTTACTCAAACATGTGTGAATGAAACAAAACAACACAGTTTGTATGTTTTTGATGAGGTAACAACATTATAATTTGGCTTAAAGCTCTAAATTCTCCAAGTCTAAACATTCACTGACTATAATAAACCCATAGAGTGAATTGACGGTGTTAAAAATAGCTAGATGGGCTGTAAAAGTGTCACTACTTGGTCTTAGTGTCCATTTGCATTGAGAGCGGAGATGTTTTAATGTCATAAAGGTGGAATCTGAGGACGTAGACTTGCGCTCTATGTGTCCCTGGGGTGTGCTTGGACACGGACCACTTTCCAGATGGCCCTCCTCACAGCGCACCAGCAGATGTCTCTTCCAGCTACATCACTAAAACTGGACTTGAAAGAAATGCTAACTTACTTGATTCTATCTAACTAATCTATTTTACACTTACACAAATGTAGATTTCTTTGGTTTGGTCCTCTTCTAATTCTAGTTTAGTTCTGGGCTAGTCTTGGTTTTGCTTCTTGTTTTTGTTTCTGGTTTAGTCCCAGTTTAGCTGATGTCTCTTCCAACTACATTTCTAAAACTAGATTTAAAAGAAATGCTAACTAATCACATCAGTTTCAAAGTCCTACAAATATATATTTCTTTGGTTTAGTCCTGTTCTAGTTTAGTTCTAGTCTTCTCTTGGCTTTGTTTCTGGTTTAGTCCCAGTTTAACAGTTTAACTCTTCTGATTACATCACTGAAACTGGAATTGAAAGAAATTCTAACTTTTACAGTTATACAAATGTAGATTTCTTTGGTTTGGTCCCATTTTAATCCCAGTTTAGTTCTTGTCATGTCTTGGTTTAGTTTCTGGTTTAGTCCCAGTTTAGCAGAGGTCTCTTCCAACAACATCACTGAAGCTAAACTGGGAAGAAATGCTAAATTATTACATGTTTCAATGCTGATTTCTTTGGTTTGGTCCTGTTCTAGTCCTAGTTTAATTCTGATCTAATCTTGGTTTTGGTCCTTGTTTTTGTTCCTGGTTTAGTCCCAGTTTAAAGGAGAATTAACGTTTTTTACAATCTGAGCCTTATTTCGGTAATAAAACAAGTTGTTTTACTCACCCATAGCACTTTGGTGTCATATGGAGCACTTCCAGAGATGTTTTAGATTAGCGATCTCCGTAACGTGAGTTCTCGGAGCATATATTTGCGGTCTCCAAATAACACAAACTTTAGCACTTTTCAAATCATAGAAGCTCAATGTCTTAGACTACACTTTTGTTTGAGTCAAAAGGGGCCTGTAATCCGAGATTTATCCATAGTTTACAGCTTTGCGTTTCATGTTTGGGTCCCGAGAGCTGAGAGCGGAATAAGCTGTGACTCCGCACATGCGCACTGGCGTCCTCATCTACTCGAAACTATGGCTAAATCTCGGATTACAGGCTCAGATTGTAAAAAAAGTTAATTCTCCTTTAACAGGTTCTCTGTTTGGTTCAAATTTTTATATGGTGTGTGTAATTTGTAATGAACTAAATGTCAACAAGTTACTAGTTATTTACATCCTCTAGCTTATGCCCTAAGTTTGTTTTTACATTTTTACAACTCAACAAATGTTCGTCTGGAGGTTCAACTCCCAAGTCTTACAATGCATATTACTGCTAGGTTCTTGAGCAAGACATTAATTTTGTGAAATTTTTCCATTCTATTTACCATGTCTCCTGCATATATGTGTTTGTACAGTTGGTTCTGGAGGCCCATAATGTCCCGGACCTCTCTGCTGGAGTGAACTGCACCTTTGAGGACCTGACCGAGATGAACGGACTTGTGGAGGGAAACAGGATTCGCTGCTCATCTCCGGCCAAACGGGAGATGCCTCGGATCATAGTGGACAAAGGTAAAGGTAATACCCACTGTTTTTTTCATTTTTTTTTATACTTTAAAAAACAAACAAACAAACAAAAAACGAATTTGTTGTAACAGTGTGTTTCTAATGAAGCTCATGAGGCTGGCATAGGAGCGAATTTGGAGCCAAGTTTTATATTAGGAATAGGAATTAATTAATGGACAAAATTATGAAAAAAAAAATACACCAGGATCATGTAGAGTGGGTTAATACAAACATTTTAAGACCAAAATGAGGAGCCTGACAGAGGGGGTAGAAGGAGGTAGAAAGAGCTGGAAGTGCCTCCATGAACACTTCTTATTTGGAACACGGTGGCGATCGGTTTAGCTATGTCCATTTACAGTCTTTGGTTCAGACTCATGCTATGTGGTCTTCTTCTGTCGAGCCACAGCTGGCACACTGTCAAACAGCAGTAACGTAGATAGCATCTAGTGGTGGTACGTGGCAATACAACAGGGATGGGTTGCCAGTATAATTACAGATAGTAGGTTTAAGCTGTGAAAAAAACAAACAAACAAAAAAACATCTTTATAATGTATCTCCAGAAAGCAGTGCCTCATTAGCATTAGCATACCCTTCCTCTCCTCCGCTGTCCTGGGGCTCAGTTGTGTGTCTCATTTTGAGTTTCTTTCGTGGTCTCCGGGTGGGCCCCCCAGCGCTGCCCCAGGACACATTTACACTGAATGAATGCTACTTATCACTGCTCTTTGGGATCTCCCCCCTGTAACCTGTGTAAGTGGATCAGCTCCAGGGGGAATCCAGGGAGCTCATTTAAGCACGGTTCAAACGCACAAAAA
The DNA here is from genome assembly GCA_036785185.1 of Paratrypauchen microcephalus. Classification (NCBI taxonomy): domain Eukaryota; kingdom Metazoa; phylum Chordata; class Actinopteri; order Gobiiformes; family Gobiidae; genus Paratrypauchen; species Paratrypauchen microcephalus. The sequence continues at coordinate 2,873,342 of JAVJIX010000018.1, forward strand.
CAAAGTGCACTAGTACAAGTCTGTGTTGATTTAATGCCAGGGGGGGACATAAGAGTAGTATTGTCAAGGGACTAAAATTTCAAGCTCTATTTTGATCCTAAACATACACCACGATACCATAATACTACTACTACTACTACTACTACTACTACTACTACTACTACTAATAATAATAATAATAAATATAGCTGCAAGCGGCGATGATCGGCCCTCGCTTGCACCCACAAGCCCGGCAAAAACTTTGTTGTAGCCAAACCAAATTTGGTACACAGAAACACCGTTGCTAGGCGACCAACAGGAAGTCAGCCATATTGGACCGAGCACTTGACCCGGCGCCGAAGGCAAATTTTCCTGTCCTCATATTTTAACGAACTCCTCCTCGGGTTTTTGACCCAGACTCACCGGACATTGGGACATTAAAAGTTATTAAAAGCGTTCTAAAAGACTGAACGGTGTTTCCATGAAAACGCTTTTGGCGGGCGTCCCATTGGCGAGGACAGATGTTTGGCCTGTTGCCATGGCAACACGGGTATAGCCATAGGCACAATGTATTTTGATTTTCCAGGGGGCACAGTCGAAACATTTTTAAAGATTTATTAAGACAGATTATTTGTAAATTCCTTTTTTGGCGTTCTTGAATTTTGTGCAAAATTTCGTGAGTTTTCGTCGGTGGGAAGTACCCGAACCTTGCAAAAAGGGGGGGAGGAAAATAATAATAATAATAAAAAAAAAATAATAAAAAAATAAATAAATAAATAAATAAATAAATAAAAAAAAAAAAAAAATAATAATAATAATAAAAAACAGAACAATAACAATAGGCCCTACGCTTTAGCGCTCTGGCCTAATAATAATAATAATAATAATAATAAACACTTTCTTTAAATGATAGGATGTGATTTTCAAAATTAAAGGTGCACTGTGTAACTTCCAGCTTGTTTCCATGGAGATGTGATTGCTTTGCCTGGAATGTTTCACAATATGATTAAGCATCTATCTATTTCCATGGTAACAGATAAGTAATGCCACCAGGCCAAGTTACAGGTCAGATCTGTGGAGATGTATTAAATATAAGATTTAAGTTTAATGTTATAGTATGGAACATTCAAGACAAAGCAATATCATCTCCATGGAAACAACACTCCACCACAAAAGTTACACAGTGCAAATTTAAAACATGTCCTGTGAATGTGACTTTTTTAGTATCGATACCTGCTCAAATGAGTATCTACAGTAGTTTTGATACTAGTTTTAGTTTAGAATTTCTGATATGTTTGACCAGTGGTTCTCAAACCTTTCCAACCAAGTACCACCAGATCTAAACCAGGCCTAAAACAGGACTATGTTATTAGAATTGTTTTTCAGACCAAGGGTTTGTTCGTCCTGAGGAAGTCGGAATGCAGATGGTGCCGTCATCCTGCCTCTGATTATTATCTTATCTGATTGTAACAGAAAGAGATGAATCATATTTTGGAAAACAATGAATTTGCAGTGAAGCTGTTTTCTTACGCTGTTTGCCCTCCAAGCTCAAACTGCATAACTGTAAATTGGGCTGCATTCGCCCACAATTTTTAGTGCCTCTACAACAAAACTACAAGGAAGAGATTTGGAATTATGAGTGTGTTTTTTAGACAAAGAGACAAATTGATTTAATATTCAATCTTTTGGTTTTGTTAGCCTCTCCTTTAGAAACAGTTGCTCTGGGGCAGACTGACAGCAATATTGGAGGCGTTTTGTACTCTACCAACCTTCAAGTCAACGTGAATCCATCTGTACTGACCGAGCTTTGTTGTCTTCATCTGTTTATGCAAGGTTTATTTAGGAATATTTTAATATGTACATACTGGACAAAGCCACACTTGTAGAAATAGAAAAATAAAAATGGAAGAGAGCTTCATACAGAGAGAAAGAGTAAAAAAAATGGAAGGAGAGTAAAGGAGAGACAGAGAGAAGGAAAGCAAGAGGGGAGGGAGAGAGTAGGGCTGGGCGATATGTAGCAAAAAATATATCTAAATATATTTTGTTATATCTCGATATACAATATATATATCGATACTTGTACAGGAAAAATAACCCCCCCAAAACTACTGCAAAAACAAATATGCCAAATTCCACAAGTGCAAAGAGATAGGCAGTTCATGTAGGAACAAATTGCTTCAGCGACATAAAAATAAATAAAAAAATAAATCCCTATATAGAAAGATAATAATTTAACTGTAAAATAAAGGAAGAAATAATACAAGTTGCCTCATTTTTATTCAAAAATGGCGAAGAAGAGGCGAAATCAGAATTAAATATAAACATTATATCGACATATACGATATGTCTGAATCCATATGGAGTTAAAAAATATCTTGATATGTTTCAAATATTGAGATATCGCCCATAGAAGAGAGCATACAGCACATCTCTAGCTCTATGACTGAAGTTCGACCTCCACATGTTCTGACATTGGACATCTGGACATCTGGAATTTTATGTAAATAGTATCTATATCTGCTGACATAAAAAAAAAAAGTAAACTACTACAAAAGTCACATTCACTGGACAGAAATGAACCTTTCCTGAAGCTTTAGAATGATCTTGAGCTGTGTCAGAACAAGTATAAGAGCACATAGACGAGTATATGCCCATGGACCACTATGGAACCGACCTGGACCACTGAGGGATTACACAGGTATAAGACTAGGGATGGGCGGATCGATACCAAAGTATCAATATTTCGATCCTGATGGGGTATTTAATATGGATCGATCCTGGTATTAAATTATCAATACCAAGTCATGTTTTCTTACTGACTTTCAGTTTATTTTGTTCAAATTCATATGTGTTTTGTTCATTATTCAACCATTGCCAGTTGTCAGGCACTACTTTTCCTTCTGCATTCTCACCAAACGTGGGGTAGTACGTCATCCCGCGATAGACTCACTGCTGTGAGATTTCAGTCAAAGCGACGCGGGGCTGCGGGAGCCGTGGGAGACGGCAAGAGAAGTGTGGTGTGGAGTGTGCCAAAAATGATCCGATATTGTGGCAATACCACAGATTTATGGTTAAATCTCGGATTACAGGCCACTTTTGACTAAACGAAATCGTAGACGAAAGACATCGAGCTTCTATGATTTGAAAAGTGCTAAAGTTTGTGTTATTTGGAGCCCACACGGGGCATATTACATGCTCAGGGAATGCCCCGAGCTATGGCTATAAGTCGCGCTAGGCTAACGGCGTTAGCCTAACGCTAATCTAAAACATCTCCGGAAATGCTCCATATGACACCAAAGTGCTATGGGTGAGTAAAACAACTTGTTTTATTACCGAAATAAGGCTCAAATTGTAAAAAACGTTACTTTTCCTTTAAATAAACACTTGATCATAAATCATAAACATCAGCATGACGAAATGCTACTGACCAAACGACGACAGGAGGCTAGTCAGGCAGCTCCCTCCAGCACAGCAGCAACAGCAGTACGACAGAGGTCAGTTGCCGAGGCGTTTGAGAGAGGGAGAATGTACCCAGGTAACCATCAACCATGTAGAAGACTAAGAGTAAAGTAGGCCTATGAAAGGTGACGTGTTTACCCCTGACAAAAAATCCTGCCATTTTTGCCAGTAACATCCTGTTATTTTAATTGGGGTTGTGCACTGCAAATTACATTTAGTTTCAAATTTATTTTCATTATGTAAGGATACAGAGTGACGAAATGCAGTTCAACACACAGTACAGTGTGTACAGAATAAATGCATTGCCAGGTTAGTGTTTTTCTGCAGTATTAAAAAATGTATGTAAGTATCAATATTGGGATTCTAACCCTGGTATTACTTGGTATCGTATCAAAACAAAAATAACTGGTATCGCCCATCCCTAAATAAGACCACATTTTAATAAAATAAAGTGCTATTCAATGTTAAAAACCACATTCTGTTGTCTAAAGTCTAGAAATAATAAAAATTGTAAGAGGAGAGCGAAAGAAGAAAGCGAGAGAATAAGAGCGAGGAGAAAGAGAAAGCAGAGGGCATTTGTTTTCATATATTCTGACAGGTTTATTTAGGAATTGTATGTAAATTTTGACACACAGCCGCAGACAAATTTGTGTTTCTTTTTCACGACAAATGCAATTGCTCACCTATATTTAAATCTTCCCCGTGTCTCTCTTCCTCGCACTCATTAGTCTAAACTTGGTCCTTTGGGAAAGAGGACAGAGGGAAGAATGGAGGGATGAGGGAGAGGAGGCGTGGATATCGATAGTAGCAGGCTTCAAGGTAACATTTAGGTGCCTTTAATTAGGACAGATCCGTTGTCATGGCGATTTTTACTGGTGATTGATGAATGATTTGGTCCTTTGTTCAGGAGATACAGGGGATGAGAGGTGTCACAGGATGGAGGGAAAGGAGGATCTGGGAGAAGAGATAGTGAGAGAGAGAGAGAGAGGAAGGGAAAGGGGGGGCAGAGAGAGAGGGAGAGAAGAGAGAGAGAAGGAGGGAGAGAGGGTGAGAGAGCTAAAGAGATGAGAGGGGGCGACAGAGAGAGATGGATGGAGAAAAAAAAGGGAGGGAAAGGTAAGAGGGAAAGGGAGGAGAAAGAGAAGGGGGGAAGATGGTGGAGAGCACAGGAAAATGTGAGGAGAGATGGAGAAGTAAGAAAAGAAAAACAGGAATGAGAGAGACGGAGAAAGAGGGAGGGAAGAGTGTTAGAAGGGAAAGAGAGAGGGAGAAGGGTGTAGAGGAAAGAGGGATAGAGGTATGGTGACACAGAGGGGAGAAAGACATAAGAATGAAAGGGGATAGAGAGAGATGGAGGAGAGAGGGGGAAAAAAACGGGGAGGGACCGAATAAGCAAGCTATACTGTAGGGTGATTGTGAAAGAGAGAGAGACGACAAAACAATGAGAGCGACAGAAAAAATAGGTAGAAAGGGAGAAGAAAGGGAAAGAGAGAGAGGGATGATGCGAGGGAAAAAGAATACACTGGTCCCTCGCTCTATCGCGGTTCACTGTTCGCGGCCTCGCTGTTTCGCGGATTTTTTTATAGTGTAACTTTTTTTTATAGTGTAACATTGTGTTCTGCGTCCTGATTGGCTAAGAGACTAGACCAGGGCTAAACGTGGACTAAACCAGGTCTAGACCAGGTCTAAACCAGGTCTAGACCAGGTCTAAACCAGGTCTAGACCTGGACTGGTCCTGGATTAAAGCAGGACTGGACCAGGTCTAGACTTGGACTAAACTGGGACTAGACCAGGTCTAAACCAGGATTAAATCACCCCTTGCGGCTCTTTACCGATTTCGTGCGACTCTTGCGTTCGTTTGTGCGTATTCGGTTTGTGGCTCAGGCTGCGAGGACGCGGTCCCGAGGGGGAGGCCGCGGTTCGATCTCGTGTTCGCAGCCCCGGCCTTGCGCCGGTCGTGCGGCTCTGTCACGGATCTGACCACGCGCACTTCTCCAAGGGGCTGGTGCGCGTCGCATCTCGGGACGTGGCAGTGAGCGCAGTGCTTCCTGCGGATCCAGTGACTCATGTCTCCGCTCCCCTCGTGCGTCCGGCGGGGCTCCCGGCGGAGCCCCCACGCTTCACTATTAATACATTTTGTTGAAAATCTACGAAAGTTTGAGTGTTTAAACGAGAGAGAAATGTGAGAAAACGTTAATTCCAGTGTTTTAAGGTGTTTACAGCGTTAAAACATGTATAATAATTGTAAAATATAAAGTTGTCCTACTTCGCGGATTTCACTCATTACGGGTTATTTCTGGAACCTAACCCCCGCGATAAACAAGGGAACACTGTACAGAGAAAGTACAGAGTGAAGAGAGGAGTGAGAAAGAAAGCGAAAGAGAGAGAGGGCAGAGAGAAAAAAGAAGAGATGTAGCACGCAAATATGACGAGGGAGAGAGTGAGTGAAAAGATAGGACAGAGAGAAAGAACAGAGGAGAGAGAGAAAGAAAGAGAGAGGATAAGAGAGATACTAGTTAGGCATGTGGCTGTTGAATTAAACATGAATCCTTCATTAAGGCCAGACAAAAGGACGGCAAATACAGATGAGACACACACACACACACACACACACACACACACACACACACACACACACACACACACACACACACACACACACAGTTTTACCCGTGGTCTTTTTTCCACTGTTACCTTGTCAAACATGCGTTCAAAGACATTTCTGGGTGATATTTTCCTTCCCGAGGGAATGTCACCGTTTTATCGTCGTCGCTAGCAACACACCAAGGATACAAAACTTAACCCTTCATATCTCAGCACGCTCCTGGTCTACTTACATGTGATGATGGAACAAGTCTGGCACCTGTGGCTAAAAGAACTGCCGCTACCCATGAAAGAAAGATAGATTTAGATGAAAAAAGACTCGTATATGAAATGTGCATTGTGTAATTTGAGATGTTATTGTTTTTGTCTGGAATGTTTCACAGTATGGCATTAAATCTTTCAATCCACATGAAGACCAGATCTGTGGAGAGGCAACCCTGCTCACAGTCAGAATATCTGTTTTTCTAGATATTTTTGAGCAATAAAACCACCTGTAATTGAATAAATGTAAAGTAGAACTGCTTAAATGGCATATCCATAAAAACAAGCAGGTGAAAGACCCCCAACCAAAAAATGACAGTGCACCTTTAAGTTTATTTTTATCATGAAATGGCGTTGTCTGGTTGTACACTGCAATATTTATATTAGTTTAAATGACTTGTGATCTGAATATCAAATATATATCTGAGTAGTTTAATGTATTGACTTAGTGGATCTGGATTATTTCATCTGTTTCAATAGATTTCTTCTAGAGATATGTGATATGGGGAACATAATCAAATTAAAAAAGACAAAAATGTAACAGAAAAAAACCATACAGGAAATATAGCCTAATTTCTTATTAATAAACATGTATTCTAGTTCAAACCACATCCTTTTATTAACAGAGGATTGGACTTGTCAATGTAAAAGATCCAACCTGATCATTGAGGTTTTGAAATGATTGATCTTGATTCACCCTGGACTTACTAATCTCCACTGAACAAAAGGTAAAAGGCAGCTGTTAACTTAAAAACTACAACTTCATTACATCACTAGGTGGAACAGAGCATTCTGAGCTTTGGAGATGTAGGCAGACTAATAATAAAGGATTATTAAACATGTGAGAATGAAACAAAACACAACTCCAGGTATGTTTCTGAGGAGGTAACAAAATTAGAACATGACTTAAAGGTACAGTGTGTAGGATTCGTGGCGCATAGGTGGTGTAGGTGCCATGCACTTCCTCTTTTGGCTACGGCAGACCTCGAGGGTCACCCGGGCGCGCCGTAACGCGGACAGCTCGCGTACCAGCGCGCACCCGACGCTGTGTGAGCTCTCGTCGACAGCTAGGGTATAAATAAAACGCAGTCCCGTTCACTGTTTTTTTTTCTTTTCGCATGAAAACACACATTCCCGATCGTGTACCATGACAATCTACACATCAAATGAAACCTTACAGTCTCCTCTTTTTGACTATGCAATTCATTTCTGGCACAACAATCACTCCCCGAGCACATGGGGCTTTTATACAGAAAAGCACAAAACGAGGTTTATTACTTAGCTTACCTTTGAAGGCTCTGCACAGGTCAAACTCTGTATTTCACCATAAACTTGCGCTCAATCTGTCCGTAAGGATCCAGCGAATAAAATCCAGTAAAACAATTTAGTCCAAAACACATGTTAGATCCATTACGACGTCTGATCCGGCAGCATGCTTGTGTTGTTTACCCAAAACCACGAGTCTTGCCAAAGGCGAAGGCGGAGCCCAAATGTCCTTCTGCGACTCTCGTAATCAAAATGGCTGCCTCTGCATGGGGAAGATCCCCCTTTTATGTGACTATATCTAAGTCCAAAAGAATACTTTGATTTCATGATGGAAGTGAAAAGGCTTGGAAAACAATGTATTTTTGAATGGGTATCTTCAATTTTGGTAATTAACGGGTAAAAATCTTACACACTGTCCCTTTAAAGCTCACATGAGTCAATTTTGCGCAATATAGGACGTTTTTATGTCCGTATTTTAACCCATACTCGGTGTCATGTTTGCAGTCTAAATGTAGGAGTAGGACTAGCATCTTCCTCTTGAATAAACTCGTGTTGTTTTTGTATTTTTCTGTTCCCAGGAGACCACCAGATCGTGCAGCTCTATCTCAAGTCGAAGGAGACGGGCCTGGCTTTTGCAAACACCAGTTTTGTTTTCTACAACTGCAGCGTCCATAAGTCGTGAGTCTTTTATCTGGTCCAGAACACGCTTAGCTCCATAGACATTTGGTGACATTTACAATCCATTCATATCACTACGGCTGAGGTAACGTATGGGTCAAAGTATTACTGCCTTGGCAATTCGTACTGCAGCTTCTTATTAAAGCTCTAGTCTGTATTATAGATTGGTTTATGTAAGAACTTTTATATGTACGGGCTGAAGAGTCTAAATGGCACAGGTGGTTTACAATTTAATTACATTTTTCTTAAACAAACTGGTCCTCAATGTTCAAATTTCCCCAATAACAAAAGACATTTCCCCCATGAAGTTATTTTTTTTAATGAATTTATACATTTATTTGAATTAAGACAGTTCATATTAATCAGTGTGACAGCCAGCAGCTTCAACTCAAGTATGCAGAGTTGGCACAATAGCTACATTTCATTTGTTGTCCTGAGGCAGGTAGAAACATTTAACATTGAATTTCACAACAACAAATGCATAAGTTGACATTAAACATTACATCTATTTAAATTACACTTCAAATTGAAAGATTGCTTAAATAAATAAATAGGTCAAACATGCTCCTTTTCATTATTGAATTCAGTTTGATTTAACTGTGTCAATATGTACAGTACATTTCGCAGTAATATCATGTTAGAGCATTCCTCTAGCCCTGTAGCAAACCTATTAATATTCAGTATGTTTATATTAATAAGCTGTTTTCTCCCCTCTCTGTGTCCCTGCAGATGCCTGTCCTGTGTGAGCAGTCCATACGAGTGTCACTGGTGTAAATACAGACATGGCTGCACCCACGACCCCACCACCTGCTCTTTCCAGGAGGGGCGTGTCAAGAAGCCCATGGTACGTCAGCATACATCACTCTAACACCAGGAGAAAGCTGTTTTTAAGCAGACTGAAGTAGATTTACATTGAGGCTTCATCAGCTCCTTAAAGCCTGATCTCACCAGATCTCAGAAGCTCAGCAGGGCGTGGTTAGTACTGGGAGGGAGGCTGATGGGTAAACACCAGGTGGGGCAGCAGTGGCTCTAGTGGAAACTGTTATTGTGTCTTTTGGCAAGACACTTGTCCACATTGCCTTGTATGAATGTGGTGGGTGTGTGAGTGTTTTTTTTTTTTTTAAATCTTTTATTATTTAAGATCAGGGCTCTCAAGTCTCACGCATTGAGAGTGTGACACATGCAATTCGACGTGTTCACACGCTCACACGCCACACATGGCATTTCTCACGCTTTTTTTTTTTTTTTTGGCCCAGAAAATCGGTCTGTGTGGCTCAGTTTATGCAGGCACCGCACGTTTTCAGCGAAAAAAACTCCCTCCTCCCCGTCCCGCTCCCCGGAAAAAAATCTGCCAATCAGAAAATAGATTGTTCTGTTGTTGGGCAGACTGTAGAGTGTAGTTTCAGCTGCTAAGCGCACACTGCGGTGATGATAAAACAAACTGAGAACCATCAGGTAATAACTTCATTTATATAACTGTCATTAGTTGCTTTGTAGTTTAAGTTTGCTCTTTAGACAAACTTTTACAGCAGGGCTCTCAAGTCTCACGCATTGAGAGAGACAATTCGACGCGTTCACACGCTCACACGCCATTTCTCACGCAATTCAAGCACCCCCCCATCCGCCCCGCTCCTCGGAAATTACGCAGTCTCACGCACGACCCCGCTCAAAACTTGAGAGCCCTGTTTAAGATACATATCTTCAAACCACAATAACATTTGCAAAGTACTCAGACGACACATTGGGGGATGTGGGCACGGGAATAAACACCACTGGGTATAAGGGCTAAGGGACTTGAAGGCACTTGGGGGAAATACAAGGGGGGGTCGAGGAAGGGAAACAGGGGAATGGAGTGGTTGTCAGAGGGGCTAATGGCGCAGACTGGCAACCTCATTTCTGTCAATCTGCCCCAGGGCAGCTGTGACTACAATAGTGGCTTACCACCACTGAGTGCGGAGTGAATGAATAATATCCAGTCATTTGTCATTATTAGAGTTGACAAATTACAGCTTTAACTGTAGAATATTGAAAGTTACATGAATGTTTTGGGGAACTCGTAATAAAAGTACTTTCTACATTAAAAGCTGTAAAGCTGTAAAATTTTGAAAAGCTGTAAGGATAAAGTGTGTGTTCAAGGATATAAATGTTATTTTTATTCTATTGACAGATAGAGCACTGATACTGGTATCAGACCTGAAAAAGCTGGATTAGTGTGTCTATTATAACAAACTTGTCCTTGTATTGATTGAAACCAGCCTCTTCCCATGAAAAGAATGAAAGAGTAGCCAGACACAAGTGGGCCAGGAGATGAATATAATACAGCATGTGCTTGGTTATCCAGTATGACACCTCCAGTGACTAAGGGTGTGTTTTGCTGCCTCACGCTGAGCTGTTGAAATCACTATAACGTCTCCTCTCCTTTATTCCTAAACACATGACTCTTCCTTCCTTTGTCTGTGCCTTTTCTTTAGCTTTCACTTCTTCCTTACACCAGCAGCTAAATAGAATAAATGTGGCTGAATGTTCGTCTGCGTGACACTAATAGCTTCCATTGAAGGTTTTAGGGCAAAGTGAATTGAAAGACTACAGACACCTTCCATCTGGCTCAGGCTCTTTTGGCTTGTCTCACTGTTGACTGCACTTCAAAGCACAAACTAATAAAAAAACACAGGCATTTCCTCTCGCCCGGCCCTCCTCTCTGCTAAAGCTTAGTCTCCCTGATTTGTCAATAGAAGGGCAGATCTCCTATTCCTTTGCACTGTAATGAGGCCGGTCCAGTGCTCAGGCCATAGACCCCTGACCAAATGGAGGGCAGCTGGGAATACCTCAAAATCCTATACAGACGGTTCTTGTGAAATACAGAATTGAATTTATGCTGTTTTGAAAAAGGTGATAATGGCTGGTTTTTTAATTTATCTTACAGCGGTGTAATGTACATGAATCTGCTATATAAACATAAATAAACATATTTGTATTTGGGATGTCAACAATTCATCGACTTACAATTAATTGTCGATCAAGACGTTGGCTGAACAAAATGCATTAATTGTAAGTAATCGCTAGAGGGCGCTACTCTGGAATGTGAGCACGAGATGCAAACCCACTCGCGAGAAAGACCAGAGCATTACATCATGTAACCCTTTCCTCTCTGGATGTTGCCATACAACTCACAGTAGAGCTGGACCTAGAACCATATATTTTTGAAATTATAAAAGCATGTAACTTACATGCTTTTATAATTTCTTGATTGTTCTGGTTTGAGGCCCTGTAATGTTTTATGCTGTGTCCAGGGGCCCTGTGAAATGTATATTTTGTACTGTAACCTTTCACAGATTAAGGGAGAGAAATATTGTTGATGCCTTAGTTCAAAATAAATGTTGAGAATGTCCTAAAAATAGCCTGGATTCACTGGTTTCATCATAATATGTAGACTAAATAACATTCTGTTATTTAATTTCTTCTGTTCCTTTTAATTTCAAGATTTCCATGCTGCAAGTGCAACAACTGAGCCAGTCCTCAATTTATTTTCAATAAAGAATGTATTTTGTTATTCAGCATCAATACATTTGTCTGCTTTTTACTAAGGAATAAATAATTGAGGAATATACAATATAATAATACTGATATATTTTTGACTCAGTGTTATGTTACTATAGCTTATATTCTTAAAGACCCTATTGAAACACTAAAATTCAGGTGAAAAACGCCGCTTATCAGTTAATCGTAAGTCGATCAATAAGGTCAATCAACTATAGATTAATGAATTAATTGATCATTTGCATCCCTAATTTGTATAATTTAACGGTGCATTGTGTAACTTTTCTGGTGGAGTGTCCATCACCTGCTTGTTTCTATGGCGATGTCATTGTTCTGTCTGGAATGTTCCACATGTATGACATTAAACAGCTCTACCTTATACAGTATTTACTCAGTTACAGGTGGTTTTACTATGACTCAACAAAACCTAGAAAAACAGGCATTCTGACTGTGAGCAGGGTTGCTTTTCCACAGATCTGACCTGTAACTTGGTCCGGTTTGGTCTCCATGAAGACCAAAAGGTTTTAATACCGTACTGTGATAGCTTCCAGATATGGACAGACCCTCCACCAGAATCCACAATGCACCTTCAAAAAAATCACTAGGGCCTGTTTACACGAGAACGCTTACGGGTAAAAACAACAAAATATTTTATCGGAAGTGCCTTTTGTTTACACGGTGATGGCGTTTTGGGGGCCTAAAAACGCAAAACTCTGAAACCACCCTCCAGAGTGGAAAAGTTAAATACGCTCCGCTGTAGCGTTTCCGTGGAAACTGCCCAAGACGCAAAACTGGTCAGATCTGCTCACGTCGCGTACGCGTTTACGTCACATAGATGCGGCAATACAGGAGTCATTTCAACAATTGTATAAATCGCACCCACACACGTCTACGGTCTTTTCTCTTCTTCCCGTACAAGTCTTTCTCACACTCTCACAGCCACACAGACGGCCAAGACAAGCGACTTCCGCATGAGGCACTTCAAATGTAAAACCCGATGTGATTTTATATTTTCTAATTCACTGTAATCCTCCTGTAATGTCACTATTTTCAGTACAATATTCAAAAACATGTAAACAAAAATACAAGTCACTGAAATGTTTGGAGCGGAACTTAACAACTCATTTAAAACGCAACTAGAACATTTTATTTTGAAGTTTTACCTTTCTCTTTTCCGGTACAGTCGTGGTTAGAAATGTAACTTGACGCTGTTGTGATGGTTTTTTGTTTTGTTTTGTTTTTTTGTCGTTTCCCACGCTGAACTCAGTCCAGTTATTTACAGCGCCTCCCTTCGCTGGCTTTTGCGTCCACTTTTGCGTCTTCGTATAAACAAACATTTCCTGTTGAGAACGCTCGTCTAAACGCGGATAAAAAATTGAAGACGAGACGCCACTTTTGCGTCTTCTGTTTTGATCGTCGCCGTATAAACGTAGCCTTAACTTATAGATTCTGACTCTTGTTTTTTTGGTTCCACATTACAGATTATACCCAGTACCGCTTTGTTTCCGGTAGCATTCTTAACCACCATTCTAAAACCCATGAAAACTGTGGCTTCGACTTTGATACAGTACATCTCTGTTTGACTCATTAGAATGTGTGCAAGTGTGTGTGAATAGACTTATCTCGATACCCTGTCTCCTGCTGCTCTTACCAATTTACTGTGGTCTGTGGAGGAGGGCTGAACAGCAGTTAGTGCCCTCTTAATCCTAGCCCGCGGTCGCCATGATCAAGATCACTGGAGCTCACATCCTGCTTGCCAGATACTTGCTGCAATAGACTAAGCCAGATTGCCTTCTTTTGATGCGTCGCCCCTTTTCTTAATTGTGTTATTCTCGCCATGTTTTCCCCCCCGAAGCCATTCAACCTGTCCAGACGATAATATTTTCCTTATTTCTGTCAATTCCATTATCCTTCTGCACCTTCTGCTTAGTCAGGGCAGTCTTTGCAGGTTTACTTTTCCAATTAACTTCTGTGCCGTGTGGTCAATATTGACTGGGGATAATAATGTGCGAATCCTCCTTCCATTGTGTTGCTGACTAAAAAGAAAAGCGCAAATAAAAAGCCAGGGAGGGATTTAGTATTAGCACATTAATGGGTTCCCCCCTTTTGCTGTCACAGGAAAAGCAGGTGTTTTCTGAGCCTAATGACTTTTAATTTACTTTTAATTAACCCCTCAAAATTGCGGGGCATTTGTGTACTGACAGAAGGTGTTTGTGTTCAATCATACAGACACACGCAAGGGGCTCAAGCTGATGTCTTTTCCCATTTATTTGACCAAAATGTGTCTTACCCCAGTACAGATCTATTATATTGGCCAAAATATGTCCACTGCATGCTGTATTCATTTGATTATAAAGTGTTTTTATTGTCAGATAATCAGGAAGTGCGTGTTAGCATGCTATTTGCTGTTAGCTTTACCACTCTGGTCTCTGAAAGTTGTGAAAAGCGTTTTCAACTCAATGTGATGAATAATTAGCGCGCTCGGTATGCAAAAGTTAAAGGTGCACTGTGTAACTTTTCCTCCATCTGCTAGTCTCCATGGAGATGTTACTGTTTTTGCCTTGATTATTCCACAGCATGCAAATAAACTTGGTAATCACAATGGGGGCAGGTTATTGATCAGATCTTAGACTTAGACTTAGACAAACTTTATTGATCCCCAAGGGAACATATTATACATCACAATATAATACATAACAGAGAGTAACAAAAAATAGATGGTATAGCAAAAAAGTTGCCTGGAAGAATCCATGACTCATCGCTGTACCAGCGGCGAGTCTGGTAACGCTTGGTCCAGAATGCGCTGCTGTTGCGCTTAGACAGACAGCTAAGTGAACCAATCAGAACAGTTAACGGACAGCGACGTGAACCAAGCCGGTAGGAAGCAATGCAAAAACATCTTTTTTGAAAAGAAAGGCCTCTAGAGCTGTCAGCTGCTGTGGTTTTAAGGAATCAATGTGTTTTAGGTCATTTAAGACCAATTTTACAGCTGAATGGAAGGGACGTTGCAGGGAAAGGCGGGTGCACTGACGTCACCATCTTTGAACGAATCAGAATCGCGGAGTCCGTTGTTAACTGGAGGAGCGAGGGTGGAGCGAGGGTGGAGCGAGGGTGTCCAAATGGTATCGTGCTGTATAGGAAATACAGAGAGATATCATTTGGCTGGCCAGGTAAGCAAAAAAGATGATAAAAGAAGAAATTCAATTTGTCAACTGGACAAAGTTTGTTTGGTTGAAAACGTTTCGCCGCTCATCCGAGAGGCTTTGTCAGTTCTGGTTAGAGCGCTGGTAAGACACTTGCTTATATCTCGCTGCAGGGAGGAGCTAACTAGCTAACTACTTTCCGAAACTATCTCGCCTATTGGTTTCTGTCTTTAGGCGAGATAGTTTTGGAAAGTAGTTAGCTAGTTAGCTCCTCCCTGCAGCGAGATATAAGCAAGTGTCTTACCAGCACTACGAGTATGCGAGTATGTGTATGAATGTCGTCCTGTATTTCTCACTGTTTGAGTGGAGCTGTAGGAGCCTGTTGGAGAATGAGCTCCTCTTTCCCTCTATGGTCTGGTGCAGTGGGTGAGCAGGAGTGTCCATGATGGAGAGCAGTTTGTCCAACGTCCTCCTGTCCCTCACTGTGACAAATGTCTCCAGCTCACAGCCGATCATGTGACCAGCTTTACGGATCAGTTTGTCAATCCGTCCAATGTTCCTTTTACTGGTGCTGCTTCCCTAGCAGACCACAGGGAAGTACAGGGCGCTGGACACCACAGACTGGTAGAAGATCTCCAGTATCTTGCTCTATCTATGGAGATCTAAGACTTCATGTTTTTAAGGTATTTTTGAGCGATAAAACACCTGTAATTGAACAAATGCAAGGGAGATATGTTTAATGCCCTACTGTGGAACATTCCAGGCAAAGAAATAACATCTCCATAGAGACAAGCAAGTAGAGGACCATACTGCACCTTTAAGAGCAATGCACTGCAAACTGTTTTAAATGAACTACTTCTGTTTTTCACATTTTTAAGGCAGTAAAAATGAGCGACAGCGTCTTTAAGAACATATAAACATTCATATAGTTTTCCAGAACCTGTCAAAAGCAGCAAGTTCAAACCAACGGGAATGATCTTTGTTGAATTTTGAATATTATTACAATTAAGGGATTTGAGAAGACACTGTCAATAATCCCTCATCGCTATGCTAATGATGAAGACATGCGATGGTCCCTACTGGTTGAGCTTGTTGTTAGCATGCATGACAGAGCTCGCTCAAGCCAGACTAGGTTGTATGGGGGAGTTCTTTATTCTTTATTCCTGCCAACAATAGTGTGGGCACGCTGATCAGCCATTTACATGTTCACGCATTAGCCAAGGGCGCGTCCCTGCTGCCCTGAATATAGTTCAAGGACTTAGCGTTTTCTGTATGAGCTACACTGACTAAAGCATACAGCTGGATGTGGTTAGCTGTGGTACATTTATTTTTGAAAAGTTACAAAGGAAACGTTTGGTTAGGTTAGTTTATTTGCCGTTTGTAGTTAAAAATACGCATTGGAAAAACATGTGCAAGAAGCTCAAAGTGCAGCATGAGATATTAAAGGGACAGTGTGTAAGATTTTTACCTGTTGATTACCGAAATTGAAGATACCCATTCAAAAATACAGTGTTTTCCAAGCCTTTTCACTTCCATCATGAAATCAAAGTATTCTGTTGGACTTAGATATAGTCGCATAAAAGGGGGATCTTCCCCATATAGAGGCAGCCATTTTGATTTTGAGAGCCGCAGAAGGACATTTGGGCTCCGCCTTCGCCTTTTCTTTATACAGTAGTTGTCAAAGGGCTCGTGGTTTTCACACAACGAGATAGTACGCGTTTGGATAAACAACGACAAGCATGTTGCCAGATCACACTTACTCCGCACATACATCGCAGGTGCAAGCACATTCATCTAAGAGGAAAAGAAGTAGGACATAGTACCTACCGCGGCTGGGGCTTTGTTGCAGCACGGGCCTGCACCCCGGGTTCAGACCGACCTCCGCCCTCCGCGGTCCCGCTCGTGCGCGGCTGCCGGAACCCACCCCCGGGTACGCCGAGCTCTCCGCGTTACGGCGCGCCCGGGTGACCCTCGAGGTCTGCCCTAGCTAGGACAGAAATTGCAATACCCACCATCCACCAATGTGCCATCAATCCTACACACTGGACCTTTAAAAACAAGCACATAATAATATTACAAATGACATACTAACACTGGGATATAAACAAGATACAAAGATTAATGGGCCCATATTACACAATTTTCTGGTCTATGTTATAATGTTTCCTCATCACAAACATACCTGGAGTGTTTTGTTTCATTCACACATGTTTAACACACAAACTCATATATGCACAGGAGGCTGAGTTCACTCTGTTCCACCTTGTGATGTCATGTGGTAATGCAAGAAGTGCTAGAACAATCACTAGAACAATTTTGTTAACTACTGTCTACTGAACCTAAGGTAAAATATAGCTGTTAACTTGAAAATTATACCACTTCATGACATCACAAGGTGGAACAGAGCGTTTTAAGCTTTGAAGATGTAGACAGACTAATAATAATAAAGTTTAAACATGTGTGAATGAAACAAAACATAAAGTATAAGATGGCTTAAAGCTCACAAGCTTTTGTTTTTGCTGTTGCTTTGCTTGATAAGTTTTGTCGTCATAGAGAGCAGGTGTAGAGATCTGATCAGGTCTGTGTAGAGGCGAGACCGCTTACAGGAAGAATGGGTTAGGGTACCTGTAAAGTAATAGATAATAGATAGATGCCATACCATACCCCATTCTAAGTAACTGCATGCAGGTGTCAGGTAATATGTTTCCAAATTATTTAGATGGATGAAATCGAAATGTACCTTTTATTTAAACTCTCTTAAAGACCCCATGACATGGTACTTCTTGATGCTTTTATATGGCTCCTTAATGGTTCCCTAATACTGTAAATGAATCCTTCTTCAAAATCAACACTCAGTGCATGAGAAACAGAGATAAGATGAGAAAGAGTAATTTTTGTCTCTCTGAACACTCCATAATGGGCGTTGTTGCTTGAATGCAAATGAGGAGAAAAGAGCTGGCCTATAGTAGAGGGTGGGGGCGTGGCCAAACTCTCCGCTCTCGGCTCTGAGCTCTCAGCTGATCCATTTCCGTGTTTTTGCACGGGGGGAGAGATTTGAAGCGTTCCATTGAAAAATAAACACATTTCCACAGAAAATAAAATTAAACCACTGCTGTTCAAAGGTCCAGAGGCTCAGATAAAGGACTTCCGAGCCTAGAAACACTCGGACGTGCCTCCAGGCAAATAAAAAAACGCATTTCGCATTGCCTAGGGCATTCGCAGTCCAAACTCTCTGGGCGTGATTTACAGAGACGCTGAGTAGAGACAGACGGGAGTGGAACTGCATTTGCATTTCTTTTTTCGATCTGACGTCAATAAGGTGCCTTGTTCAAAATCGCCCGTTTGAGCTCCGATTTTTTGTAATGCAGAAAAGGATCGCAAATGCTCAGTTTAGACATTTTGCAACTTTTAACCATGGGGGGGCTAAACAGGGTAGGGGAGCTCACATTAACCTCAGAAAGTGAAAATTTCATGCCATGGGACCTTTAACTGTTTTTGTAAACATTTCATCTTTATTTTACTAGAAAAACTTACATCAAATCACTACAACTCTGTAAAAAGCTCTACACGATATTGTCATGTTTTTACCGGCGTCCAAGGATACTGCAAGGTCACGTTTCTTTTTGTGGTGAAAACCTCAGCAGAACAGCTGTATCTCTTGCTCTGTCTGCAGAATACTCATATCCTGACCAGCCAGCCCAATATAGGCCCAAGTCACAAAGGAATATGAACGTCACAAAGGAATACGAATGCCTCTATTTGCCCCTATTTTTACTCACATTTTCAACACTGTACTCTCCCTCTCCTTCCCTCTCCTCAGCCAGCGCCTCATGGAGTATTTACACAAGGAAATATTGACCAAATGATCAAGGATAATTTTATTAAAGAAGTTAAATGCCAGCTGTAATAGTCGTTAGCTGTCGATATGAGAAGCTCGTGTGGGTTTTGATTCATGGACAAATCAATGTCATCTGCAAGGGCTAGCTACATACACACACACACACACACACACAGAGAGAAAGAGCTGTTTTGAAATTTAAATTGAAAAGATGGATTCAAAAGATGACAAAAATGAAGAAAGATCAGGGTAAGGTTGGTGAAAATGCAAAGTAGGCAAAAAGATTAATATTAAAGTTTGTTTGGAGCAAAAAGTTGTCATTAATAATGCAGAAGAAACAGGATGTTGAACCAAAAGTTGCAATGAAAATAGAGGAATGAAAGGAGGAAGTGAGCTGGAATTGTCTTTGCCCGGGGCTCCTGGTGAGATGATAAAACATGGCTTAGTCAAGAACTGCTTTCAAGGTATAGGAGCACTGTATATGCTAATTTAAATCCCTATACTGTATATATCCCTAAATACTTTGTGATAATTATGGTTCTTTTTTCATGCTTCTGTGTTCAAATGTGCATTCATTCTCCATGCTCCCTCCAAATTCACCACCTACAGCGCCTTAATTATCAGACAAATTAAGATGTTAATTAGTTATTTCAGGAAGACTCTCCCTTTGCCTTTTAACCAAGTGATTCTTCTTGATACTTTACAGCTGATGTCCTCAATATTCTCTGGGGGGTGTGATGCTAACTAGAAGTTCTGCTCTGTCTGTCCCTAGTCCCTATAACGCAACTGGGCTCCAAAAACCACTTCCCTCCTCAGATTCTTGATTTCCTCTTCTCCATTGTGTATTTCTTTGCTTTACAAATGTATCAGACTTTCCCTTTATCACATTACAGATTTTTGTTACTCTTAATGTTTAACTATACAATAAACTATGTAACTTATTCGTCAATGTCTGTAGAGGTTTAAACTACATTTGGCATTCATTGTATCACTTAAAATGACCTAAACCTAAAAGTTTGCTGCAATGAAATTTGTACAAAACAGCACCATTCCCTGGGGGTGTGATGCCAATTGTAGGCTCTGCTCTGTCTGAAGTTCTGTTAAAGGAATATTAATGTTTTTTACAACCTGAACCTTATTTCAGTAATAAAACAAGTTGTTTTACTCACCCATAGCACTTTGGTGTCATTTGGAGCAGCTTCGTAGATGTTGTGGTGTAGCGATATCCGTTAACGTGAGTGCCCGGGGCAGGCGATTGCGGTCACCAAATAACACAAACTTTATCACTTTTCAAATTACAGAAGCTCAATGTCTTAGTCTACACTTTCGTTTGAGTCAAAAGTGGCATCTAATCCGATATTTAGCCATAGTTTCGAGGAGATGAGGAGGACAGTGCGCATGTGCGCATTCACAGCTGATTTCGCTCTCAGCTCTCGGGACCCACACATGAAAGGCAAAGCTGTAAGACTTTTGGACCATCGTGTTTGCAGTACCCACTTCAGTCAGGAAGATTTTTTACCAGCAAAGGAAAAGAAAGAAGGCCAGCGGATTCAGCGCACGATTCTGAGAAGTAATGCGAAACCGATGGGTGTTCTCTGGTGCGCTGCTCCTAAAACTGTCTCCGCTTCATTCTTTCCATATCCATTCTGTCTCCTCATCCGTAAATGGTCACATCTTTATATAGCGCTTTTCCACCTTCAAGGCACCCAAAGCGCTTTACAACAAGGAACTATTCACCCATTCACACACACGTGTACGCAGACACTGGGAGCGAGGTGGGTTAAGTGTCTTGCCCAAGGACACAACGGCAGCATTCATCTGTGGGAGCTGGAATCGACCAACCAACCTGTGGGTCAGTGGATCTGACCACTCAACCACTGATGTTGCTTATGTCAAGAGCGGGATTTGAACCGCCAACTTTTGGATCAGTGGACAAACACTCTACCAACTGAGCTACTGCCGCCCCTCTTCAGTCCTCAGTCCTCCATAAGTCCTCTTCAGCCTCAAAGTTCCAATCTTCTGCCATGTGTCGCTCGCAAATGAAAAGTTATTAGCGTCTTCTTATCTGCAAAACAGCTGTGAATGAGCGCATGTGCACTGGCCTCCTCATCTACTCGAAATTATGGGTAAATCTCAGATTAGAGGCCACTTTTGACTCAAACGAAAGTGTAGACTAAGACATTGAGCTTCTGTAATTTGAGAAGTGATAAAATTTGTGTTATTTGGTGACTGCAATCGCCTGTCCCGAGCACTCACGTTAACGGATATCTCTATAAAACTGCTCCAAATGACACCAAAGTGCTATGGGTGAGTAAATCAACTTGTTTTATTACCGAAATAAGGTTCAGATTGTAAAAAAACATTAATATTCCTTTAATCACCTTAGACTTTAATCTGACTATAAAGAACTGGTTATCTGGGACTGTAAAATGTGAGCTGATTTATACTGTTAAGCAAGTCCTCTTAAAATAACATTACAGTTTTACAGTTAGCCACTCTCACCTTTTATTGTATTGCTTAAAATGACCTAAATCTAAAAGCTTGTTGCAATGAAATGTGTACAAAATAGCAGCAAAGGACACTAGGACTGCATCTGCTGGCTCATTGAAAAGAGAAATAAATTGTATGTACCTAAATGCAAAGATAGCTATTCTAAAATTGTACACTGGAGTCAATATGCGCACTCAAAGAAACCCATTATAGTTGAGTTAGTGAACTGTTAGAAGGGGTCCAACCCAATCCACACTGTCCTGATTGAATTCCTAACTTCTCTTGATTTTTCACTTGGATGAGTTCGTTACAACTTTCAGAAACAAATTGAATTTTGAGCATCAAGGGTCATGCCTAGCTTTTTCTAGCTTCATAATTGCTTCATAATGCAGACTGTGTTGACTCCTAGTTTGATCCTGACCTGATCCTGTTGTTAGAGTCTCAGTTTGGTCCATTTTTAGTCCAAGTTTAGTCCCAGTTGCTTGCATACAAAACATTTTTACTCTGTGGAAAACAAAACTCCTCACTTTAAGTCTCTGCCAGTGAGAAAGTTAGAATCATACAACAAATTGCGATACTTCTGAAAATATAGGTGTAAAAAAAAGTAGTGGGACATAGTGGGTGCCTTCAGTGGGCGATGATAAGTGAAGGGTAGAGTGAGAGCAGTTTGAACATCACATCTGCAGTTCCAAAAACAATGAGTCAGTCTGAAGTGAAGAAGAACAAGGCTGTGTTTAGTGGCAGCCAGCGCATATTAACACAAAGATGAGTCATGCAGCCGCCCTGTATCTATGCCAGCCCTTATCTGTGCATATTATCTCAGGTCTCGCCTATTATTTGGGATTTGTGAGGGATTTGTGGTTAGTTTGCCTTTAAAATTACTTTTCTTTTCTGTGTCACTTTTCTGGCGTGGGGTTATTGTTGAAAAATATATTGGAAAAACATGTATTATTATTGTGAGTGGGGCTGCCTCTCCACAGATTTGACTTGTATTTGATGTGGTAGTGCCTGTGGACATTTTGTGGATAAGCAGTAACTTCACCTGTTGGTATTCATTGTTTTTCTGAATATATTCTGTTACTGTTAAAACACAGGTGCATATGGCTGTTAGGTTGTTAACACAGACTGTATAAAGAAGTAGACTATAAGGGAGTGTGACCTCAGTAGAGATGGGCGATACCAGTTATTTTTGTTTCGATATGATACCAAATAATACCAGGGTTAGAATCCCGATACCGATACCGATACTTTCATACATTTTTTAATACTGCAGAAAAACACTAACCTGGCTCTAACTACATACCTTGGCTTCGCAAAGCTCCACCAGGGCGCTTAGCTCCACACATTCTAACACCAGATATCTGAAAAAAAAATCTTTGATGAAAATGGCGATGCAGACATCAAAACTATTGTAAGTTGATGGTTACCTGGGTACATTCTCCCTCTCTCAAACGCCTCGGCAATTGACCTCTGTCGTACGGCTGTTGCTGCTGTGCTGGAGGGAGCTGCCTGACTAGCCTCCTGTCGTCGTTTGGTCAGTAGCATTTCGTCATGCTGAGGTTTATGATTTATGATCAAGTGTTTATTTAAATTTCTGGTATTGCCACAATATCGGATCATTTTTTGGCACACACTGCACTTCGCAACATTGTCGTCCACGGTGTGGAAGTAACTCCACACCACACTTCGCTTGCGGTCTCCCACGGCTCCCGCAGCCCCGCGCCGCTTTGACTGAAATCTCACAGCAGTGAGTCTATCGCGGGATGACGTACTACCCCACGTTTGGTGAGAACGCGGAAGGAAAAGTAGTGCCTGACAACTGGCAATGGTTGAATAATGAACAAAACACATATGAATTTGAACTAAGGCTACGTTTATACGGCGACGATCAAAACAGAAGACGCAAAAGTGGCGTCTCGTCTTCAATTTTTTTATCCCCATTTAGACGAGCGTTCTCAACAGGAAATGTTTGTTTATACGAAGACGCAAAAGTGGGCGAATTCGATTGAATATGCATGCCAGGCCGCTAATATAATGTCAGAGCTACCTTTTTCAGGAAACCGACAGGGGCTCTCATTAAGGTTGTATCGATCTCGATGTCGGGTCGGAGCTCTTCGCTTAATGCAACAAGAGCTTGTTTAGTCATTCTGAAGTTTTCCACCCAAGCACTGTCATCAACTAATCCATTCTCAAAATTGTCCCACCACTGACTGGTTCTGCCCGGTCTTGTCCAAACTCGCCTCTGTCACCTGGGACGTATTGTTATTGTTTTTACCGGCTTGGTGCATCCAGTCAGCTGTATGTGGCGTGAACATGTTTTGCGCTTCTTGCCGTTTAGACGGAGACGCGAACCGCGCCGTCTTCAGAACTCCACACTCTGGAAGGAGTCTTCAGATTTTTGCGGTTTCAGAGCCCGACGGCGCCGCCGCCGTGTAAACGAAAGACACTTCCGATAGAATATTTTGTCGTTTTCAGTCGCAATCGTCCTCGTCTAAACGGCCCCTTAATATCTGAAAGTTAAGTCAGTAAGAAAACATGACTTGGTATCGATAATTTAATACATATTAAATAACCCATCAGGATCGAAATATCGATACTTTGGTATTGATCCGCCCATCCCTAGACCTCAGTCATAGCGTTCAGCTCCAGTTAAATGAAGCTCATCGAGGCTAGCAGTTATAGGGGTAAATTTGGAGTGGAGTTCCATATTTGGAAATCTGACCGCGAGAATCATAGTAACAAAAGAGCCAATCTGGAACAATGCTGTTGAAGATAACTCTCCTTCCCTTATTTTAGCAACACTGTCAAGGAGTGACCTCTTGGGATTTGTCTGTTATTAATATTCTTATCTTGATTTACGGACCGAATAGGGAAATAAAACACCAGGATTGAAGTTGTTGCTTCATTTGCATACATTTTTGTCATTCTGTGCTAGTGTAGATTACCAACAAGTGAATGAATATTGTACCAAACTAAGCAACTTCTAGTGTGTATCATTACATTATGTTTTGGCAAAAATGAATCTCCTACTCGGGAAGGTTTACAAACACTAATTTAAAAGCAAAAGGAGAAATTCAATTTGTCAACTGGACAAAAGTTTATTTGGTCGAATATGTTTCGCGGCTATTTTTGTCAAGAAAGAGAATCGCGTGAAAAGTCCCTCAGTCGTCCAGGTAGAATCCATGATAAAAGGAGAAGTTCAATTTGTCAACTGGACAAAGTTTGTTTGGTCGAAAACGTTTCGCCGCTCATCCGAGAGGCTTCTTCAGTTCTGGTTCTAGTGCTGGTTAGTCCCTGTTTATATCTAGCTGCAGGGAGGAGCTCACTACCCTGGAATCATTCTGAAACTATCTCAACTAATTTGTATCTTTTGTTACGAGACGCCAGGGAAACATACAAATTAGTTGAGATAGTTTCAGAATGATTCCAGGGTAGTGAGCTCCTCCCTGCAGCTAGATATAAACAGGGACTAACCAGCACTAGACAACTGAACTGAAGAAGTCTCTCGGATGAGCTGCGAAACGTCTTCAACCAAACAAACTTTGTCCACTTGACAAATTGAACTTCTCCTTTTATCAAGAAAGAGAATCCTTTTTTGAACAAAAATTGAGGTCTCAGCCATCATTTGTCTCCCATCTATAAATCTATCCTCAAATCTAAACCCAAAACAAACAAAGAAAACAACAGGGCAGCCAGGTCCAGAGGTGTGAAAACACCCATTATGGCCCTGAATGGTTCTGTTAACAAGACCCACACTCCACTCCCACTGCATATTGAATAGGGCTACCTAACTAACAGAAACTGTAAACAAGTAGGTGTAGTAGTTTCAAAGTCATTTCACTGTAGTTAGCTCCTCCCTTCAGGCAGATATAGGCAGTGTCCACCAGCGTCTGACCAGAACTGAAGAAGCAGCTTGGATGAGCTGCGAAATGTATTCGACCAAATAAACTTTTGTCCAGTTGACAAATTGAATTTCTCCTTTTGCCATGAATTCTTCCTGGACGACTGAGGGATTCTACACACACTAATTGAATCTATTCTAATCTTTTTTTAGCGTTGTTGTTTGTTCCTAGACTTTACCATAGACTCGCTCCACAGCATAGTTCATAACTTTGTGCTTTGATTGATCTTGGCTGTTATTATATATTCCTCCTCTGTCATTTATAGGCGGAGAGCTGAAGTAAACAAACATTAGATCCACTCATGCTGTTATAAATCCTGCAGCTGACGCCCAGTGCCAACACCATCAGAACCCTAAAGGAAAACTCTACAATGCAATAACTTCTAACTCATCTATCAAACTCCTGTCTAATTTTAGGTACAAAACACACATCTTCAGCAATTAAAACTGCATTATTTGATTCCACCTTGGATCACATTTGCAGTTCAGGAGAGCTTTGTAGCCTGGTACAGATAAACATTACTGTATTAAAGATGTTGCAATTCAAATTTCCATAGTGGCTATCAATTAGGGCTGTTTAGTAGTTTAAAATATTAGTAGTAATAGTAGTAGTTTTTAGTCATTTAATAGTTTTAGTAGGTGACTAGTTAGTGATTCATTTTTTTTTTCTTTTAATTGACTATTCAAACAATTATTTCCATTGTACATTGAGACTATTTAAATACAACCAAATAAAGGTTGAAATATGGAGACTGAAAATTTCTAGATAGAGCATAAAATGGGATGTTGATAAAAAATGTTATCTTGTTTTTTTTTACTTTTTGATTTAATAATGCAGCTGTGCTTGGTTTTGTTTTAGGATCCACTTAGTCCAGATAATCCAAATTTGACTATGACTTCTTCTTTTTCTTCTTCTTCGTCTTCTTCTTCTTCGTCTTCTTCTTCTTCTTCTTCTTCTTCTTCTTCTTCTTCTTCTTCTTCTTCTTCTTCTTCTTTTTCTTCTTCTTCTTCTTTTTCTTCTTCTTCTTCTTCTTCTTCTTATTATTATTATTATTATTATTATTATTATTATTATTATTATTATTGACTAGTTGTGATTAGTCAACCAGTTACAACCCTCCTATGCATTTGTTTATTATAAATTGGACTAAGCCTGCTTTAATTCAAAGACTCCTGACACCTTTCTGTATGTCATTGACGACAAGCGAATGAATGTTCTGGCTCTCGGCTTTTTGCTTGAGTGATGCAGAAAAGAGGGAGCCAGAGGGAGTCTCTGTGAATGTTCCTGTATGTTACTTCTATAAAAGTTACTTAGTAAGGTTTTATATCTATGCAAAGTTATACATAAATTCACCTTGAACTATTACATTACATTACTTGGTTTATTTTTTTATTTATTTTGTAAGTGTTTATGTAGAAATTACACAACAGTGACAAAGGATTCATAAAATACTGCCTTACTTACCTTATTTATTTTACTACGAGGACCTTTAAAGTACTGTATACCTTTAAGGTCCCATGACATGGTACTTCTTGATGCTTTTATATGGCGCCTTAATGGTTCCCTAATACTGTAAATGAATCCTTCTTCAAAATCAACACTCAGTGCATGAGAAAGAGAGATAAGATGAGAAAGAGTCATAAATGTCACTCTGGAACACTCCATTATGGGCGTTGTTGCTTGAATGCAAATGAGGAGGACAGAGATGGCCTATAGTAGAGGGTGGGGGCGTGGCCAAACTCTCCGCTCTCAGCTGTGCCTGTGCACTCTGACCCACTTCCGTGTTTTTGCACGGAGGGAGAGATGAGAAGCGTTCCATTGAAAAATAAACACATTTCCACAGAAAATAAAATTAAACCACTGCTGTTTCAGATATCCACAGGCAAATAAAAAAACACATTTTGCATTGCGTAGCTCCTCCGCAGTCCAAACTCTCTGGGCGTGATTAACAGAGACGCTGAGTAGAGACAGACGGGGGTGGAACTGCATTTGCATTTCTTTTTTCGAGTTGACGTCAATAAGGTGCCTTGTTCAAAATCGCCCGTTTGAGCTCTGATTTTTTCTAACGCATAAAAGGATCGCAAATGCTCAGTTTAGACATTTCACAACTTTTAACCATGGGGGGGGGGGGCTAAACAGGGTAGGGGAGCTCACATTAACGTTCAAAAACCTCAGAAAGTGAAAATTTCATGCCATGAAACCTTTAACAGACATGGAGTAAACCAATGAGATTAGTGACGCAGGTGATTCTGGGTTTCTGTTAGATGATAATTAAACAATGTTATAAAGGTATTGTCTATCTATACCTGTTTTATTGTCTTTAATGTTTATCTTTAACCTTTTTGGTTGGGGGTCCATCACCTGCTTGTTTCTGTGGATATGTCATTACTCTGCCTGAAATATTCCACATATGACATTTTCTTTACATTTATTTAATTACAAGTGGTTTTATTGCTCAAAAATACCAAGAAAAACAGACATTCTGACTCCACAGAGTCTCCACAGATCTGACCTGTAACTTGGTCTGATTTGGTCTCCATGAAGATAGAAAGGTTTAATGCCATACTGTGAAACTTTCCAGACAAAACAATAACATTTCAATGAAAAAAGTTACAGCCATAGCCATGTTGATGTCTTGAATGTGAAACCTCCACCAATCGGCACATTTCCAAAATAAACTCATCTGTTCATTTAATAACTTTGAGAAAAAAACATCGACTTGCAGCAGAATGAATAAATTCCAACTCTTTTTTTTTTTTTTTTGGTGAATTTCCACTGATGACATTCGAGGTTTGGCTGTTTTCCCTGTTTACACGAGCACCTTGAGTTCAGTGTGAATAATAGAAAACAGCTTGGAAGTCGCTCGTATTTGGAGAGACAACAGGAGTGTTTGTGGGAGCAGTGGGAGGTATGGTAATGCTGAAGCTTGTATTGTGGCGCGGTTCAAATTAGCATTCGGAGTTTTCCAGGCTGGCTGACATGTTGTCATAAATGCAGACGATTGGAGAGGAGCTGTCCACATCTGACTGCTGGCATTTATCTCCGTCCATAATGAATTCCAATGCTTTTGTTTATCCTTCACATGTCGGCCGCTTTGGCGTCTGGAAAGTTCAATGTTTTTTGTTTTTTTTTGTAGATTTTTGCTTTAAAGTGACTATGCTCAATTCTTTGCTCCAGTACAGATACACTAGTATTGTATAAGCAGCTCTTATGATTGAAATGAGACTGTTGTGAGCTGTCTGCATGTAATTATAAAACATTTCATCAGGAAGGGCACTGTAAGCATGCTAATGTTTGCTAGCACTCCCATGTCAACACAATCCTTCACTGTCTTTTGATTTGTAGATTTTTGCTATAAAGCCCTAGTGTGTAGGAATCGTGGCACATAGGTGGATGGTGCTATTGCACTTTCTGTTTTAGCTACGGCAGACCTCGAGGGTCACCCGGGCGCGCTCTCGTACCCGCGCACGAGCTGCGTGCCGCTACTATATAAATAAAATGCGGTCCCGTTTTTTTTGTTTTTTTTCTCATGAAAACACACATTCCCGATCATGTACCATGACACTCTACACATCAAATGAAACCTTACAGTCTCCTCTTTTTGACTATGCAATTCATTTCCCTGCACAACAATCACTCCCCGAGCACATGGGGCTTTTATACGGAAAAGCACAAAAACGAGGTTAGCTTACCTTAGAATGCTTTGCACAGGTCAAACTCTGTATTTCACCATAAACTTGCTCTCAATTTGTCCGTAAGGATCCAGCGAATAAAATCCAGTAAAACAATTTAGTCCAAAACACGTGTTAGATTCATTACGACGTCTGATCCAGCAGCATGCTTGTGTTGTTTACCCAAAACCACGAGCCTTGCCGAAGGCGAAGGCGGAGCCCAAATGTCCTTCTGCGGCTCTCGTATTCAAAATGGCTGCCTCTGCATGGGGAAGATCCCCCTTTTATGTGACTATATCTAAGTCCAAAAGAATACTTTGATTTCATGATGGAAGTGAAAAGGCTTGGAAAACAATGTATTTTTGAATGGGTATCTTCAATTTCAGTAATTAACGGGTAAAAATCTTACACACTGTCCCTTTAAAGTGCCTGTGCCCGATGGTTTCCCCCAATATTATATGAGCAGCTCTTACAGTTGAAATGAGATTGCTGTGAACTGTCTGCACCTAAAGCATTTTTTTCCTCCAAGAATCAGGAAGTGCACTGTGCATTGGAAAATTGTAAATGGTCACTGAGTGTTATTATATTATATAGTGTTATTATATAACACTCATTAAATTTATATTTATAAGGCATGTGTGAAGAATCCCTCAGTCCAGGTAGAATCCATGGTAAAAGGAGAAATTCAATTTGTCAACTAGACAAAGTTTATTTGGTCGAAAACGTTTCGCAGCTCATCCGCGCTGCTTCGTCAGTTCTGGTTAGAGTGCTGATGGACACTGCTTATATCTAGCTGCAGGGAGGAGCTAATTACACTGAAATTACTCTGAAACTATCACACCTCTTTGTTTTCAGCTTTCTGTCTTTTGTTTTATAGTTTTATGGTGTGAAAACAGCCATTAGGGCTTTGAATGGGTATGCTAAACTAGACGCCAGAGAGAAACTATAAAACAAAAGACAGAAAGCTGAAAACAAAGAGGTGTGATAGTTTCAGAGTAATTTCAGTGTAGTTAGCTCCTCCCTGCAGCTAGATATATGCAGCGTCCATCAGCACCCTTAACCAGAACTGACGAAGCAACTCGGATGAGCTGCGAAACGTTTTCGACCAAAAAAACTTTGTCCAGTTGACAAATTGAATTTCTCCTTTTACCATTTATAATGCACTCAAAGTGCTTTACATCAAGGAATCATTCACACTTTCACACACACATTCACACACCAGTATATGGAGACACTGGGGGCAGAGTGGGTCAAGTGTCTTGCCCAAGGGCACAGCCTTGGCAGTAAAATTGTGGCCTCTGAGAGTGAACTCATCACAGTGAATAATTTGGATGCTACGGATACGTTAGTAAAGTGAGGAATAACCGTGCTATTGATATATTCTGGTGGGGGATCCACAAATTTCCACAGTATGGCATTAAAGGTCCCATGGCATGAAATTTTCACTTTCTGAGGTTTTTGAACGTTAATGTGAGCTCCCCTACCCTGTTTAGCCCCCCCCCCCATGGTTAAAAGTTGCGAAATGTCTAAACTGAGCATTTGCGATCCTTTTCTGCGTTACAAAAAATCAGAGCTCAAACGGGCGAGTTTGAACAAGGCACCTTATTGACGTCAGATCGAAAAAAGAAATGCAAATGCAGTTCCACCCCTGTCTGTCTGTACTCAACGTCTCTGTAAATCACGCCCAGAGAGTTTGGACTGCGGAGGAGCTACGCAATGCGAAATACGTTTTTTTATTTGCCTGGAGGCACGTCCGAGTGTTTCTAGGCTCGGAAGTCCTTTATCTGAGCCTCTGGACCTTTGAACAGCAGTGGTTTAATTTTATTTTCTGTGGAAATGTGTTTATTTTTCAATGGAACGCTTCAAATCTCTCCCCCCGTGCAAAAACACGGAAATGGATCAGCTGAGCGCTCAGAGCGAGAGCGGAGAGTTTGGCCACGCCCCCACCCTCTACTATAGGCCAGCTCTTTTCTCCTCATTTGCATTCAAGCAACAACGCCCAGAATAAAGTGTTTGAGAGAGATATTTATGACTCTTTCTCATCTTATCTCTGTTTCTCATGCACTGAGTGTTGATTTTGAAGAAGGATTCATTTACAGTATTAGGGAACCATTAAGGAGCCATATAAAAGCATCAAGAAGTACCATGTCATGGGATCTTTAATGGGACATTACATTTTCTCTCTTCATGGACACAAGCAGGTGGCACCACTAGTCCAAGTTACAGGCCAAATCTATAAAGAGGTTGCAATTAGAATGCATGTTTTCAGAGTAAAGTATATGCAAATAGATTAGACATACTGTGGAGCATAGCAATAACATCTCCATGGTGACAAGCAGGTGGTGGAAGTTACCTAATACACCATTAAAAAAATCTTTGACCGGCCAGCCTTATACACTCAAACTCCTCTCCATCTCCATAATCCCACTATCGTGTCGATCTGTGTTTCTTAAAATTCCCCTTGTGTCAGGTCACACTCCACCAGCTCCAGAGCCTTTCCGTTGAGCAGATCAAATTTATTGTGCTTATTGTTCAAGTGTATTAACTGGAAAAGATGTGATTAAAAATGGATCGCATTTCTCTTTGCTCTCCCACTCATTTTCATTTGCCAAATACGCTCCTTCATTCTTAGGAAAATGAGATTTGGAAGAGCAAACACACACGCACCTCGTCCTCTTCCTCCTCATCGGCTCCAGACTCACTCACCCTCTGTGTCATTTATCTATAATGACTTTGTGAATAGTGTCGGTGCGTTCCACTTCTCCCTGTCTCTCTTCTCTCTCTCCTCTCTTTCTTTCCTTTTACTTTCTCTATCTTTTTTGCTCCTCTATCTCCCTTTTTTCTATATCCTCATGTATTGCCCTATTATCTCTCTCTCTTCTATCTTTCTGTGCTCTTCTCTCATCCCCGCTCTCTACTCACTTCCCTAATCTGCACCAACCTGCCCCCGCCCTCTCTCTCTCTCTCTTTTGTCTCTCTCTTTCACCTGTCCCCTCTTTCCTCTCTGTCTCTTTCTATCTATCTCTCAACCCTCACACTTTCCCTGTCTTCCTACTCACCTGTATTTGTTTCCTCTTTCTTTCATTTTCTCTCTCATCTCCCTCTTTCATTCCTCTCTCTCTCTCTCTCTCTCTCTGTCTTTCCCTCTCTTTTT
This sequence comes from Paratrypauchen microcephalus, assembly GCA_036785185.1. Lineage (NCBI taxonomy): Eukaryota > Metazoa > Chordata > Actinopteri > Gobiiformes > Gobiidae > Paratrypauchen > Paratrypauchen microcephalus. The sequence goes on from JAVJIX010000018.1 coordinate 2,905,324, forward strand.
CATTCCTTTCTCCTCCTGCTCTCTCTCCACACACCGCCAACCAGTCATTTCCTGAGTCTAACCCAATCAAGTGTCTTTTAATGAAGCCCTCCCCTTCACCTCCCCTCTCCCCTCTCCCCTCTCCCCTCTCCCTCCTTCCCTCTCCCTCCTTCCCTCTCCACCCTTCTCTCCCTTCATCTTATCATGCTGCCTCTTTGACATGCTCAAACTCTCCCTGTCACATGTCGTTAATATTATTTTTTCTCATTTTGGTGTTACAAACTACAAAACCTTTAGTGGTCTTAAATTTGCAATGATAATAATAATAATAATAATAATAATAATAATAATAATAATAATAATAATAATAATAATAATAATAATAATAATCTTCAAACCATGAAAGCAGCTATTTCAACACAATACATACAACCTCTCACTCAACAACAGTGTGGGGCACAACAGTAGTTGCCTGTTACTTCTTGCATATGCACGCTACATATAGATTTCTTGTTAATTAACTGGAGTAACTTGTGGCTTATCGTTTTAATAGTTGTATTGTGCTTTTGATTGTGAGTCTTTCTCCTTTTATTGTTTGTGTACAGTGAACCCTCGCTGTATCGCGGTTCACTCTTCGCGGCCTCGCTGTTTCGTGGATTTTTTTTTCCAATTTTTTTTTTTTTTTTTTTTCCAATTTTTTTTATAGTGTAACTTTTTTTTACAGTGTAACATTCTGTCCTGCGCCCTGATTAGCTAAGAGACTAGACCAGGACTAAAGCAGGTCTAAAGCAGGTCTAAACCAGGACTAAACCAGGTCTAAACCAGGACTAAACCAGGTCTAGACCAGGGATGGTAGTCTCAGATGTCCTTCACGAGAGCGCCTGGGTGACAGGAGGTGTGGCCTTTGTTTAAGATAAGATAAGATGCCTTTATTAGTCCCCCAGTGGGGAAATTCCAGTGCCGCAACGCACAGATCAAGAACAGCACGAAAAAGTAACGTCGGCCTCTGCGCGTCCTCCGTAGCAGCTCCTCCGCACATAGCAACGCACATAGCAACGGTGAAAAAGTTAAAATCCAGAGAAAATAGAGGTTGAAATGGAGCAGAAACATCGCGTATCTGAAGCACTTAGCCTTATACACATAATCTTCAAAGTGTGCAAACGAACAAGCAGGTAAGAGCAGAAAAAAAGTTGGAAAATAAGGGGGCGCGTTGCAACCAGCTCCGGCTCTCGCCGCGCCAGATCAAGTACTTGCACGAGCCATGGAAGAGAGTGTGAGCCGGACCATGGAAGAGCCAAGAATCAACATGGACGGGCCTGGCGCCTGGCCGCGCGGCGTCCGGGGGAGCCGCAGCGGGGAGAGGACACTCGCGCGCACAGAGGAGACAGTGGCTCTTCCCCGTCACGCTGAGAGAACGAACTAGAGAGCTGTGGAGTATTGGCGACGCATTGATAGCGGTCTGATTTTGGAGCCGGGGTGAAATGCAACCAACTCTTGTGAGCGCAGGTTGGTCTTACCTGGTCTTGTGGTGAGGACTGGTGCATTGGCTTGAGTCTTGCCCAAAATGATATCCAGGTCGCTTTCCACTCGACTTTCGCACATGGCATGGATATGTGGTACCAAAACAAACACACGTGTCCGCGCGCACGTGTCCGCGCGCACGTGTCCGCGTGTCACGTGCCCCCCCCACCCCCCCCCACACTATTAATATATTTTAATGAAAATCTACAAAAGTTTGAGTGTTTAAACAAGAGAAAAATGTTAATACCAGTCTCAGAAAGGTGTATAATGTGTCTGGTGAAGCGTTTTCAGCCTTAAAACATGTAGAATAATTGTAAAATATAAAATTGTCCTACTTCGCGGATTTCACTTATTGCGGGCTATTTCTGGAACCTAACCCCCGCGATAAACGAGGGTTCACTGTATTGCATTTGGGCCACCTGTAAAGTAGGGGTGGGTATTGGCAAAGAAGTCACGATTCAATTCGAATCACGATTCATATGCCACGATGCGATACTATCACGATTCATCACGATATTTGAATTATTGCGATGCATTGCAATATATTTGACATACTTCAGTGAAAATGTACCAAAAAAAGAGGATAACTTAAATATCAGTGGCTGTGTATCTGGGTAGTGTCTTCAATTGATACAGAACTCTGAGCAACTGAATAACTGAATTTATTGAATAACAAAAACAAATAAACCAAACCAATTTAAAAAAAAGTGCATAGGATTTTTTCTAAAACAAAAAATGATGTTCAAACATTTGCCATTTTGGAGGTAGTTACCATCATAACAAACAATACCCTTTCACAAAGAAAAAGTGCATAGGATTTATTAAGACACTTAACCCCACCTCGCCCCCAGTGTCTGCGGACACTGGTAGCCCCCATGGCAGAAGATACATCAAGGCCCGTTGTGACGTGAGCCGTCCTCCTGTGGACCCACCACCTGCGGGAGGATTCATGGGGGCTGGTGCATTGTGTTCTGGGCAGCAGAACATTGCTTGGACTGCTGCTCCCGCGACCCAGAGAATGGAAAAGCGGAAGAAAATGAATGAATGATTAGGTATAGACAGTTCAGGGGTCTGATTTTGTCCCAGTACTGTATACTCCAGCTTTAAAAGTCCTATATTACACAAAATAGATTCTTGCGAGTGCCATGCCATGTTATAATCTTGTTACCTCATCATAAACACACCTGGAGTTGTGTTTTGTTTCATTCACATGTGCTCCTCTGTCCCACCTTTTGTTAACCATTAGTTCAGCAGAGATAGGTGATTCCTGGTCTGAAATCATCCATATTATTCTATATAATACATTATGAGTTTGCATCTCATATAAAGAATTGTTTGGCTCATTTAAACTTCTCAACACGGCAAACCTGAGGTGTATCATAATGATCTTTGTGCCTTGTCTTTTTGTCTTAGAATCTGCTCTTCTTTTTCTCTGTCCTCCCCTGTCTTCACCTGTGCTCCCTCCTCCATTATCTCCCATGCCACCCATAGGTGCTCTATATTTAACGTCTTGTACCTGAATTGATTGGCTGTTAATTTTAGACCTCCAATTGCAAAGTGACTCACCTCTTTCTCACTCCAGTGGCATATGTTCCAACTGCTCAGAGAGAAAACCTCTATTAATCATTGTATTATGAATATTGCGTAAACTCTTAGTTATTTTCACATTTTAGCAAGAGTTCAAGAGGTTTAACTATTATATAAGCCTGTTTTTTGTACTTTTTTACCTTTGCAAGTTCATTTTTTTGGCATTTTTACATAGTACACAATGTTGTACTTTACACCAACTAAACAAAATATTCGCAAATAAGCAAAATACAAATAAACAAAATACGATGCACACTAGTTACTGATTTAGTCTGGCCAGGTATTGCCGTCTCTTATTGTCATCTATAGTGAGAAAGACTTTTCTTAACATGCTGATTTGCTGACAATGAAGAGACAGTCCATTGGCATTGACTTCAATTATCAGTTGGCAGTTATTTTTGTTTTTGTTTTGCATCAAAGAATTTTTTCGGTTACTCTAATGTTTTGATCAGTGGAGGTTTGAAGACTTTGAGCAAATTCAAAGCTATTACTGACATTATAGTGCTACCAGTTCTTTTGAGATAGTTTTGGCTAATGTATCTCTATGGGAATTTTCCACTGCTGCTTTAAACATGTCAGATTTCCATGGTAACAGCCCTTTTTTCCATCCCAGGCTCTATAATGAACAGATTTTAAACACGACTGAGTTTAAACCATACATTGTCTGTCTCTCTGCAGGAGTGTCCTCAGCTGTTGCCTGCAGAGAAGATCCTGGTGCCGGTGAACGTGGTGAAGCCCATCACACTGCGAGCGAAGAACCTGCCCCAACCTCAGTCCGGACAGAAGGGATACGAGTGCGTGCTCACCATACAGGGCAACGAGCACCGGGTCCCAGCCCTACGTTTCAACAGGTCCTCCGTGCAGTGCCAAAACACATCGGTAAGAAGCATTAGAAGACCAGGCCACCAAACACAAACCCTATGCAGAATTCTAACTCAGATATATTGGAATTGTCATTGAATGTATTGATAATTTGCCGGGGGCTCTGTGTGTATGTCTATGGCCGGAGTGTGCATCAGTTACTACGGAGACACAATGCAAAGATTAGCAAACGCAGCCAAAAAATAGATAGATTGATATAGATAGATAAAGATAGATAGATAGATATTTTCAAATGACGATAAGTATTTTATGTGTCCTTGCAGTCAAAACAAGCAGATTTCATCAACGTTCCCTGGGTGTGTGACGCTAACTGAAAGCACTGCTCAATCTGAAGCTCAAGTGACTCAAGTTAGACGTTAACCTGAGTTTTGTTTTAACATAATCTGACTTAAATGAGCTGATTTGGTTGAACGGGTGAGCTGATTTGTGCTGTTAAAGGAGAATTAACGTTTTTTTACAATCTGAGCCTTATTTCGGTAATAAAACAAGTTGTTTTACTCACCCATAGCACTTTGGTGTCATACGGAGCACTTCCGGAGATGTTTTAGATTAGTGATCTCCGTAACGTGAGTTCTCGGGGCACATGTTTGCGGTCTCCAAATAACACAAACTTTAGCACTTTTCAAATCATAGAAGCTCAATGTCTTAGTCTACGTTTTCGTTTGAGTTAAAAGTGGCCTGTAATCCGAGATTTAGCCATAGTTTCGAGTAGAACAGCTTATTTCGCTCTCAGCTCTCGGGACCCAAACATGAAACGCAAAGCTGTAAATTATGGATAAATCTCGGATTACAGGCCACTTTTGTATTTGTATTTATTTATTTGTAAAGGGACAGCACATATTAATGAACATTTAAAAGCAAGATTATTAAAAACTTTGTAAACCAAAATTAAATCTGCATATTTGATGGTGTTGTCCCAATTAAGAAATGTATATTTGTCCAGAATTCTACAATGGTGGTAACTTGTGGGCTTTTTGTCCAATACTTTAAGTGCTTTTTTATGAACAGTTTCAACTCATTTAAGAGTAGTTTTATTTGTCAGAGTCCAACTAGTGATACAATAATTTAGGTGCGGCAAGATCATTGAATTTAAATACATACATCGTTTTGACTCAAACGAAAGTGTAGACTAAGACATTGAGCTTCTATGATTTGAAAAGTGCTAAAGTTTGTGTTATTTGGAGACCGCTCAGGGCATATATTACATGCCCCGAGAACTCGCATTATCTAAAACATCTCTGGAAGTGCTCCATATGACACCAAAGTGCTATGGGTGAGTAAAACAACTTGTTTTATTACCGAAATAAGGCTCAGATTGTAAAAAAAAAAACATTAATTCTCTTTTAAACAAAGTCTCACATACATAAAATTACAGACACAAGCTACTGTCCCTTTAGCATTAGCAACGGTTTTTCACTTTCACCTTCATGTTGAAAATCTCCTAAACCATGAACATTCGCATTGATGACAGGCTTCTGAAAATGTGCTGTTTAAACCCATTTTGTATTTTTTTCTTGAGTTTTCAGTCAATATAAACTTTTTGATGCGCATTGTGTCACCATGCTAACTACTGAACATTCCACCATAGAGATACATGTAAAACACCGCCAGCATCAATCAAGACAACTTATAGAGGAAAACTTCATTGCAGACTACGCCTTGGTGGAGGTCTATTCAAAAGTCCCTTATGTCTTTCTTACACATTCTCCTCTGGTCGGCTTGGTCACTGGAGCAGATCTTGGCTCGGCCTCTTTTACGCCGCCTCTCTCCCATCATGCTCCATTCATCGTCTGAATCAAAACACTGACAGAGATGAGAGAGGAGCATGAAAAGGGCTTTACGCTGGTCCTGATGCTAATCGCCTGTTGCCATAATAACACATCATCTTCTTGTCTATCTTCATCACTCCAGCGTGCTCACCAGTGTCTGTGTGTGTGTGTAATCACTATGTAATCCAAATATTGTACTATGAGTGAGAACTGAAGGGGCCAAACTGTAATTTAGCACGAAATCCTCATTCTTTTAGCACGAAATCTTCATTCTTTTAGATATTTCTCATGAGAGTACCGTAATCATAGTGATAATCAATAGCTCTGATTCCACAATGCTGCTGTGTTAACCCCAAATATGAGTTTCAGATACATCACAACCTTCTATCGACACTGCTGCTGTCATTAATATTCCCTGGGGTTGGGACGCTAACTGTAGGCACTAAACTGTCTGAGGCTTTGTTAGATTTTAAGTTGCATTTTGTTTTAACACAATTTGACCCAAAGAGATGACTTGGTTAGAACTACAACAGGGGAGCCGAAGTCCTTCTCAAATAACCTTACAGTCATAAGATAGCATTACCCAATATCTTTTTAGGTTTAGATTTACATTTTAGATTAGATTTAGACAAACTTTATTGATCCATGAGGGAAATTATGTGGACACAGTAGCTCACACATCACAATATAATATAATAACAAAGAGTAAAAAATATAAATGGTAATAATAAATTCTGCCATATATTTTATGGTAATGATAAAATATGCATAGTAAAAAAGAGACAGTGTCAATAAGGCATAATTATATAAATGTATATGTACAAGTCAAAATAAAGTAGAAAAATAAGTAATAAAGTAATAAAAAGACAGTACAGTGGTACCTCACCTTACGAAAGACCCAACAAACGAAAATTTCAAGCTACGAAATGCCTTCACGTAAAATTTTGGTCTCTAGATACGAAAGAAAATTCAAGTTACGAAACGCGAAATCTCAAAAATTCAAATAATGCGTGCTCAGCCACACACATTATACGCTTTTCTCAGACTGGATTTAAACTTTTCTCACATTTGTCTCTCGTTTAAACACTCAAACCTTCATAGATTTTCAACAAAATTATTAATAGTGAAGTGTGGGGGGAAGGGGGAGGGGGGAGAAGACTGCGCGGACACGTGTGATAGCGCAGCATGACCCGGCGCGGGGCTGCCAGCAGGTCTAGACCTGGACTAAACCAGGACTGGACCAGGACTAAACCTGGACTAAACCAGGACTAAACCTGGACTAAACCAGGACTAGACCAGGTGGATTACCGCGGCGGTCAGTGCTGACAGACCTGGACAATGCCTGGGTCACCAGAAAAACGCTTTCCACCACTTATTTTAGTCTCTGGACTGTGGGGAGATGCCCAAGTTTGACCTGGTGGTGGCATATCCCTTTAACTCCCCTCTCAAACCATTTTTTTTCTCTGGCCAAGATCTGTACCTCACTGTCCTCAGAGGAGTGGCCTGTGGCTTTTTGATGGAGATGCACGGCAGACTGAGGTCCACTCTGGCTCTCCCGTCTGTGTTGGTACATCCTCTTGAGTGGCTGTTTTAGACTAGTCACGATTAGTCATTTCATTGTCATTTCAGATTCTAAAACTATCGTCTGATAAATGAAAACAAAAACTGTTATAAAAATGTTGTATAAGTATGACTCTAACCGTATTTCTTAGTCGGCCACGTTTAGTAATTGCTTGTGGTTTATAATAAGTATCATGTTGCTGACCTTCTTTCACTTCGACTGTGGGCAACACATTACCAGAGAGCAGAGAGAGAGGGGCATCATGGGAGTTGTAGTTTACTGAATATAAATATTGCACTGAAGGAGTGAAACTGTAATTTAGCAGAAAATCCTGATTCTAGCTTCGATCCTGCACCGCCTCTAGTGTTCCAAGCACTACCTGATGAATATGCATTATCCGCTCACTGGACTCCAGCCCCTTGAGGTTTTCTGGCGATTTTAAATAAAGATAATAAATCGTTTAAAAGTATCTCAACTGTTTCCACGCTCACTGTCTCTTTTCTCTTCTTATCTTCTGTACTTTTCGTCGCCGCCCGCCGGTTGCCATGGCGACAGTATTTCTACGACGGGATGGAGATGAGCAGCCTTCCTGTGGAGCTGACCGTCATCTGGAACGGAGATTTCAGTATTGACAACCCCGCCCACAATAAAGGTAATGTACTGTGATGGTAGTATGAAAAATGTAGATGTTTGGACCGATAATGTGTTTCCCATAGAGTCTGGGTTGTGTGAAGAATCCCTCAGTCGTCCAGGTAGAATCCGCGGTAAAAGGAGAAATTCAATTTGTCAACTGGACAAAGTTTATTTGGTCGAAAACGTTTCGCAGCTCATCCGAGTTGCTTCGTCAGTTCTGGTTAGAGTGCTGAAGTGCTGAAGTGCTTGAATTTCTCTTTACCATGGAGTCTGGGATTAATCTTAAAGGTGCATTGTGTAACTTTTCTGGTGAAGGGCCTGTCACATGCTTTTCTCCATGGATTACTTTGTCTGGAATTTTTCACAGTATGACATTAAACCTTTCTATCATCCCGAAGACCAAACCAGACTAAGGCTACGTTCACACTGCAGGGCTTAAAGGAAAATTAAAGTTTTTTTTACAATCTGAGCCTTCTTTCGGCAATAAAACAAGTAGTTTTACTCGCCCATAGCAGTTTGGTGTCAATTGGAGCAGTATCGCAGAAGTTATGTTGAGACGTTCTGTTCTACTAATGATTCCGTATCCGTTAACATGGTGCTCGGGGCATTACTTTGCGGTGTCCAAATAACACAAACTTTAGCACTTTTCAAATCACAGAAGATCGCTGTGTCAGCGTAGACTTTTAGTGGATTCCAAAACGGCCTGAAACCCGATATCCAGCTATAGTTTCATTTGATGACGTCATCAGAGAGGACAGTGCGCATGCGTGAACTCAGCTGTTTTGTAAACACCGCTAGTCCGAAAGAAGCTAACACCGCTCTGAACTTTACTTTTCTGTTGTGATATCGGGTTTCAGGCCGTTTTGGAATCTACTAAAAGTCTACCCTGACACCGCGATCTTCTGTGATTTGAAAAGTGCTAAAGTTTGTGTTATTTGTGTTATTTGGAGACCGCAAAGCCCCGAGCACTCACGCTAACGGATACGGGATCATTAGTAGAACAGAACGGCTACAACATAACTTCTACAAAACTGCTCCAATTGATACCAAACTGCTATGGGTGAGTAAAACTACTTGTTTTATTGCCGAAAGAAGGCTCAGCTTGTTAAAAAAAACGTTACTTTTCCTTTAATGCTCAATTCTGATGTGAAATCAATTTTTTTTGCGAGGCCAGTCACATTTCCAGTTAAATGCGAATTGTATGTGATCTCTAGTGTGAACGTTAAACGCCCCAAAAGTCTCCCGCATGCGTCTTGGAGGACACGATGACGTCAGACGCAGCGAACACGCTCAGTGTTTACGGAAGTAGCCTAAAGTTGCTTTCGTACCGGAGCCAAAACATGTACAGCTTATTTGTTTTAAGGAGGAGACGGAGAAAGAGAAGGACGAGGTTTTTGGCCACGGCGTTTTGCGGGGCAGTGGCAGCAACGTCCGTAGAAATGAGCGTGTTGGTGCGGAGTCACAGCCATGAGTTGTGGGATTACTACGTGCTTCGTCGCTTCACTGATACGGAGTTCATATACTATTTTCGCATGACGAGAAGAACGTTTGTGTACATTTGTGAACGCCTACGTGTACCACTCTCATTGGAGGAAACACGCCCAGGTCGGATGAATGCGACCTGGCCGTTCAGACTGAAGTCACATGCCAAAAGATCGGATATGTATCGGATTTAGGAGCACATATCCAAGTGGCCTGGGTCGCATTTGAAAAAATCGGATCTGTGTCGTTCAGACTGCCATTAGAAGATCAGATACAGATCGCATAGAGGCGAAAAAATCGTTTCAGGCTGCAGTGTGAACATAGCCTAAGTTACAGGTCAGGTCTGAGGAGAGGCGACCCCGCTGACAGTCAGAATGTCTGTTTTTCTAGGTATTTTTGAGCTATAAAACCACCTGTAATTGAATAAATGTCACACTGTGGAATATTCCAGGCAGAGCAATGACATATCCATAGAAACAGGCAGATGACTGACCCCCAACCACAAAGTTACAGAATGCTCTTTACTCTTTGGCCCTCCTTTCATCCATTTCTTCCTCTTCTGTCCTTCTCTTTTTCTCTTTTTTAACCTCTCATCTCCTTCCCTGTATCTCTCCATCTCTTTTCTGTCCCTCTCTTTTACTCTCTCTTCTCTATATCCCCCTCTCTCTCACCTCTGGGAGTCTCTCTCTATCCATCTTTTCTTTTCCTTTCTTATCTCTAACTTCTCTTTTATTCTTTTACTTTTCCTTAGACCCCTCCTCTCTCTCTGACATACACACTCTCTATATTTTACTCACTCTCCTCCTCACTCCTTTCTCTCTTTCTTTTTCTGTTTCTCTCTTCTCCCTCTCTCTCCTCTCTTCGTTGTTTTTGCTCTTTCACACACTCTATATCTTTTACTCGCTCTGTCTATCAACTCTTTCTCTGTCTCTGTATCATCCTTTTCTCACTATTCTGTCTCACCCCCCTCTCCTCTTTCTCTCTCTCTCTCACACACACACACGCTCTATCTTTTACTCTCTCTTTATCACGTCTGTCATCTCGTGCTTTTTTCACTCTTCTCTCTCTTTTTCTCTCTCTCCCCCCTTCTCTCTCTCACACACACACACACTCTGTCTATCACCTCTCCGTCTGTATCATCCTCTTCTCTCTCTCCTCTCTTAGTTGTTTTTGCTCTTTCACGCACTCTATATCTTTTACTCGCTCTGTCTATCAAGTCTCTTTCTCTGTCTCTGTATCATCCTTTTCTCACTATTCTGTCTCACCCCCCTCTCCTCTTTCTCTCTCTCTTTCACACACGCGCTCTATCTTTTACTCTCTCTTTATCACGTCTGTCATCTCGTGCTTTTTTCTCTCTTCTCTCTCTTTTTCTCTCTCTCCCCCTCTCTCTCTCTCTCACACACACTCTGTCTATCACCTCTCCGTCTGTATCATCCTCTTCTCTCTCTTATACTCTGTTTTTCTCTCCTTTTTCCTCTCTTTCGTTCCCCATTCTTCTCCCTCTCTCTTTCTGCTCTCTTCACTCTCTCCTTCCTCTCCCCGTCTCCGCTCTCATTCACATCGATGAATTGTAAAACGACGTCCCATTGTTGCCCCTTGGAGCTTGTTTCTATGGCAACAGGCTGTGTCTCCCATCTCCTTCTGCGGAGTGTTTTAACTTTAACACATCTGCTGCTATGTTTTCTCCTTTGGTGTTGAGAGACCATTTTAATTGGCTGTTTTCAGATCGCAAAATAGCATGAGATGATGGGGCACTATCAGAAGAAGGCAAGAGCCAGTGTTTTTTGTAGTCTTTCTAGGATATTTTAATAAGAAATATACAAAAAAGACAAAATATAAAAGTTGAATCAGATTTTTTCAATTAGTGACAAGGTTCATTTTTCTTTAACTCAAGCACAAAATCTACAACTCTATAAAACAATACTAGAGACTTAAATGTCATATGAAATCCTGAAATCAGCAAATCAGCGAATTACAAAACAAGACAGTAGTTAAAGGAGAATTAACGTTTTTTTTTACAATCTGAGCCTTATTTTGGTAATAAAACAAGTTGTTTTACTCGCCCATAGCACTTTGGTGTCATATGGAGCACTTCCAGAGATGTTTTAGATTTGCGATCTCCGTAATGCGAGTTCTCGGGGCACATGTTTGCGGTCTCCAAATAACACAAACTTTAGCACTTTTCAAATCATAGAAGCTCGATGTCTTAGTCTACGCTTTCGTTTGAGTCAAAAGTGGCCTGTAATCCAAGATTTATCCATAGTTTTGAGTAGATGAGGACGCCAGTGCGCATGTGCGGAGTCACAGCTTATTTCACTCTCAGCTCCCGGGACCCAAACATGAAACGCAAAGCTGTAAATTATGGATAAATCTCGGATTACAGGCCACTTTTGACTCAAACAAAAGTGTAGACTAATAATAATAATAATAATAATAATTCATTGCATTTATATAGCGCCTTTCATGACACCCAAAGCGCTTTACAGTTCATTGTTCATTCACTCCACACTTGGTGGTGGTAAGCTACTTTCTGTAGCCACAGCTGCCCTGGGGCAGACTGACGGAAGCGAGGCTGCCAATCTGCGCCATCGGCCCCTCCGACCACCTCCAACACTCATGCACACACCACTTTCATACAGGCAAATGTGGGTAAAGTGTCTTGCCTAAGGACACAGCGACAGTTTTTTGCAACTGGCGCCCCACTGTGGCACCTGGACATTGAGCTTCTATTATTTGAAAAGTGCTAAAGTTTGTGTTATTTGGAGACCGCACCCCGAGAACTCGCATTACAGATATCGCTAATCTAAAACATCTCTGGAAGTGCTCCATATGACACCAAAGTGCTATGGGTGAGTAAAACAACTTGTTTTATTACCGAAATAAGGCTCAGATTGTAAAAAAAAACATTTATTCTTCTTTAAGTTGGTGTAGTGTCCACTGATGTGAAGGTTGGCATTTCAAATCCCACTCTCAAATATACAAATACTTTTACATATTTTTTTCACATGTAGACTAACTTTAAAGGTGCAAGGTGTAACTTTTCCACCACTTGCTTGTCTCCATACTCCACAGTATTGGGTTTTATTCACCTAAAAACGTGCATCCTTATGGGGAGTGGGTTCTTAGCCCTGTGACATCTTAACTAAACATGGTCCTGTAGAGATAAATAAAAGTAATGCCATACTATGGAACATTCTAGGCAAGCAGAAAAGCAAATATTTTTCTATACCAGCTACAATTAGTACAGAATTTTACCTTTGGACATGTAGTTCATTGCTTGTTATTTCTAACCATCTAGTCTGTCTGACCTTCTACAACTTTGGCCATGGGCAACACATTACCAATGCGAGGAGAGAGGGGCATCATGGGAATTGTATTTTTATTTTTTATTTTTTTAACCAAAGGCACTTGTGTCTGAGAAAGTAATTCTTCAGTTTAGTTCGACAATATGCAACGCTGGGAGTCAAAGTCTGCCTATGCTTGAGTATCATATTCACATAATAAATATCACATAAATAACCTGAAGCAGAAATGTATGCGATGGAAATAGTAGACAGTTATACATTAGGAACATCCCACATGCCACTAATGACAATTAATGAGACAATGACTGGCCTGTTGCCATAGAGATTATATGTAAATTATCCGTCGAGGAAGAGAAGCGCAGAAAGATAGTCACAACATTCATTATGGTAAACTATGATAAAGGCTGGCTGTGTTTACTACTCCAGGGATCATCAAGAGAAAAATAATGTATGTACGTAGACATAGTTATTTTAAATGTCTTATATTGTCAGTGTAAACATGAAGCAATTTTTGTTATACATTAAAGGTCCCATGGCATGAAATGTTCACTTTCTGAGGTTTTTGAACGTTGATGTGAGCTCCCCTACCCTGTTTAGCCCCCCCCCCCATGGTTAAATGTTGTGAAATGTCTAAACTGAGCATTTGCGATCCTTTTCCGCGTTACAAAAAACCGGAGCTCAAACGGGCGATTTTGAACAAGGCACCTTATTGACGTCAGATCGAAAAAAGAAATGCAAATGCAGTTCCACCCCCGTCTGTCTGAACTCAGCGTCTCTGTAAATCACGCCCAGAGAGTTTGGACTGCGAATGCGCTAGGCAATGCGAAATGCGTCTTTTTATTTGCCTGGAGACACGTCCGAGTGTTTCTAGGCTCGGAAGTCCTTTATCTGAGCCTCTGGACCTTTGATGTGTTTATTTTTCAATAGAACGCTTCAAATCTCTCCCCCCGTGCAAAAACAAGGAAATGGATCAGCTGAGAGCTCAGAGCAGACAGCGGAGAGTTTGGCCACGCCCCCACCCTCTACTATAGGCCAGCTCTTTTCTCCTCATTTGCATTCAAGCAACAATGCCCATTATGGACTGTTCAGAGAGAGAAAAAAATACTTTTTCTCATCTTATCTCTGTTTCTCATGCACTGAGTGTTGATTTTGAAGAAGGATTCATTTACAGTATTAGGGAACCATTAAGGAGCCATATAAATGCATCAAGAAGTACCATGTCATGGGGTCTTTAAAGGTCCTATATTACGCAAAAGTGACTCTTGCGAGCTTTAAACCATGTTATAATCGAAAACATACTGGGAGATCTGTTTTATTTCATTGACACATGTTTGAATAATCTTTTATTATTACTGTCTACATCTCCAAAGCTCAAAATGCTCTGTTCCACCTTGTGATGTCATGAAGTGGTAGTTTTGAAAAGATTATCTGGCATTTACGTTTAGCTCAGTAGAGACCGGCAATTCCATGTCTAAATTCATCCATATGATTCTAGTGAAGATGTATGGAGTTTAAAACACAATGGAGCACTTCCTGTATTACTGCATGACATCAGAAGGTGGAACAGTGTGAGAAGACAGCGTAATATGGACCCTTTAATATGATTTTGCCTTGAATTGTAGATTTTTTTTGCAGCAGTGCTATTTTCTATCACTGTAAAACCCATGTGCCGTGTATCTTTTTATATGCCTATGGTTATTCAAACCCATTAAAAATAATCTCCATCTTTCCTTTCCTATTCTCTCTTTCTTTCTTTCTCTCTCTCTTTCTCCAGTTCATCTGTACAAGTGTGATGCTCAGAGGGGAAGCTGCGGCCTGTGTCTGAAGGCTAACCCGCAATTTGGCTGCGTGTGGTGTAAAGGAGAGAACCGCTGTACCCTGAAACAGCACTGCCCCCACCCAGAGAATCAGTGGCTCCAGCACAATGGAATCAACAGCAAGTGCACCCACCCACGCATCACACAGGTGGGCACGGAGCTAGACGAGACCCCAATAGAGACACAAGGGCAAAGCAAGGCCAGTGTAAAAGCCGCTAGCCAAACACATCTATTTACATTCAGAATATTAATGTTGTTTAGAGCAAAAGTTTTGGCTTTCTTACTGTTTTTCAGTGGTTTGGTATACGAGGTTCTCTTCATTATGTGGGTTTGACTAATTATCATTTAATTTAAACAAGGAATTATCCAAACAAGGGCATAAAAGTGGATTAAATAAACTCAAAGCACAAGAGCTGTCCAACTGCCCAGCTGTATCACCAGATCTAAACCAGGTCTATAACAGGATATTCCAGGTCTCATCTAGAGCTAAACCAGGTCTAAACATACACAACTACATCATTCCCACAGCGTCAGAGCACTCGCAAACTCAAAGGTTGCCGGTTTGATACCCGCTCAGACCGGTTATTGTTATATCTTTTGGCAAGACTTAAATGTTTTATTAATACACATAATCGTAGGAGGAGCAAAACTAGAGCTAGAAACGACTATCTCTAAGACAATTGCTTAAGTGCAGCATCATCTTCATTAAAGGGGACGTGGTGCTAACTTTAGGTACTTCTCTGTCTAAAGCTCTGTTATTCAAGTTGGACTGAGCTTCGTTTTAACACAATCTGACCATACAGAACTGACTTAGCTGGAACTACTGAACTGAACTACTGGAACCTGAAAATGTGTTTTTAAAATCCATTTTGTATTATTTTGTTTGAGTTTTCAGACATCTTAAAGGAGAATTAACGTTTTTTTACAATCTGAGCCTTATTTCGGTAATAAAACAAGTTGTTTTACTCACCCATAGCACTTTGGTGTCATATGGAGCACTTCCGGAGATGTTTTAGATTTGCGATCTCCGTAATTGAGTTCTCGGGGCTCATGTTTGCGGTCTCCAAATAACACAAGCTTTAGCACTTTTCAAATCATAGAAACTCGATGTCTTAGTCCACGCTTTCGTTTGAGTCAAAAGTGGCCTGTAATCTGAGATTTATCCATAGTTTCGAGTAGATGAGGACGCCAGTGCGCATGTGCGGAGTCACAGCTTATTTCGCTCTCAGTTCCCGGGACCCAAACATGAAAGAAAAGAAAGAAAAGAAAGAAAGCTATGCCTTTATTAGTCCCACAGTGGGGAAATTCCATTTCTGCATTTAACCCATCCTGTTATTAGGAGCAGTGGGCAGCACATTACTGCGCCCGGGGACCATCTCCATGATCTTCTTGCTTTGGCTTGGTCAGGACCTAAGCTGGAGGATTTTACCTATGGTGCATGTTTTGGGTTGGTGGGGGAAACCGGAGTGCCCGGAGGAAACCCACCCAGACACGGGGAGAACATGCAAACTCCAAACAGAAAGGCCCAGGCGACCCAGGGATCGAACCCAGACCATGCATGCAAACTCCACACAGAACACACACAGAAAGGTCTGGGCGACCTGGGGATCGAACCCGGAACCTTCTTGCTGTGAAGCAAGAGTGCTAGCCACTCAGCTACCGTGCCGTGAAACACAAAGCTGTAAATTATGGATAAATCTTGGATTACAGGCCACTTTTGACTCAAACAAAAGTGTAGACTAAGACATTGAGCTTCTATGATTTGAAAAGTGCTAAAGTTTGTGTTATTTGGAGACCGCTTGGGGCATATAATATATGCCCCGAGAACTCGCGTTACGGATATCGCTAATCTAAAACATCTCCGGAAGTGCTCCATATGACACCAAAGTGCTATGGGTGAGTAAAACAACTTGTTTTATTACCGAAATAAGGCTCAGATTGTAAAAAACGTTAATTCTCCTTTAAAACCTATGTGCACTTATGTGTGCATGGTAAAGGCTGAACATTCCGTCACAGACATACATGTAGGACACTCCCAGCGCAAAGCATCAGTTACAGTAATCAAACGTATTTATGAATAACGAGTGGAGCAGTTTTCGAGAACATTTTTGCACAATATAAAAGCGCAAACAAAATCCGTCTTAATTCCCCCGCTTGTTTGTAAGATTTCCTGTTGTCATTTTCACCAAAGCTTCGTCCAGCCTCATCCTTGTCTCTTTCCGCTCGTCTCCGGTCCAGAGAAAGAGAAATCAGGCTCGTTCATTGGTAGTTATCAATCAGACGTGCACAGATGCCGACGCCCTCCCCCACTTAACCCCTCGTGTACCGAAAATAAGCCACGGGGCCAAACACACTTGACCTGCCTCACACTCATAAACGGGGATAATAGCGGAGGAGAACGTGGGGTCAGAGCTGTGAAGGATATCTGTGCTGGCAAAAGGCAAGATGGATGGAAATACGGACAGAGGAGGGGAGAGGGGGATTGATAGGGTTTACATGAATGGAGAGAGAAGGGGGAAGGAGAGAGGGAGAGGGAGTAGTAGCCTGCCACAAGCACAGAGAGGGATTGATATGGTTTATATGAATGGAGAGAGAGAGAGAAAGAGGGAGAGAGGCAGAGAAGTAGCCTCCAACTGGCGCTTTATTCTAGTTTTTCACAGCAGACGCCTCAGTAAAGATGAGAAATGGACAAATGAGAATGGGAAGATGAAGTGATGAAAAAGACAGCACCAGATTCCTCTCTGTTATAGCAGGCTTAGAGCACAATGCTGAGGGATAGAAGGGGCAGGCGCAATTTATATCGAGACGTATGTTCCTTTGAATTGATTTAATGTTAATTCGACCTCATTTATAAAACACTATTACATTACATTGGATTTCTATTGGTGCAAACATTAGGGTTTTTAATATATGGTGACTTTATGACATAAGAATATGGTTATGGCTCTCTGCATTTGATCCATCCTTCAGTGCACCTGTCAGGAGCAGCGCGTCACCCGGGGACCCATCTCCTGAGCCAGGCAGTATAAGTGTTTAATTTCATATTCTTGATTTAGGCGGCCACTAGGAGCCAGACACTTCTTATAATGTTATATTTATTTCTGCCCATTGATAACATATGGGTGATGGCTTATGTTATGTGATGTACAGTGTATATTGTGTTATATCCTCCTAAGACCTGACCCATTTATTTGTGTCATTTATAGTGAACATTGAGTTAAAGGAAAAGTAACGTTTTTTTTACAATTTGAGCCTTATTTCGGTAATAAAACAAGTTGTTTTACTCACCCATAGCACTTTGGTGTCATATGGAGCATTTCCGGAGATGTTTTAGATTAGCGTTAGGCTAACGTCGTTAGCCTAGCGCGACTTATAGCCATAGCTCGGGGCATTCCCTGAGCATGTAATATGCCCCGTGCGGGCTCCAAATAACACAAACTTCAGCACTTTTCAAATCATAGAAGCTCGATGTCTTTAATCTACGATTTCGTTTGGTCAAAAGTGGCCTGTAATCCGAGATTTAGCCATAGTTTCGAGTAGATGAGGACGCCAGTGCGCATGTGCGGAGTGTGCTCTCAGCTCCCGGGACCCAAACATGGAACGCATAGCTGTAAACTATGGATAAATCTCGGATTACAGGCCACTTTTGATTCAAACGAAATCGTACACTAAAGACATCGAGCTTCTATGATTTGGAAAGTGCTAAAGTTTGTGTTATTTGGAGCCCGCACGGGGCATATTACATGCTCGGGGAATGCCCCGAGCTATGGCTATAAGTCGCGCTAGGCTAACGGCGTTAGCCTAACGCTAATCTAAAACATCTCCGGAAATGCTCCATATGACACCAAAGTGATATGGGTGAGTAAAACAACTTGTTTTACTACCGAAATAAGGCTCAAATTGTAAAAAACGTTACTTTTCCTTTAAGTTTTGAGATACTCTAGTTTGTGGCTGTGCTATGATTAAAAAAAATAAATAAAAATAATAATAATAATAATAATAATAATAATAATAATAATAATAATAATAATAATAATAATAATAATAATAATAATAATAATACATCAACATATAAAATAAATACATACAAATACATACAAAATTAAAATAATAAATAATAAATAAAAAGACATAAATAAATACATAAATAAGTAAGTCAATAAATAAATAAATAAGAAATTAAAAGGGAATCTAAAAACTTTTTGAGGCGACTGTAGAAGCTTGTCAGATGTCGGTCATCAAAAAAAAAAAAAAAAAAAGGTTTTTGTTAAAGGTCCCATGGCATGAAATTTTCACTTTCTGAGGTTTTTGAACGTTAATGTGAGCTCCCCTACCCTGTTTACCCCCCCCCCCCCCCCCCCCCATGGTTAAAAGTTGCGAAATGTCTAAACTGAGCATTTGCGATCCTTTTCTGTGTTAGAAAAAAATGGAGCTCAAACGGGCGATTTTGAACAAGGCACCTTATTGACGTCAGATCGAAAAAAGAAATGCAAATGCAGTTCCACCCCCGTCTGTCTGAACTCAGCGTCTCTGTAAATCACGCCCAGAGAGTTTGGACTGCGAATGCGCTAGGCAATGCGAAATGCATTTTTTTATTTGCCTGGAGGCACGTCCGGGTGTTTCTAGGCTCGGAAGTCCTTTATCTGAGCCTCTGGACCTTTGAACAGCAGTGGTTTAGTTTTATTTTCTGTGGAAATGTGTTTATTTTTCAATGGAACGCTTCAAATCTCTCCCCCCGTGCAAAAACACGGAAATGGACCAGCTGAGAGCTCAGAGCCGAGAGCGGAGAGTTTGGCCACGCCCCCTCCCTCTACTATAGGCCAGCTCTTTTCTCCTCATTTGCATTCAAGCAACAACGCCCATTATGGAGCGTTCAGAGAGAGAAAAATTACTCTTTCTCATCTTATCTGTTTCTCATGCACTGAGTGTTGATTTTGAAGAAGGATTCATTTACAGTATTAGGGAACCATTACAGAGGACATGTTACAACATTATAAATAAAAATGAAATTAACAAAATGTAAATGCTAAGGTGTTAATTTACCTCCAAATAGAAAATGAAAATAATAATAATAATAATAATGATTTGATACACTTTTTTTCTTTGGGTCCCAGGAGGATATATTGTGTTGTGTGGACATCTCCTATGGCTCACTTTCGGACTGTGGAAGTGGAAGTGGCACACAGAGAGAACCATGACCTGACGAAGATCCACTGATCCAAACACTGTCATTCATTAAAAGCAGTGTGGGAGTACCCGTGCAGGCTTTGTCTTTGTCTCACTTCCTAAAGTCTATATCTTTATCACTGCGAGATAGGGTTAAAGCCTTGTTAGGGGTCAGGTTTCTCTCTGTATGCTGCTATAGTTTGTCGACATACAGTATTTTCTAAAATGTTAAAATCCGAAGAACATACTCACATTTTTCTTGTTTCTAATATTGAATAAATGCTGCCAGTGTTTACGAAAGGAGGTCACTGCATGAAGCCTGGTCTATAATGCCTCCTAATACGATTCATTATATTGACAGACTTATATGGAGAGCTAGCACCGGAAGCTAAACAGGCTGATGAAGTGTCAATTATAGCATCCTAGTCTCATATCTAACACTTTATTGAATGCGATCTGCTCATTTGAAACCTTTCACTCTCTCACTTTGCCTTCAGGGCTAATTTTCTGTGCTATTGTTCCTACTGTATTTTATGCAAATATAATGTCGTGCAAATATAATGATTGATACAGTGTGCGGAACCTTGCAAATTGAATGGTTCCTTATTCCCAGAAGGCCATTTTCTCATTAGGATGCAACAGGGGAATGTTATTAATCAGAGACACACAATATCTCCCATTGAGCACGACCAGACCTGCCTGCTTTTCATCTGTTTTCTGTACAGATGTAGCATTTAAAAATAAAACAATAGCATGTACAGGTGAGACTAAATATGTTGTATAAAGGTCAAATATAACAGCAGTTAGTTGTAAACATCCATTTCAATCCACGTTTATTCTTTAACGATAAACCATATTTATTTATAGGGACACAATTACAATGATTAGGCATGTATTGTAATAGTAAAAGTAGTATGTGTCCAATCCCACCACCACAAGCCCCCTTAGCAGTAGTAGTAGTAAAAACTGCTGTTGTGTCACTAATGTGGGTGAGGGCAAGACCCTTCACCACATTGCCTAGTATGAAAGTGTTGTGTGCGTGCGTGATGGTGGTTGGACGGGCCGATGGCGCAGACTGGCAGCCTCGCTTCTGTCAGTCAGCCCCAGGGCAGCTGTGGCTACGGTAATAGCTTACCAACACCAAGTATGGAATGAATGAATTATGCACCAAATTGTAAAAGCGACTTTGAGTGTCTAGAAAAGCAGTATATAAAACTAATGCATTATCATCATTATTATTATTATTATTATTTGTAGTAGTAGTAGTAGTAGTAGTAGTACTAGTAGTAGTAGTGGTAGTAGTAGTAGTAGTAGTAGTAGTAGTAGTAGTAGTAGTAGTAGTAGTAGTAGTAGTAGTAGTAGTAGTAGTAGTAGTAGTAGTAGACGGCATTTATTTTGGCTACGGCAGACCTCGAGGGTCACCCGGACGCGCCGTAACGCGGACAGCTCGCGTACCAGCGCCCACCCGGCGCTGTCCGAGCTCTCACCGACAACTACGGTATAAATAAACCCCAGTCCCGTTCACAGTTTTTTTTTTTTTTTCGCATGAAAACACACATTCCCGATCGTGTACCATGACAATCTACACATCAAATGAAACCTTACAGTCTCCTCTTTTTG
The DNA here is from genome assembly GCA_036785185.1 of Paratrypauchen microcephalus. Taxonomy (NCBI): domain Eukaryota; kingdom Metazoa; phylum Chordata; class Actinopteri; order Gobiiformes; family Gobiidae; genus Paratrypauchen; species Paratrypauchen microcephalus. The sequence continues at coordinate 2,926,646 of JAVJIX010000018.1, forward strand.
ACTATGCAATTCATTTCCCGGCACAACAATCCCTCCCCGAGCACATGGGGCTTTTATACGGAAAAGCACAAAACGAGGTTTGTTACTTGGCTTACCTTTGAAGGCTCTGGACAGGTCAAACTCTGTATTTCACCATAAACTTGGTCTCAATCTGTCTGTAAGGATCCAGCAAATAAAATCCAGTAAAACAATTTAGTCCAAAACACGTGTTAGATTCAAAACCACGAGCCTTGCCGAAGGCGAAGCGGAGCCCAAATGTCCTTCTGCGGCTCTTGTAATCAAAATGGCTGCCTCTGCATGGGGAAGATCCCCCTTTTATGTGACTATATCTAAGTCCAACAGAATACTTTGATTTCATGATGGAAGTGAAAAGGCTTGGAAAACAATGTATTTTTGAATGGGTATCTTCAATTTCTGTAATTAACGGGTAAAAATCTTACACACTGTGCCTTTAAAATCACCATACAAACAAATCAGTAGTAGTAGTGGTAGTAGTGGTAGTAGTGGTAGTAGTAGTAGTAGTAGTAGTAGTAGTAAGATAAGATAAGACTTTATTGATCTCACACAGGAGAAATTCACTTGCCACATTAGCTCCAGGTAGTTTAGTGCAAAGAGAGTTTGAACAAAAAAGTGCATACAGACAAGATAAGTAATAATAATAAAATAAGTAAATAAGAGAGTATAGAACAATATTGCACGTTTGGACTATATAGTGGAGTTATACACTCTGATGGCGGTGGGGATGAAGGATCTGCGGTAGCGCTCCTTCTTGCACTGGCGGTGCCTCAGTCGGCTGCTGAAGGAGCTGCTCAGCTCCTCTACAGTCCGGTGCAGAGGGTGAGAGGTGGAGTAGTAACAGTAGCAGCAGTAGTAGTAGTAGTAGTCGGCGTAGTAGTAGTAGTAGTAATGGTAGTAACAGAAGTGGATGCTATAGGCCAATATATCATTATACATTTCGATAATTATTTTCAATAATTATTCTGTGTTAGTACAAACAATATTATATGAATATAAAACTGCATACAATTCTAGCACAGCAGCAGCAGCAGCAGCAGTAGTAGTAGTATTTATAGTAGTAGGGTTGTCATAAGTATTGGTAATCAGATACTAATCGATACTAAAACTAGTATAAAAACTAGATACTCATTTGAGCAGGTATTGATACTAAAAAAGTCCCATTCACAGGACAGAAATGAACCTTTCCTGAAGCTTTAGAATGACCTTGAGCTGTATCAGAACAAGTATAAGAGCACAGAGACTAGTATACACCCATGGACCACTGAGGGATTACGCAGATATATGGACACATGGTAATACAAAAGAAAGTACTATGATTTAATGTTGAAAAACACATTCTGTAGTTTAAAGACAACACGTTTTGGTATCAGAATGTGGTATCAGAAAGAACTGAGTGTCGAGTCTGTTTAGAATTTAGTATTATGACAACACTTAATAGTAGTAGTAGTGTTGTATTTTCAGTTCAGTCTTCTCTATGTTGCAGTAATAGTAGTTTTAGCAAGCTACATATGCTGTATCCACACTGTTCTACTAATAATGCTGAACAATGGTGCATTCTAGTCCAAACCTTAGTCCTCTCTTGTGGCTGCAGTGAGAATGGGACTTTCGTGTCAAGTAAAAATGAAAGTGCTGAGGAGGAGCGCTCTTCCCGGGGATCATTATTTTTCAGTAGAGAGTGACACTGCACCATTACAGCTGGATCCTGCCTCCAGCAAAACACAGACACGCAAGAGCAATAAGAGCCAACTCATTGTCCAAGGCTCAGGGCCGATGTGCCCTGGTGTGGTCCTGGTTTAGTCCTAATGTAGGCTTGATTTAGTCCTCTTCTGGTCCTGGTTTAGTCCTGGTGTTCTCCTCTTCTAGTCTTGGTTTAGTATTGATGTAATCCTGGTGTAGTTCAGGTTTAGTTTTGAGTCAGTCCTAGTTTTTAGTCCAACTTTTTCCTGATTTTGTCCCATTTGAGTCCTCATTCAGACTTGTTTTTTAGTCCTGGTCTAGTCCAGGTTTAGTGTCAACCTTGTCCTGGTTTGGTCCTGTTTGAGCCCAGTTTAGGATGACTTATTTTTAGTCATGTTTGTAGTCCTGCTTTAGTCCTAGTCTAGTCCTGTTTTTTAAGTTTTTACTTCCTGATTAGTCACAATTTTTATGCAGTTTATTTTCAGCTTGTTTTTGTTTGTTTAGCCCTCATGTAGACATGTTTTAGTCCTGGCCTAGTCTTGGTTTAGTCCTGGTTTGAGGCTAGTAAAGTCTTCATGTCCTTGCTTAGTCCTGTTGTAGCCCTGGTTTAGTCCTTGTTTAGTTCCAGTTTTACCTAATCCCTAACAAGCAATATTTGCAAATCACAAATTTGGACAGTTGTGACTCTCCCGTAGAGTTCCACAAGCTTCTACCATCCATCTGAAATTATGAAATCATCCATTTCTAAAACAGGAACTCAATCTATAATGTAGTCCAGTAACTTTTAATCTATTCATTGGTTATTACAAAAATCAGCTTTGTATTTTGAGTCATTTTTTACATATTTTTGTCCACAGATCACCCCGTTACGAGGTCCCAGAGAAGGAGGGACTTTGGTGACGATTCGTGGAGAAAACCTGGGTCTTGATTTCTCAGAGATCCAGGGAAATGTGAAGGTGGCAGAGGTTGAATGCACCCCCATACGAGAGGGCTACATCCCAGCTGAACAGTAAGTCTTGAAGGATACATATTATTCTATTTTCTGATCTGTTAGAATGTTGTTTCCTCATAACAAACATGCCTGCAGTTGTGATTTGTTTCATGTTTGACACACACATTCCACCTTGTTTCACCTTGTGGAACTCCATACATCCTCACTAGAATAAATTGGATGATTTCAGCCCTGTAACTGCCCATCTCTACTGAACAAATGTAGCTGTTAACTTGAAAACTACCGCTTCATTACATCACAAGGTGGAACAGAGCATTTTGAGGGTTGGGAATGTTGACAAAGGGTTACTCAAACATGTGTGAATGAAACAAAACACAACTCCAGGTCTGTTTTTGATGCCATAACAACATTATAATATGTCTTAAACCTCACAAGAGTCAGTTTCGCGTAATATAAGACCTTTAATCTGCCTATTCACAAACAGTTTGCACCATTTTGTTATCGCTCTAGGAAAATTCCTGCTAAAATGAAACTCTAGCTCATTGACGGTGTTTTCAAAGCAGATGCTAACCTCTCAGAAACGCAGGATTTTTTCGGTCATATGTAAATGGCTGCTTTGGCTGGCGGTTTGCAGGGAGTGGAAGAGACAGCTCCGTAATGCCTGGTCTGTTTAGTGTGCTCAGATTTTAATATTGGGTTCATTTATGCAAACAGACTGTGGCAGACTACAAATGCATGAACTCGAATAACACACGGAGAATATAGTCATGATAATGGTAAAATAAATGTAATGCCAGGAACCAGGAATATGTCATAACATTGTAGAGTAGGTGTATTTTAAAGGAGAATTAACATTTTATACAATCTGAGCCTTATTTCGGAGTTGTTTTACTCACCCATAGCACTTTGGTGTCATATGGAGCACTTCCAGAGATGTTTTAGATTTGTGATAGCCGTAGCGTGAGTAATATATGCCTAAATTTTAGATTCATCCATAGTTTCGAGTAGATGAGGAGGCCAGTGCGCATGTGCGGAGTCACAGTTTATTTCACTCTCAGCTCCCGGGACCCAAACATGAAACGCAAAGCTGTAAATTATGGATGAATCTTGGATTACAGGCCACTTTTGACTCAAACGAAAGTGTAGACTAAGACATTGATATTATATGCCCCGAGAACTTGCGCTTCAGTTATCGTTAATCTAAAACATCTCTGGAAGTGCTCCATATGACACCAAAGTGCTATGGGTGAGTAAAACAACTTGTTTTATTACCGAAATAAGGCTCAGATTGTAAAAAACATGAATTCTCCTTTAAGTATTGGGTTATAACAGTTGTTTGTGTGGCATTTATTTAATTCTAATAAAACATGTTGACAATATGTAACTAAATTCATTCAAAATATGAAGTAAATCATTTTTATGACAGGTAATTGGACTAAAAAACAACAAATACATCACCCTATTCCACACACATTTTAATTTTTTATCTTTGTAAGGTAAAGGTCTACATCCCTCAGTTGGTAGATCTTAGCGTTAAAGGCATTCTACCTGATTTTTACTGTGTTGAAAATGCGAAAAACAGATCTAGTTTATTTGAAACGGTTTAAAGCAGTTGTCCCTCACTTTCCTAATGCATTCCCACCATACTAACTATTCATAAAAGCTTTTCATAGCTTTCATAGGCCAGAGCAGAGTTCTGAGAGGAGGTCAATTGTAAGTGTTAGTTTGTGTGGTATGTATTTAATATAACATTTTGACAATATTTCAAAAATATACAATAATTCCATAATAGTGAATTTTAATAGGACTAAATTACCTTAGCATTAGGAATGTAACAATAACTGAAATATTGTGATCATCAAAAGTCTCCATGGGCCATCACAATATCTCAAATTCCATTGCTTAAATTCATTGTTATGGTGCAAAAACAGAGGGCTACCTACACCATGTTCCTTTGCTGTTTCAGTCCAATCTACCTGATGAAACAACTGTTATTACGCACTTTTAAATCATTACATCCATACTTTTTGATGTCTTAAAAACATGAAACATACAGTAATACTAGTCAGTTTCCTAATTTTCCTAATTACTAATCCTAATTATTCACCACAATGAGTCTATAAGAGCTTTTCATAGCTTTCAGAGGCCTAAGCGGTGTTTTTCTGTCAACAAGTAGCATGCTAACAGGTTTGTAGATGATGAAAACACTTTATTATTAGAAACAGACAGCACACAGCAATCTCATTTTGACCCTAGGAGGTACTTTTTCAATCTTTCTATACTGAGGAAAGCATGTTTTAGTATACAGTGGTACCTCACCTTACGAAATTAATTCGTTCCAGAAGTGGTTTCGTAACGTGAATTTTTCGTAAGTTGAGTAGCTATTTCAATGTAAAAAGCCTGATTCGTTCCAAGGCCCCGTTCCAAGGTTTTTTAAATAGTGTAACTTTTTTTTTTTATAGTGTAACATTGTGTTCTGCGTCCTGATTGGCTAAGAGACTAGACCAGGACTAAATGTGGACTAAACCAGGTCTAGACCAGAACTAAACCAGGTCTAGACCAGGTCTAAACAAGGTCTAAACCTGGACTGGACCAGGACTAAACCAGGACTGGACCAGGTCTAGACCTGGACTAAACCAGGACTAGACCAGGTCTAAACCAGGATTAAAGCACCGCATGCGGGTCTATTTCCTGGTTTCGTGCTAGCTCTGCTATTAGCAGCAGCACCGGTGTACCTCACGAGTCACGGCTGAGGCGAACAGCGAGGAGGGGAGCGGATGTGCCTCCCATCGGGACCGCACGCAGTCCGAGCGCATGAACGAACGCAGGCAAGAGCCGCGGTGGTTTAATCCTGGTTTAGACCTGGTTTAGACCTGGTCTAGAGGAGGCACGGTTTGAGCACGGGTCTCGTCCTCTCAGCCCCGCGCCGGGTCATGCTGCGCTATCACACACATGTCCGCGCGCACACTTCTCCGCCCTCCCCCTTCCCCCCACGCTTCACTATTAATACATTTTGTTGAAAATCTATGAAAGTTAAAGTTAGAGTGTTTAAACGAGAGAGAAATGTGAGAAAAGTTTAAATCCAGTCTGAGAAAAGCGTATAATGTGTGTGGCTGAGCGCGCATTATTAGAATTTTTGAGATTTCACCTTTCGTAACTTGAATTTTCTTTCGTATTTAGAGACCAAAATTTAACGTGAAGGCGTTTCGTAACTTGGATTATTCATTTGTAGGGTCTTTCGTAAGGTGAGGTTCCACTGTACTACTAAAACAAAATTGGATACAGCCCCCTTAATATCATATATTTTGTATATTTGACCTCGTGTTCATGTACAGCTCTATGTAATAATGATTATGTGTTTTTTTTCTTCTAGGATCGTGTGTGAGATGGGCCGAGCAGAGACCAGTCAGTACACAGGGAACGTGCAGGTCTGTGTGGGAGTGGGAGAGTGCAGACCTGAGTTTATGGCAAAATCCTCCAAATACTACTACTTTGTGGTGAGTCACTTTCTGTATTTTGATTCAGCTTTGCACAATATCCTCTTTCAATTTAGAATTACTCATCTTGTCACTAAAACACAGGGAAGTAAAATGTTTTAATAATAATAATAATAATAATAAAAATAAAAATAATAACACACGCAAAAAAACAAAACAAAACAATCAGATGGGGTACAGGAGTCACTATTCTTATTTTGTATTGTAATGTTATGGTATATATGTGTATGTATTTGTATATATAAATATTGATAACTGTTTTGTTATTAGAGTTATTATTGGCCCATATATGGGTTTTGATACTTCTTACAACCCATGTACATTTTGTGATATTTCCTGATTCCATATATATATATTTTTTAAATTTGTTTATTTCATTCATAAAGTATAAAAAGACATCAACATTTGTGATAACAATACAAAATATTGAATGAAAGGGAGCAGAAAGAAGAGTTATCTTATGTTATCTGCCCCCTCTTCCCTTTTCCAAACACCAACACCGATAGTGCCTGTAAAACCTTTCCTCATTACATTCCATTTCAATCACAATTATTAATCAATTGTAAACATAAAGCTTCATTTTCAAGTGTAACAATTTAGTTTTCTTTTTCATACATACACATTACATTGGATTTTATGTATTTTTTAAATGCCATTATTGTACTTGATTCTTTGATTTCTTTGTCAAGATTATTCCATAAATTGACTCCTTTCACAGCGACGCTTCGCTCCATAACCTTGGTTCTGAATTTAGGTTTTTTAAACATGTAGGTTCCCTTTAAATTGTATTGGCTTGTTCTCATCTCAAACAATCTTTGAATATTTACAGGTAACACTATTAAAAGGCCAACCTACTGATCATTTATATGGTAATAACCCAACAATTTGCAGTTAGCTCGCTGATATTATGTCCTTGAGCAAGACACTTTACACATGAGTGGTGATTGGTGGCCAGAGAGTGTATTGGTGGAGAAACAGAAGTAGCTTACCACCATGGAGTGAATGAATAAGGCAATATAAAGCCCTGAATATATTGAAATGCACTGTACAGATCCAAGGCTTTTTCATTATTATTGCTACTATGACTTGCTTGTAGCGTACTGTATACCGTGATACCATCTGAGCCTATATTAATCCTCACTCTTCTTATCCCCTTCCTATACTCAGATACCCAGAATCATCAGCATTAAGCCGAACCGCGGGCCTGTTTCCGGGGGAACCATCGTCAACATCACCGGAAGCCACCTGGACGCCGGCAGCAACGTGTCCATCATGTTTAAGGACCAGCCGTGCACGTACCTGAGGTGAGAAAGGAGCCAATGTGGAGACTGTCACTCACACTTCACCACTCAATTAACGGCTCTGTCAAAGCCAATGGGAGTCTATCAGCCAGAGGAAGCCAGCTCAAACGCTCCGACCTTGGGTGGAACACGCCGGTGTTAGTGTGAAGGTTAAAATAGCGAGATATAAATTGGCGTAACATCTGTGTGAATATCTGATTTATTTATTTAGTATTTTATTTGAAGGTTGTAAAAGACTCCTGGTGAAAAGTACACAGTACGCTTTCCAGGTTTTAGTGAAAGCTGTTTTGTTTACCTTTTCTGGTGGAGGATTTGTCGCCTGTTTGTCTCCATGGAGATGTTAATGTTTTGCCTTGATTATTCCACGGTATGGAAATAAACTTTGTAAAGTGGAGACAGGTTAATGGTCAGATCTACGGAGAAGCAAGCCTGCACATGGTACAAATGTTTTTAAGCTATAAAACACCTGTAACGGAACAAATGCAAGGCAGATATGATTAATGCTCTACTGTGGAACATTCCAGACAAACAAATAACATCTCCATGGGACAAGCAAGTAGCGGTCCCTCCACTTTAGAAGTTACATAATGCACATTTAAAGCAGCATTGGTATCACGGTATTTTTAAAAATTATATCGGTGTCACGGTATTTGACGGTATTTTTTTCATGTACTAAGTGGTACCATGTCTTTGGCGAAGTGGACAGTAACAGCGTTGGTAATATCGTTCCATACCGTTTGCTTTTCTTGTCGTAGGCCGTCCCCTTAGCAAACACGTCTTTGAGTGACGTCTGAGTCACGGTTTGTGTTGCAGCGCCAACTTGAACGTTCCCTGCAGAGATCTTAGTTTCGTGCATTCTTCATATTCTAGGACATGTTTGTGACGGAGGTGGTGAAGCAGATCGCTCGGGTCGCCTCCTGCAGCTACAACTTTAGCCCAACATTTACAGAATACGGTTGTTTGATCAGCATCAGATTTTTTTAAAGCCAAAGTACTTCCACACAACTGACACGGCTCCTCTTTTCGGTATAAGTTCCTCTGTGTCTGTAACATTTTCACCGCTCAACACACAGAGCTTCCACCGCTCTCACGCCACTGCAAAACAGTCCCCCTCTCAAACAATGTCCCGCAGTGCGACGTTCCGCCGCTCTGTGTTCCCGATGTTTTGTACGCACACACTCACTGGTATTGGGGTATATGAAAAATGTATATCTAAAAAAACAAAACAAAACAAAAAAAAATGGTATTCTGTATGAAGTGGTATACCGCCCAACCCTAAGCTGCTTTATGTAACTTTTCTAGTGGAGAATTTGTCACCCGCTTGTCTTCATAAGATAAGATAAGATAAGACTTTATTGATCTCACACAGATCTCACACAATTTACTTGCCACAGAAGCTCCAGGACAGTTTGAACAAGAAAGAAAAGTGCACGTAGTCAAGGATGGAATAAAGTGATTAATAATAAAAAATAAGTAATAATAATAATAATAATAATAATAATAATAATAATAATAATAATGATAATACAGACATCAACAAGGAGAGCATGGAAAAGAGGATATTGCACGTCTGGCCTATATAGTGGAGTTGTACAGTCTGATGGTGGTGGGGATGAAGGATCTGCAGTAGCGCTCCTTCTTGCACTGGGGGTGCCTCAGTCGGCTGCTGAAGGAGCTGCTCAGCTCCTCTACAGTCCGGTGCAGAGGCTGAGAGGTGTCGTCCATGATGGATGTAAGTTTGGCCAGTACCCTCCTCTCAGCCACCTCCTCTATAGAGTCCAGAGGACAGCCCAGGACAGAGCTGGCCCTCCTGACCAGCTTGTTGAGTTTCTTCCTGTCCCGCTCTGTGCTGCTCGGGGTCCAGCAGACGACAGCGTAGAGGAGAGCAGAGGCCACCACAGAGTCATAAAAAGTCTTGAGCAGAGGCCTGCACACTCCAAAGGACCTCCGTCTCCTCAGGAGGTGGAGGCGACTTTGGCCCTTCTTATACAGGGCGTTGATGTTGTGGAACCAGTCCAGTTTATTGTTGAGGTGAACACCCAGGTACTTGAAACTGTCCACAGTCTCTATGTCCTGCCCCTGGATGTTCACTGGTGAGTGAGGTAGTGGTCTTCTCCTGAAGTCGATCACCAGCTCCTTTGTCTTACTGGTGTTGAGGCTCAGGTGGTTGCGCCCACACCAGTCCACAAAGTCACTGATGACCGAGCGGTACTCCAGCTCGTTCCCCTCAGACACACAGCCCACAATGGCCCAGTCATCAGAGAACTTCTGGAGATGGCAGCTGTCCGAGGTGTAGATGGTGAAGAGGAAGGGTGAGAGGACAGTTCCCTGTGGGTCCCAGTGCTGCAGACTACCACCTCTGACTCACAGCCGCGCAGCTGCACGTACTGTGGACGGTCAGTGAGGTAGTTGATGGTCCAGGCAGCGAGATGTCCATCAATGTCAAACTCTTGAAATTTCCAGACCTAGAAATAAAATACATATATACACACCAAAACCCTTAACCCTTATTTTTTTCTTTAGAAAGTAAATATAAATAACATTTGGCAGTTTCCCATTTTCCAGAAATGCATTGTGTTGAGTACATTCTAACCTTTGTGTGTGTATTTGTTGTAGGAGGGGAGGTCTGTGGCTCACCTGTCGCACTCACGCGTCTCTCCATGGTTACGGGAACGTGTCTGTGTCCGTGAGCATCGACAGGGCCCACCTCCAGAAGGACCTGAGGTTTGAGTACGTGGAGGACCCCACCATCACCAGGATCGAGCCTGAGTGGAGCATCTACAGGTACAGGAGACACGTCACCACATGGTTATGGAAATGTTGTGAGAATTGAATGTTTTATTATAAATGTTATTGTTTTCTGTGTGTTTTCAGTGGGCATACACCAGTGACAGTAACAGGAACTAATCTGGACATCATTCAGACGCCGCTGATCAGAGCCAAATACAACGGACATGAGACACTTAATGTAAGACAATTCTTTACTTTTCTTAAACTATGTAAACGAATAACATGTAAAAGCTATAAAAAATTGATACAAGGCCTTAATCAGCTATACTATGTCCAAAGTTAGTGAAAGTTTAGAATTGCAGTGTACCAAGATCTAAAGAAAATCTATTGTATATATTTGATACAGTAAATCTCCTGTGTTTTGGTTAAAGTGAGGCTATTTCTGAGCCAAACCTACACATTAATCCAAGCCTGAGTCTGTCTCAAGGCCTGTGCTCTTTAGTAACTCTTTGGCAACGTTCACACTGGCACACAAACCACATTAGGAATAAACCTGGAACTAAACCTGGACTAGACCAAGAGTAAACCAGGACTAGAACTAACCAAACTAAATAAAATAGGCTAAAACCTGAAGAAAACAAAAAACAAAACAAAAAACAACTGCACGATTGTAAATGTAAGAAGCTATTTTAACATTAAAGGTCCTATATTACACAAAATGGTGATAGATAGAATGGTGTTATCAAAAACCGACCTGGAATTGTGTTTTATTTAATCCTTACATGTTTGAGTAACCCTTTATTATTAGTCTGTTTACGTCTCCAATGGAAAATGCTTTGTTCCACCTTGTGATGTCATAAAGCAGTAGTTTTCAAGTTAACAGCTTTTTTTAGCTTTTTTTTTTAGGAGAGATTGACAATTCCAGGGCTGAATTCATTCAAATGATTCTCATGAAGGTGTATAGTGAGTTTAAAAACACTGTATTACCACATGTTTTTTGTTTGAGAGAAGAACACAGACTGTAGGATTTGTGAGTTAGGTATGATTTTACAGGTATGTTTTCGATGAAGAAACAACACTATAACATAGATCAGAAAATAGCAAAATATGAGCCCATTAACATTAAAGGAGAATTAAGGTTTTTTACAATCTGAGCCTTATTTCTGTAATAAAACAAGTTGTTTTACTCACCCATAGCACTTTGGTGTCATTCGGAGCACTTCCGGAGATGTTTTAGATTTGCGATCTCCGTAATTTTGAGTTCTCGTGGCACATGTTTGCGGTCTCCAAATAACACAAACTTTAGCACTTTTCAAATCATAGAAGCTTGATGTCTTAGTCTACGCTTTTGTTTGAGTCAAAAGTGGCCAGTAATCCGAGATTTAGCCATAATTTCGAGTAGATGAGGACACCAGTGCGCATGTGCGGAGTCACAGTTTATTTCACTCTCAGCTCCCGGGACCCAAACATGAAACGCAAAGCTGTAAATTATGGATAAATCTCGGATTACAGGCCACTTTTGACTCAAACAAAAGTGTAGACTAAGACATTGAGCTTCTATGATTTGAAAAGTGCTAAAATTTGTGTTATTTGGAGACTCGTTACGGAGATCGCTAATCTAAAACATCTCTGGAAGTGCTCCATATGACACCCAAGTGCTATGGGTGAGTAAAACAACTTGTTTTCTTACCGAAATAATTGATTGTAAATCAGATTGTAAAAAAACGTTAATTCTCCTTTAAAACAACAATCAAGCCTAGTTTTTGATTATTATTGCAATTAGCACTTTCATTCAGTGTTTATTAAATACTGTTGTGACAGCTCTTTTAGCTCTGTGTTATGAAACTCCAACTGAATCTTTTATTCATACACTTGACACTAGGGATGCAACGATACAGTTTTCCTATGTTTTTTTTCCCCCATATGTTTTATGATGAAAAAAAAAATCTCATGACATTTTTTCTATAATATAATATTTCTATAATATAATAACACTGTGATGTTACTGAAACAATACAATACATTACAGTACAACTACTGTAAAGCTGTAGTTTATATGTGAAGTGTTTCGTTCATTCGGTTCACGGATTCACAGCTCAGAATTTTTATTCAGTGAAAATAAGAACAGTGCTTTCTCAGGCTATTTTATATGTTCTAATATAGCCAGTCTACTCTTAATATAAAGTGGTAGGGGAGTTGGATTTCCTTCTTTGATGATGATTTCTTGATTGTGCCCACGCTGTAACTATTTCCCTTTCAGATCTAAATGACAAAACAGCGTCATGACACGTGAGCGTCGACTGAACATGTGTAGCGAATCATGAGACCAGTATTGAATGATTCAGTATTATATTGAATATCGTTGCATCCCTACTTGACACATTGTCTGTGACTCTGTTGTTTATGTCATGATAATGGTGGTAATACAGTAAGCACTCCACACACCTTCATTTGGATTATTTGGGTAATTTTAGCCCCAGAATTGCTCATCAATACTAAACAAAAGGTTAAAGATCCCATGACATGGTACTCCTTGATGCTTTTATATGGCTCCTTAATGGTTCCCTAATACTGTAAATGAATCCTTCTTCAAAATCAACACTCAGTGCATGAGAAACAGAGATAAGCTGAGAAAGAGTATTTTTTCTCTCTCTGAACAGGCTATTATGGGCGTTGTTGCTTGAATGCAAATGAGGAGGAAAAGAGCTGGCCTATAGTAGAGGGTGGGGGCGTGGCCAAACTCTCCGCTCTCCGCTCTCAGCTGATCCATTTCCGTGTTTTTGCACAGGGAGAGAGATTTGAAGCGTTCCATTGAAAAATAAACACATTTCCACAGAAAATAAAATGAAACCACTGCTGTTCAAAGGTCCAAAGGCTCAGATAAAGGACTTCCGAGCCTAAAAACACTCGGACGTGCCTCCAGGCAAATAAAAAAACGCATTTCGCATTGCCTAGCGCATTCACAGTCCAAACTCTCTGGGCGTGATTTACAGAGACGCTGAGTTCAGACAGACGGGGGTGGAACTGCATTTGCATTTCTTTTTTCGATCTGACGTCAATAAGTTGCCTTGTTCAAAATCGCCCGTTTGAGCTCCGATTTTTTGTAACGCAGAAAAGGATCGCAAATGCTCAGTTTAGACATTTCGCAACTTTTAACCATGGGGGGGGGGGCTAAACAGGGTAGGGGAGCTCACATTAACGTTCAAAAACCTCAGAAAGTGAAAATTTCATGCCATGGGACCTTTAAATGTAGATCTTAACTTGAAAACTATCGCCTCATGACACCATAAGGTGCAACAGAGCATTTTGAGCTTTGCAGATGTAACAGACTAATAATAAAACGATTACTCAAACATGTGTGAATGAAACAAAACACAACTCCAGGTATGTTTTTGAAGAGGTAATAACAGTCTAACATGGCTTGACGCTCAAAAGAGTCTATTTTATGTAATGTTATGTAATGTATTAAGTTACCTCGAATATATTCTTATAGGGCTTCACCACAGGTACACCAAGGTATACGGGTCAGGGCTAAAACAGCAGATAAAACAGTATTGTGAGTCAACAGGTGGCATTTGAATAAAGTGAAAGTGATCACAAAGCTGGAGTCTGATCCTCATCAAATTCACTGTGTGTCTGTGTCTGTGTTGTAGCACCCAGGGGAGGTGTATTAAAGGGTGCTGTGAGCTGATTGAAAACACAGGGAGTGACAAAGGGGGTAATGCTAGCTTCATGGTCCATTTGAGCCGGGTCACCATCCATATTTAACATCTGTGCAACTCTGTGATTAGAATACTGAGTCACTGTGCCTGAAAAGCAACTATACTACAAAACTAGATCATGGTTTTACTTGTTTTACATTTACTTGTGCAGCTTTTTAAAGAAATTGCACCTTAGTAAGGAGTACTTGAAGTAACAGTACTCTCACTTGAGTAAAGGCTGGCAGAGCATAAGTACTTTTTAAAGGTCCCATGGCATGAAATTTTCACTTTCTGAGGTTTTTGAACGTTAATGTGAGCTCCCCTACCCTGTTTAGGCCCCCCCCCCCCCCCCCATGGTTAAAAGTTGCGAAATGTCTAAACTGAGCATTTGCGATCCTTTTCTGCGTTAGAAAAAATCAGAGCTCAAACGGGCGATTTTGAACAAGGAAACTTATTGACGTCAGATCGAAAAAAGAAATGCAAATGCAGTTCCACCCCCGTCTGTCTGTACTCAGCGTCTCTGTAAATCACGCCCAGAGAGTTTGGACTGTGAATGCACTAGGCAATGCGAAATGCGTTTTTTTATTTGCCTGGAGGCACGTCCGAGTGTTTCTAGGCTCGGAAGTCCTTTATCTGAGCCTCTGGACCTTTGAACAGCAGTGGTTTAATTTTATTTTCTGTGGAAATGTGTTTATTTTTCAATGGAACGCTTCTCATCTCTCCCCCCGTGCAAAAACACGGAAGTGGGTCACAGAGCGGAGCGGTAGAGTTTGGCCACGCCCCCACCCCCTACTATAGGCCATCTCTGTCCTCCTCATTTGCATTCAAGCAACTACGCCCATAATGGAGTGTTCCAGAGTGACATTTATGACTCTTTCTCATCTTATCTCTGTTTCTCATGCACTGAGTGTTGATTTTGAAGAAGGATTCATTTACAGTATTAGGGAACCATTAAGGAGCCATATAAAAGCATCAAGAAGTACCATGTCATGGGATCTTTAAAGGAAATTGTACCTTTCAGAGTACTTTTCTAACAGCATACTTTTACTCTTAATTAATGTGTTTTTATTGAAGTAACAGTATTTTGACTTGAGTAAATTTACAAGTGACAAAAGCTTTATGCTGACAATATGAAATTATTTGAATATTTGTGTTTCTTGCAGCGCTTCTTCAGATCTAATGTCGTTTTTTTCATGTTTGTGTCTATCCTTTGAAAATACCAGATTTTGGGCTTTATTTAATGTTTTGTCCTTCAGATTACACTTCAAATTATTAATTAGATGTACTTACAGTTACTCTTTAAAGGTGCTTTGTGTAAATTTTTGGTTGGGGGTCCGTCACCTGCTTGTTTCTATGGAGATGCCATTCCTTTGTCTGGAATGTCCCACAGTATGACATTAAACCACTCTACTTTACAGAAAAACAGGCATTCTGGCCATGAGCAGGGTCGCCTCTCTACAGAACTGACCTGTAACTTGGTTTGGTGAAACATTCCAGACAAAGCAATAACATCTCCATGGAGAAAAGCATTTGATGGACCCTCCACCAGAAAAGTTACACAATGCACCTTTAAGTTTCTCTTACTTGAGTAGCAGTTTTCCCAAATACTTTTTTACTGCCAGTTGGCCCAAAAACTACAACATATGAGAGTAATTTATTCACATTTTATTTTTCAGTTAGAGTTACAATAATAGTAGCACTGTGTATTTAATCACATTTTAATTGAGATTTCTAATTAATAACTGTCAATGATCAGCGTGGGTCTTTCTAATGAAGAGGTGCACAGTCAATCCTCTGTTTGTAAAAAACAGTGAGTTTTAGTAACGCTCAGAGGAAGAGAGTTCACTATTTTTGTGGCAATGATTAAAAGTCTGTTTTCTTTATACTCTGGAAATTAATATTGCAATCCATTTGTAATCGTTTTTAATAAGAACATTTTAATTAAATTGAGGAAAACAATAATTTTCAATATTAAGAAACATTTTTGATTAAATGTCCATTGTGTAACTATTCTGGTGGAGGATAATCTGGTTGTTTCCTTGGAGATGTTATTTCCTTGCTTGGGATGTGCCACTGTATGGCATTTAACTGGCGTTATGTTGCTTTCTCTCATTTACACTTGATTACATTGTTAATTATGTTTTAGCCTCTCCACAGATCAGACCTGTAACATGCACCACCTGCTTACCTCCTTGGAGATAGATATGTTTAAAATTTTACTGTGCTACATTCCAGCAAAGCAATAATAACCCCATGGAAAAAACAGGTGCAGAAAAGTTACACAGTACACCTTTAGTATTTTAGTAAAGTTCTACCTAAAAATCATATTTCAGACCTGGATGAGTCTTATTACAATAAAGACAATCTCAGCATAGTCCTGGTTGATCCTGGAATAATCCATAGTCCTGGTATAGTCCTGGAATAATCCAGATATATTCCTGGTCTAGTCCTGATTTAGTCCTGGTGTAGTTCTGGTGTAGTGCTAGTATAGTCCTTGCTTAGTCTTGGTATAGTCCTGGTATAGTCTCAATATATAGTCCTGGTATATAATCCTGGTTATAGTCCTGGTATAGTCCTGGTTCTTGTTCAGTTTAGTCCTGGTTTATTCTGGTTCTACAGAGGAGTGACTGGAACAAAGGCATCTGGCATCAGACTAGATTTCAATTTCAGACTTTTGAAGAAATGAGGCACTTTACTGTAAAACGTGGAGTAAGTGGCACAGAGCCGAGACGGCAGAACGAACAAGTGACAAAGAAAATGAATGATCAGGAGGGTGGAATAAAAGCACAAGATGGAAAGGTGGAGAGAGAGTAAGAGAAGAAGGAAAGAGAGAGAGTGAGAGAAGTGTGTGTGTATATATATATATATATATATATATATGATCGCGAACAATTTTTTTAATCGTGATCAGAGTTTGCCAGCATTTTCCGCAATTCTACCATCCATATGCAGCTCATTTGGTTGTATTAATTAAACTCATTGTCGGTTAAACGCGCTATTTTGAGTTTGCTAGTATTTTGTTCCTTCTACGCATCCGTAGGCAGCTCGAGCGGGCTTCAATCATTTATTTACAATTTCTCAAAGTAAGCACTATTACTGGTTCATTGTTACTTTTTCCTTTCTCTGCACTTTTTTGAAATAAAAAAAAATGGTGAGAAATACTTTGCATTGTGAGTTTAACTTTAGATTCGAACGGTCTTACTGCAAGATATCAATTTTAAACATGCAAAATAAATCACGATTAATCGCGATTAACTATGAAATTTCTGAGATTAGTTGCAATCAAGAAAATTAATCGTTTGACAGCCCTAATATATATATATATATATATATATATATATATATATATATATATATATATATATATATATATATATATATATATATATATATATATATATATATATATATATATATATATATATATATATATATATATATATATATATATATATATATATATATATATATATATATATATATATATAACATCAGACATCTCAGTCCAGAAAAGTGCAGTACTTGGAACAGCAAAGATACTGCGCAGAACTCTCAAGCTCCCAGGCCTCTGGTAGAGGACCCGAGCTGGATGAGAGTGAAAGTGACCAACCACCATGATGCAGTAGTAGTAGTAGTAGTACTAATAGTTAAAGTAAATCAATAGGAGTACCAACGTTTGTAGTATCTGTCTGTAATAGTAGTTTTACAAGTGTCCCATGTACAACTATAAAGGTAATACTTTATTGAATAATCAAAATAAAAACATGTAAAAAACAAACAAACATTATTAAAAAAGTCTAAAATTAAAATGTGTCTCTTATAAAAACTGTCAACATCCTGTACTTAATAAAATACTTATAAAATGAATGTAACTTCATTTGTTATAGGAGACTCTGGTTTGATTCAGTTCCTCTGTCCCTTCTTTGTCTCACTGTGTTTGCCCAGTTCCTGTTCATTGTGCGTTCTTTCATAGATATAAATGTTTGTTTGTGTGTGTGTTTGTAGTTATGTACCGTGTTGAGCCCCACCACCATGCTGTGCCAGGCCCCAGAGCTCGCCATCAGCCTGTCCCGGCAGCTGGAGGTCCCAGAGAGGCCGGACGAGTTTGGATTTAAGCTGGATGACGTGCAGGCCCTGATGGCTCTCAACAACACCAACTTCATCTACTACCCCAACCCCGAGTTTGAACCTCTCAGTGTGTCCGGGGTGCTGGAGCTCAAACCAGGATCTCCAATCATACTCAAGGTACAGGATACAGAAAGTGTATAATGTCACTTTTTCCATGTAATCACTGTAGGAATCTTTAAATTCAACTGTGCAACCCAGTATAGCACACTTTTGTACCTTCACCATTAATTAAACAAGCATTTTCTCATTTTAGCACTCTGGATAGAGTCAGCGCACATTATTAGCGATAACTACACCAATAAACATTCAAACATCTCAAGTCATTTTGTAACACTCCTATATTTATTATTAATTTGGAGTTTATGATTTTCATTTAAATGTGCAATACAGTGGTACCTCACCTTACGAATGACCCAAAAATTTCAAGTTACGAAACGCCTTCACGGTAAATTTTGGTCTCTAGATACAAAAGAAAATTCAAGTTACGAAACGCGAAATCTCAAAAATTCAAATAATGCGCGCTCAGCCACACACATTATACGCTTTTCTCAGACTGGATTTAAACTTTTCTCACATTTGTCTCTGTTTAAACACTCAAACTTTCATAGATTTTCAACAAAATTATTAATAGTGAAGTGTGGGGGGAAGGGGGAGGGGGGAGAAGACACGTGTGATAGCGCAGCATGACCCGGCGCGGAGCTGACAGCAGGTCTAGACCAAGGTCTAAACCTGGACTGGACCAGGACTAAACCTGGACTAAACCAGGACTAAACCAGGACTAGACCAGGTGGATTAAAGCAGCGAGGAGGGGACTGCACGCAGTCTGAGCGCATGAACGTATGAACGAGACCCATGCAAGAGCCGCGGTGGTCTAGACCTCCTCTAGACCTGACCAGGTCTAGAGGAGGTCTAGAGGAGCCGCGGTGGTCTGGACTAAACCAGGACTAAACCTGGACTAAACCAGGAGGAGCCGCGGTGGTCTGGACTAAACCAGGACTAAACCTGGACTAAACCAGGAGGAGCCCGCGGCTATTGCATGGGTCTTGTTCATGCGTTCATGCGCTCAGACTGCGTGCAGTCCCCTCCTCGCTGCTTTAATCCACCTGGTCTAGTCCAGGTTTAGTCCTGGTTTAGTCCTGGTTTAGACCAGGTTTAGTCCTGATCCAGTCCAGGTTTAGACCTTGGTCTAGACCTGCTGTCAGCTCCGCGCCGGGTCATGTGCACTATCACACGTGTCAGAGCGCAGTTTTCTCCCCCCTCCCGCTCCCCCCCCACACTTCACTGTTAATACATTTTGTTGAAAATCTATGAAAGTTTGAGTGTTTAAACGAGAGACAAATGTGAGAAACACGCAGAACACAATGTTACACTATAAAAAAAGTTACACTATAAAAAAAAAAAAACTTGGATCGGGGCCTTGGAACGAATCAGGCTTTTTCCATTGAAATAGCTACTCAACTTACGAATTTTTCACGTTACGAAACCACTTCTGGAACAAATTAATTTCGTAAGGTGAGGTACCACTGTACATAGGTTTCAGTTTTGGAATTGATGATTGAATGGTTTCCCAAATATCAGCCTCCATCCAAGATTGAAAGTATTGAGAAAATATTGTACAGAGCGATCGGGATATAGTTACATCACTATTTAGTATGACCTTAAATCCACTCAATAGTCATGTTTATCTGTTCACAGCTGCATGTTCTCTTCTTACAGGGGCGTAACTTTCTTCCACCGACAAACAGTGGGAATGGAAAGTTAAACTACACTGTGTTCATTGGGGACAAGCCGTGTATGCTGACAGTGTCTGAGACCCAGCTCCTGTGTGAGTCCCCCAACCTCACAGGACGACACAAAGTACTGGTAAGAGTTTCAATACTTTTATACACTGAAACTATTGGTACAGAAAGACAGTAAAATATGCTATCTCAGTAACTATTATTCATTTGGATTCATTGTATAGATGGTAAAGTCTCAGGGAGGCAGGCGCCATTGTAGAAAGAAATCATTACATATTATGAACATGATTGCTATTTTAAATTTGTGATATTCTCTAATTAGGGACATCAACAATTAATCGACTTACAATTAATTGTCGATCAAGACGTTGGCCGAACAAAATGCATTAATTGTAACTAATCGCTAGAGGGCGCTACTCTGGAATGTGAACACGAGATGCGATCCCACTCGTGAGAAAGACCATAGCGTTACATCATGTAACCCTTTCCTCTCTGGATGTTGCCATACAACTCACAGTAGAGCTGGACCTAGAACCATATATTTTTGAAATGATAAAAGCATGTAACTTACATGCTTTTATAATTTCTTGATTGTTCTGGTTTGAGGCCCTGTAATGTTTTATGCTGTGTCCAGGGGCCCTGTGAAATGTATATTTTGTACTGTAACCCTTCACAGATTAAGGGAGAGAAATATTGTTGATGCCTTAGTTCAAAATAAATGTTGAGAATGTCCTAAAAAATAGCCTGGATTCACTGGTTTCATCATAATATGTAGACTAAATAACATTCTGTTATTTAATTTCTTCTGTTCCCTTTAATTTTAAGATTTCCATGCTGCAAGTGCAACAACTGAGCCAGTCCTCAATTTATTTTCAATAAAGAATGTATTTTGTTATTCAGCATCAATACATTTCTTTGATTTTTACTAAGGAATAATTAATTGAGGAATATACAATATAATAATACTATGATATATTTTTGACTCAGTGTTATGTATACTATAGCTTATATTCTTAAAGACCCTATTGAAACACTAAAATTCAGGTGAAAAACCCCGCTTATCAGTTAATCATAAGTCGATCGATAAGGTCAATCAACTATAGATTAATGAATTAATTGATAATTTGCATCCCTATCTCTAATAACTATTATAACTAACCCTAACCCTAACCCTGACTAAATATAAAAGCACACAAGAACGCTGTACAGGAAGTTAAAACATGAAACAGGTGAATCAAAACAATACAATACAAAACTTTTTCTCAAAAGGAAACACAAAAGTTTTGTGAATTTGTAAAAGTTAGTGTTGGAAGATTGAGCCTAGCCCCACTCTAAACCCTGACTGGTGAGAACGGCACGTCTCTGATGTCACACAGTGGGTGGCGCTAGGTCAGGAAGCAATTCAGGAAGCAATGTGGAAAGAAAAATGAGCACAGGCCACTGAAAACAACACAACACCATCTTGGGTTCATCTTCCAGATCGTATTATACTTCCATGAGAATATCTGAGCAAGAAAACTAAAATTGTCACAACTTTTACTTTTCAGTTTTGTTTTGTTTTTTTGTCTTGTTGTTGCTTATGCCTGGCTCAGGTGCACAACAGTATAAATAATTCTCATGTGTCTACCTAGTCCTTACTTCCCATTAAATTGAAATTCAGTTATCCTCATTTGAAAAGACCGCACAGCCAGCAAAAAAAAACACAACAAAACTGAGTCAGACAGTCATGCAGGTCACGCAGACAGCCAGCAAAGCCAGTGATACACAATAGATGTAGTGAGTGGCTTTGTTTCCATCCAGTGTCCACTTCCAGACAGAATATCCCTAATCACATCAGTACTCTGGTCTTGTTATCCCTGTTATAGCCACAATGCAGACAACAGACGTACAAATGAGCCGTCTCTGAACACTAAGCTTCTGCAAACTCAATAAAGGCCCCATTTGTGGCTCTTTCTGGGGCCATTTTAGACCATTCACTTCCTGATTTTACCATAGGATCAAAGAGAGGTGGTGAGAGCCTGACCAGAAACACGGGCACTTTACTGTACACATTTAATGGGTGCATAGGTGAGCCACAGCTAAAATACAAGTGCGTTATGGCTTAGGAGAGTTTGTTTGGGTTTTAGTACAATGCAAGAAAACTTATTCAGACAAACTACAGTTTCTGACTTCACAATGTTTTATTATTAAAGATCCCATGACATGGTACTTCTTGATGCTTTTATATGGCTCCTTAATGGTTCCCTAATACTGTAAATGAATCCTTCTTCAAAATCAACACTCAGTGCATGAGAAACAGAGATAAGATGAGAAAGAGTAATTTTTCTCTCTCTGAACACTCCATAATGGGCGTTGTTGCTTGAATGCAAATGAGGAGAAAAAAGCTGGCCTATAGTAGAGGGTGGGGGCGTGGCCAAACTCTCCGCTCTCCGCTCTAGCTCTCAGCTGATCTATTTCCGTGTTTTTGCACGGGGGGAGAGATTTGAAGCGTTCCATTGAAAAATAAACACATTTCCACAGAAAATAAAATTAAACCACTGCTGTTCAAAGGTCCAGAGGCTCAGATAAAGGACTTCCAAGCCTAGAAACACTCGGACGTGCCTCCAGGCAAATAAAAAAACGCATTTTGCATTGCCTAGCGCATTCGCAGTCCAAACTCTCTGGGCGTGATTTACAGAGACGCTGAGTACAGACAGACGGGGGTGGAACTGCATTTGCATTTCTTTTTTCGATCTGACATCAATAAGGTGCCTTGTTCAAACTCGCCCGTTTGAGCTCCGATTTTTTGTAACGTAGAAAAGGATCGCAAATGCTCAGTTTAGACATTTCGCAACTTTTAACCATGGGGGGGGGGGCCTAAACAGGGTAGGGGAGCTCACATTAATGTTAAAAACCTCAGAAAGTGAAAATTTCATGCCATGGGACCTTTAAACATTTAATTATTTCTGTAAAATGCTTTTCTCCTTGAAGATGTTATTGTTTTGTCTGGAATGTTTCACAGTATGGCATTAAACCTTTCTATCTTCATGGAGACTAAACCAGACCAAGTTACAGGTCAGATCTGTGGAGAGGCAACTCCGCTCACAGTTAGAATACCTGTTTTTCCTAGGTATTTTTGAGCTATAAAACCACCTGTAATTGAATAAACGTAAAGTAATGCTGTTTAATGTCATACTGTGGAACATTCCAGGCAGAGCAATGACATGTCCATAGAAACAAGCAGGGATTCAACCCTAACCAAAAAGCTACATAGCGCACCTTTAAGAGCTACTCTGTCAGAAAAGTTTTGAATGAAAAAGTTTGAAAATAGAAATTTCATATTGTGTCCTATATTAATTTAACAATTTAATTGCTTTGTCTATTTTTTGTTGTCAGATTTAAATTTTTGCTACTCTAATTAAGTGGTTGTCACAATAGTGAAGTCACAACATTTTTGCTATATTCAGTAATATTCCTGCATATTTCCCCAAATCTAACTTTATTTATTTCTCAGTGATTTAAAAAATTAAGACAGTTATTACCGTACAACAGAATAAACTGTAGGAACCAAGAATTTAGACCACTGTTTCCCAACCAGGGGTACAAGCAGTGGTGAAAGTAAAGCGGTGCGCACCGGAACGCAGCACCGGTATAAAATTCACAGCCGGTACGCAGCACCGCTAAGAGAATATGGTTAATGGCGGCCAAAACCCACATTTGAAAAAAAAAGTAAGGTGCACTATTTAAGTAGAAAACACAAACAACCACACTATGCCATTCGAGAATAACTGAAAGATACCCGAAACTCTCGTGCAGAGATATCTGTTAAGCAAGGATTGTCAAAACTTATCTGACTGTAGCCGTGAAAGTCGCCTAAACCATTGTGAGGCGGTGCTGCACACTGGTAGAAGATTTAAGGCCGGCGCGCTGCCTGCACCTGTAAGAGAGGGTTTATGCTGACTAAAAAAATATGAATTAATTAACTATATTAAAAAAAGTTATTTATCTATGAAAAAGGTGTAAAACGTAAAAAAAAAAAAAAAACCTGGGTAAAACGAGTGTTTAAAAAAAAAAAAAACGGTAAAGTGATGCACTGGACATTATAGCACCTGTAAGAAATGAAAACTACTTTCACCACTGGGTACAAGTAGACAGACAGCCGCTTTGTGGTACAATTTTGTATGAAAAGCGCTTTATAAATATTGTTTAATTTGATTTGAAGTACCCCTAGGGGTACGCGAGCACACTGCAGGGGGTACTCGGCAGTGTCGCTGCCAGGCGCAGGGGGAGACTTTTTTGATTTTGACTTTTTTTATTCTAATTTGAGTAAATTTGAGTTAAAGAAAAGAGAGAAAATGCCTGAGAATTAAATTTTCAAATTAAGGAAATTAAATAAAATGATTTTCATTTAATAATCCATTGTGTCACGTTCTACTTTTGGAGAATTATCAACACGTATGAGTGAGGGGGTACTTGAGGTATGACAAAAACGCTCAGGGGGTACACAAGACAGAAAAGGTTGGGAAACACTGATTTAGACTCCAACATACTATGTAGTTTAAGATGCGTGAAAAGTCCCTCAGTCGTCCAGGTAGAATCCATGATAAAAGGAGAAGTTCAATTTGTCAACTGGACAAAGTTTGTTTGGTTGAAAACGTTTCGCCGCTCATCCGAGAGGCTTCGTCAGCTCTGGTTATTGTGCTGGTTAGACACTGCTTATATCTAGCTGCCGGGGGGCGCTCCCTACACTGAAAAAGCTCTGAAAACGATCCCCCCTAATCTGTCTCTTTGTTTTTCAAATTACTCTGGCGACTAGTTTCGACCCCCTATTCAACGTCTAACGACCCTCTCCACCCCTCTGCCCTGGCTCGTCTGCCCTAATGTTTCTTTGTCTGTTTTGACTTGGTTTAAGAATCGAATTATAAATGGGAGACAAGTTATGTCTAACATGGCTCGTCTGCCCTGGCAGACGAGCCAGGGCAGAGGGGTGGAGAGGGTCGTTAGACGTTGAATAGGGGGTCGAAACTAGTCGCCAGAGTAATTTGAAAAACAAAGAGACAGATTAGGGGGGATCGTTTTCAGAGCTTTTTCAGTGTAGGGAGCGCCTCCCGGCAGCTAGATATAAGCAGTGTCTAACCAGTACAATAACCAGAGCTGACGAAGCCTCTCGGATGAGCGGCGAAACGTTTTCAACCAAACAAACTTTGTCCAGTTGACAAATTGAACTTCTCCTTTTATCTTTTATTATGTAGTTTAAGGTGTATTGTGTAACTTTTCTGGTGGAGGGTCCTCCATGGATATTGCTTTGTATGGAATGTTTCACATACAAAGCGTACAGTATGGCATTAAACCTTTCTAACCAGATCAAGCTACAGGTCAGATCTGTGGAGAGGCAGCCTCACTCACAGTCAGAATGCTTGTTTTTCTTTGAGCTATAAAACCACCTGGGGAAAAAACAAAAATTCAAATATTAAAATGCAATTTCTCTGTCCAGGCCTGTGTATCATTTATTACGTAAGACAGCTATTAGCGTACTACAGAATAAAATGTAGAAACCAAGTGTTTAGACATCTCTGACATACTGACATAATCATATTCATAATGCACTCTCTCTCTTCTGTCCAGGCCCGTGTGGGGGGTATAGAGTTCTCCCCTGGTGTGGTCCATATCACCTCGGACAGCCCCCTCAGCAGCACTGCCATCATTGGGATCGCTGCGGCGGGCGCCATGTTGATCCTCGCCATCGTCATGGTGCTGATCGCCTACAAACGCAAGTCCAGAGAGAGCGACCTCACGCTGAAAAGACTACAAATGCAGATGGACAACCTGGAGTCTCGTGTGGCTTTGGAGTGCAAAGAAGGTGAGGGGAGAGATGGTTTGGATTTCAACATAAACTGACTTAAAACAGGCAATTAATCGAGATACAATTACTGAAATAGTTGATAAAGTTTGGATTTTAAACCTGGGTAGTGACGTCAATGACGAAAGAGAGTGATCGATTTATTAAACAAAATATGGCTCCTAGACTCCAGACTTTGATAAAGTTGAAGAGATGGAGGTCCAGATAGGACAAAGATAGGACAGAGGAGGATAGAGCACATAGCTAAAACAGCATGATTACAGTTTAGGAGAGAGAGCTTATTTATATGGTAAGGCTGAGGAAAAACTTTGTTGTTTTTGTTGGATTTAAACTACTCAAAAATAAATGTAAACAGACATTAGCCATTAGGCATAGTATTTAATGTGCTATAAGTATATAATATAATGGTTTGGACAGGCTGAAGTCTTTTATTTTCTTTTTTATTAGCTTGGTTTAGTCCCCAGTTTCTCCTTTGGTTAGCCCAGCATCCCAGAATATTGCATTATTTTCTAATAATGAGGCAGGTCTACTGTATAAGATTAATAAACCCCCAGGTTAGTCCATATACTGGGCCATTCTCCTCCATTTTTATAAATGATGATCATATGTACATGTACATAGAGTGAATTCGAAATTTAGTTTCCCCACTAACCAGGCAGGACAGTATAGAGTGGCTAGGGGAGGGGCCGCTGCGCATGCGCACGCCGCCGACTGGGAGATGCAGAGTAGAAAATATAATGTAATAGGGACTGCAGATGGAAACTAGCTATGTCGCTATAATCTGGTGCAGATCATCTTTGTTTTTTGAGCTTAATGTCTCTGTACATTGTCCCTTTTCAAATAAAAACTAAACTAAACTAAAAGATGCAATACAATCAATGACAATTATACACAACATGTAATGACAGAAAACAATTGGATAGGTAACATACGGTGTCTTTTTCTTTGGCGACAAGAGGGAAGGGTGTGGGGCAAGGGAACAGATCAGAAATCAATTAAATTGATTGAAAACTGAAGAAGAAGCAGACATCCTAAAAATAGACAGGGCAGCATTACTTAATACATGTGAGTGTGAGTCCAATAGTGTGTGGCAATGTTTTTGTAGAGTCTGTGAGATAAGCGGCAGCTGGCGGCCTTGGACGTGTTTGTGCAGAAGATGCAGTCAAAACAAAGTGAAGTCCAGTTGAATCACATTTTCCAGGAGAATTGATTACAAAAGGGGAATTTAACATAATCGATACATTTTAGAACCCAGCCGAACAGACAATTTGCCAGAACTCTGGTTTCTGTCAGGTCCCAACTTCCTGCAGGTCTGTGCGACTCGCAATCCTCCCCCTGGCACGTATGATAATGAATAGGGACTGAGCCGCTGTTCCCCACAGTTCCACATCCATTTATCCCCGATGGTATCTAGCGCCAGGTGGATCCCACAGATGGATGAAACGTTCACCTGTGTTTTTCCTTCTGATGTTGCCCCCCCCCAAGTTCGCAGTTTCCCGTGACCGGCGGATCGGGGCTCTTTTATCCGCTCGGCTCCAATTAGTGATGGATCAGAAAACATCCCCCAGGCCAATCCAGATGCCCTGCCATCAAAATTCCAACAGTAATCTTTTGTGAAACTTGTCATAAACGCTGGACTAGATTGATTAGTCTCAGCATTGTATTTACTAATCAAACATTTGCATTAACTGTTTCCTCTCTAATACAATTTGTGTTATGGTTTAGCCTTTGCGGAGCTGCAGACAGACATCCATGAGCTGACCAGTGACCTGGACGGAGCTGGGATCCCCTTCCTGGATTACAGAACCTACACCATGAGAGTGCTTTTCCCCGGCATCGAAGAACACCCCGTACTCAAAGACCTGGAGGTACTGTGGAGCTTTACACATACATACTTTATACATATACTCACAGGTTAAAGGTCAGCTAAGGAACTTTTCTCTTGGAATTAAATTACATGTGTTTTCATTGCTAAAAAGTCACATTGAAATATTCTGCGTAACAGCAATAACATCTCCATGGAGACAAACATTGTACTGTTAGGCTTAGATTTAGAGATTGTATTTATTTGTTCAGACATAAAATCAGTTCAGTTTTCACATTTTCACACACACATGAAAATTGGGACTAAGCCAGGACAAAACCAAGACTAGAACAGGACCAAACCAAGTCTACATTAGAACTAAACTGACCTTAAATCAGGACTAACTCATGCCAAGTGTGAACCCACCTCACAACAATACAAGAAATATAACTTCTACATTTATTTTGTGTTTTGTTTTCTCTATAATGAATTCAGGAGTGTGTTCCCATTGTTCAGTCCCAATCAAATGGTAATGCGATTAGCCCCATTTGAAAAGACGTGGGCCAGTGAACAAAGCGCTGGGTCACAGTTGGTGAAATTGATGCGCAAGTTGTTTGTGTGGTACGAGATATAAATAAAAGCCTTTTGACAACTGACGGCAGCAGCAACATGGCAACCTCCAAACTGAGATCACGCTCATTAATATGTCCAGTTGGATTCAGTACTGAGGCTGTGTTTTAAAACCTAGCTCCAGTTAGGCCACGAGATTAAAGGGCCCATATTATGCTTTTTTCTGGTCTATGTTATAATGTTTCTTCATCGAAAACAGACCTGGAGTTGTGTTTTGTTTCATTCGCACATGTTTAACACACAGACCTGCACATTTAGAATGAGTTCTTCGTCATGTGGTAATACAGGAAGTGCTCCACTGTGTTTTTAAACTCCATACACCGTCACTAAAATCATGATTCTTGTATTTGTCAGTTCATATTTCATTTTTTTTTTAAATAAATTCTTCTAGACACATTTAAAAGTCCTATATCCTACTGTATATCCATGCTCTGTTCCAAGCGGTAGTTTCAAGTTAACAGCTACCTTTTAGCTTTAATTCACTAGACACTGACTGTTATTATCCATGTGATTCTAGTGAAGGTACATGGAGTTCACATGAGTAAACAAAATTATAACATAGACCAGAAAACAGCGTAATATGGGCCCTTTAAAATGTGAACTTTAAAGGAGAATTAAGGTTTTTTTACAATCTGAGCCTTATTTCGGTAATAAAACAAGTTGTTTTACTCACCCATAGCACTTTGGTGTCATATGGAGCACTTTCGGAGATGTTGTAGATTAGCGATACCTGTAACGCGAGTATATGCCCCGAGGGGTCTCCAAATAACACAAACTTTAGCACTTTTCAAATCATAGAAGCTCAATGTCTTAGTCTACACTTTCGTTTGAGTCAAAAGTGGCCTGTAATCTGAGATTTATCCATAATTTACAGCTTTGCGTTTCATGTTTGGGTCCAGGGAGGGGAGAGCGAAATAAGATGTGACTTCGCTCATGCGCACTGACGTCCTCATCTACTCAAACTATGGCTAAATCTCGAATTACAAGCCACTTTTGACTCAAACGAAAGTGTAGACTAAGAAATTGAGCTTGTATGTTTTGAAAAGTGTTAAAGTTTGTGTTATTTGGAGACCGCAAACATGTGCCCCTAGAACTCACATTACGGAGATCGCTAATCTAAAACATCTCTGGAAGTGCTCCATATGACACCAAAGTGCTATGGGTGAGTAAAACAACTTGTTTTATTACCGAAATAAGGCTCAGATTGTAAAAAAAAACAACCCGTTAATTCTCCTTTAAATGGAATCCTAGTATTAAAACACAAATGCAATGCTTGTCAAAAAACAACAACAACCCAATTAGATATTTTCCTCAAATCCTGCAACCATAGCTCCAAATTAGAAGTCAATTTAGAAGTCAATCAGGTAGGAAAAAAAGCTCAAATTCAATCCACATATCCCCGACAGTGACAGTGATGGACAGGTATAATTGAGCTGCTCGTCTTTGCCCATTAAAAGAATGATGGAGCCCGTTTTAGTGGCCTCGGGGTTGGCCACTCTGTCCCTGATGAGAAATTCCAAGTAATAAGTGGTATTAATTATGTTTTAATTGGTATGAATGCAGAACTGTAGCAGCAGTATAATGCGTAATAGGGCCCTAATGAAAAAGCAGCAGGCCTATCTCTGGCTGCTTAATTGTTATTGATGTGTCAGAGAAAGCACAGCACAGTTTGACTCAGATTGAAAGAGACTTGAGAGGAACTTCACTGAAATTCAAATAAAAGTGTGGAGATATTTTTAAAAAATTACAAATTTTTAGTCTGAAAAATGGCAATTGTGAAGTTTTTTTTTTATTTCCACATGTTTTCATTTGTAAGTGTTTAATGGTATAATGGTAAATAGTCACATTTTTATGTAGCGCTTTGGTTTGACTCAGATTATAAGAGCTAGGGCCAGAAATTCAAATAATAGTGTGGAGATATTTAAAAATTGAACACATTTTTAGTTTGAAAAACATCAATTGTGAAGAAATTTATAATTTTTAAATGGAGAATGGTCACATTTTTATAGCTATAGTACTTATTTAAAATATTACATACATGAAATTAATTAGGTTTTTGGTCAAAAACTTAAAACAGTGATTCAATTATTTTCAAATTGGTAACAGTGGTGAGAGAGCAACTTGTGATGCAATATTCAATATGGGATAAAATCATTGAATGAAGAAACATTCTAGCAGACCTTATTTGTTTCAAATTTTTAAGATTATATTTGACAGTATTGGCAAGTTTTTAAATATGATTTTTGAAAGACAAAGTGGAATCAAGTGTCACACCAAGATACTTGAATTCTGTGACCAATTGTAATTCCTCTCCTCTCAAGAATACTCCGGAGCTTTTTATCTCTTTTGATTGCTTTGAGAATATCATACAGACTTTAGAAGCAAACATGATTTAAAAAGCCAGTCATTTACTTGCATTAATCCACTGCACTAGCTTCTTTCCTCAGTCTACCTGACTGTTATAAAATAATAAAGCAATACATTTGTTATCTTTCCATTTTTAGAGCTAGGTGGATGAAGTGTGTTGCCCAATGTCAACAATGTCATGCTAACTCTCAGCTTTTGGGTAAATTGTTGTCACTACTCCAAAATATATAGGTATTAATACAGTTTTGTTCATTTTTACATATTTTTGTTAAGATGACTAGTGTTCCTTAAATGGTCATCTGTTGGGGTCATAATAAAATACTTCTTGAGTGAGAATTGAACCTGCAACCCTTGGTCCACAGGGAAATGCTTAATCTTCTACACTAGTTTCTTCTTTAACACTATCAGGGATTAAACTCTCAACTTTTGCCTTAAATGTTATCACTACTCCAAATAGTTTAATAGTTTTGTGCATTTTTGTAAAGATGACTAGTGTCCCTCAAATGGGGATCATAATTAAAACAGGTCGTGAGTGAGAATTGAACCTGCAACCCTTAGGCCATAGACACAGACGTTTAAAGATCCCATGACATGGTACTTCTTGATGCTTTTATATGGCTCCTTAATGGTTCCCTAATACTGTAAATGAATCTTTCTTCAAAATCAACACTCAGTGCATGAGAAAAGATGAGAAAGAGTAATTTTTCTCTCTCTGAACACTCCATAATGGGCGTTGTTGCTTGAATGCAAATGAGGAGAAAAAAGATGGCCTATAGTAGAGGGTGGGGGCGTGGCCAAACTCTCCGCTCTCAGCTGTCAGCTGTGCTCTCTGATCCATTTCCGCGTTTTTGCGTGGAGAAGAGATTAGAAGCGTTCCATTGAAAAATAAACACATTTCCACAGAAAATAAAATTAAACCACTGCTGTTCAAAGGTCCAGAGGCTCAGATAAAGGACTTCCGAGCCTAGAAACACTCGGACGTGCCTCCAGGCAAATAAAAAAATGCATTTCGCATTGCCTAGCGCATTCGCAGTCCAAACTCTCTGGGCGTGATTTACAGAGACGCTGAGTTCAGACAGACGGGGGTGGAACTGCATTTGCATTTCTTTTTTCGATCTGACGTCAGTAAGGTGCCTTGTTCAAAATCGCCCGTTTGAGCTCCGATTTTTTCTAACGCAGAAAAGGATCGCAAATGCTCAGTTTAGACATTTCACAACTTTTAACCATGGGGGGGGGGCCTAAACAGGGTAGGGGAGCTCACATTAACGTTCAAAAACCTCAGAAAGTGAAAATTTCATGCCATGGGACCTTTAATCCCTTACACCCCTTTCTCCCCTCGCCTGCCTGAACAATGTCAAATTGAATAAAGCAATCCTCTGATATCCCCGTGTAGTACATGTCTCATCTTTTCATGTTTAGAGCTTGAATACAAATGCGTAGTGATGGTTTCTGCTTGGGTAGCCGCTTCTCCATCGTGTCTTTTCCTACAAATATAATGTTAATGCACCAGGAGGCGGATCCTTACAATTCACACTCTCAATTTAACAATAGCTGCTGTCAGGTTTACAATGCACGAAGCTACAAAGACACCAGACGCACGGTGACAGCTGCATCGGTCCGAAGAGAGCGTAGCGGCGGAGAGCTCTTGACAGATAAAAAATACACAATCTCCATAGGTAGACACAATTTAAAAATGAAAGGGAAAGCTTTGTGCAGACTGCTACTTGCTACTAAAATGGAGCAAGTTTTCAGATGAGAGGAAGACACAGAATCACAGAACTGGCTTTTAACTCGGAACATTGTAAAACACAGCACCATCAAATCAGTAAGCAGTCCCTTAAGAGCTGGACTGCTTCATATCTTCAGCTTCACATCGGCGTAAACAACAAACTTTTATCTTCTTAAATCATGATGCATTTTTAAAAGCATTGCCTGCTTCCTATCTCACTCTAGTACAATTGCCCAGTAGGCTCTGTTCAGTGCTCACAAAACCCCAAGATAATGTCAAATTTTCAAAATGATGAACGAGGAGCTGTTTTTGTTTCCTTCTCTTGTTATTAATCTTGCGTAATGCCCTGTTGACTTTCTAAAATCATACCTGTGTAATTGCAAGATATTACAAGGTTTCTTACTAAAGTGATAACGCGGTTTTTGTGCTGAGAGGATTTTTAACATTGTTCCAGGTTTTGTTTTGAGACGACAGACCCAGTAATTGCAAATCTGGGTGGGTTACCTCCTCGTGCTCTGATACCCCCATCAACCCAAGCTAAAAAAAATAAGATAAGATAGCCCTAGCCAAGTCTAGCTCAAGACCAAGCAACAAAAATGTTGTTTCCTCGTCAAAACCTTCCCTGAAGTTGTGTTTTGTTTCATTCACACATGTTTGAGTAATCCTGTTTACATCTCCAAACCTCCAAATGCTCTGTTCCACCTTGTGATGTCATGAAGCTGTAGTTGATCTTTTACCTTTAGTTCAGCAGAGATTCTAGAGCAGAAATTATTCAAATAAAATAATATAATATAGGAGCGCTTCCTATATTGCCGCATGACATCACATAGTGGAAAAACTAAATACACAGGGTTTGTGTGTTAAACATGTGAATGAAACAAAACATATATGTATATATGTATGTTTGTGATGAGGAAACAACATTCTAACATAGATCAGAAACCATAATAATATGATCCCTTTAATTAGTTTGAATGTGGAAATCTTCTTTATTACTATCTACCCTCATGTTCCACAATGCTTTGCAATTTCCTATAGGGATGTCAATAATTAATCAACTTACAATTAATTGCTGATCAAGACTTTGGCCGAACAAAATGCATTAATTGTAACTAATCGCTAGAGGGCGCTACTCTGGAATGTAAACACGACATACGAACCCACTCGCGAGAAAGACCATAGCGTTACATCATGTAACCCTTTCCTCTCTGGATGTTGCCATACAACTCACAGTAGAGCTGGACCTAGCACCATATATTTTTGAAATGATAAAAGCATGTAACTTACATGCTTTTATAATTTCTTGATTGTTCTGGTTTGAGGCCCTGTAATGTTTTATGCTGTGTCCAGGGGCCCTGTGAAATGTATATTTTGTACTGTAACCCTTCACAGATTAAGGGAGAGAAATATTGTTGATGCCTTAGTTCAAAATAAATGTTGAGAATGTCCTAAAAATAGCCTGGATTCACTGGTTTCATCATAATATGTAAATTACTAAACATTCTGTTATTTAATTTCTTCTGTTCCTTTTAATTTCAAGATTTCCATGCTGCAAGTGCAACAACTGAGCCAGTCCTCAATTTATTTTCAATAAAGAATGTATTTTGTTATTCAGCATCAATACATTTGTCTGCTTTTTACTAAGGAATAATTAATTGAGGAATATACAATATAATAATACTATGATATATTTTTGACTCAGTGTTATGTTACTATAGCTTATATTCTTAAAGACCCTATTGAAACACTAAAATTCAGGTGAAAAATGCCGCTTTTCAGTTATGCGTAAGTCGATCGACAAGTTCAATAAACTGTAGATGAATAAATTAATCGATAATTTGCATCCCTATTTTCCTATCTGTTGATTCAGATCTGTTTTAGCTCAATACTTCACCATATGTCAGTGAAATTATGGTTTGTTCATGGTTGTTCATGGTTTGTTCGACAGGTGCCAGGATACCGACAGGAGCAGGTGGAGAAGGGTCTGAAGCTTTTTGGGCAGCTCATAAACAATAAGGTGTATCTGCTGTGCTTCATCCGCACTCTGGAGGCCCAGAGAGGCTTCTCCATGAGGGACCGAGGGAACGTGGCCTCGCTCATCATGACGGTGCTGCAGAGTAAACTGGAATACGCCACGGATGTCCTCAAACACCTGCTGTCCGACCTCATCGACCGCAACCTGGAGAGCAAGAACCACCCCAAGCTTCTTCTGCGCAGGTTAGTCTGGCAACTGGACAGCTGTACGAATACTTCTATAAACGTGCAGGTCACTCTGAGATACAACTGTACGAATACTCCAAATACTGCACACGTCAGTCTGAGACACAACTGTACGAATACTTCTATAACTGCGCAGGTCAGTCTGAGATACAACTGTACGAATACTTCAAATACTGCACACGTCAGTCTAAGATACAACTGTACGAATACTTCTATAAATGTGCAGGTCAGTCTGAGATACAACTGTACGAATACTTCAAATACTGCACACGTCAGTCTGAGATACAGCTGTACGAATACTTCTATAACTGCGCAGGTCAGTCTGAGATACAACTGTACGAATACTTCAAATACTGCACACGTCAGTCTAAGATACAACTGTACGAATACTTCTATAACTGCGCAGGTCAGTCTGAGACACAACTGTACGAATACTTCTATAACTGCGCAGGTCACTCTAAGATACAACTGTACGAATACTTCAAATACTGCACACGTCAGTCTGAGATACAGCTGTACGAATACTTCTATAACTGCGCAGGTCAGTCTGAGATACAACTGTACGAATACTTCAAATACTGCACACGTCTGTCTGAGATACAACTGTACGAATACTTCTATAACTGCACACGTCAGTCTAAAATACAGCTGTACGAATACTTCAAATACTGCACACGTCAGTCTAAGATACAACTGTACGAATACTTCTATAACTGCGCAGGTCAGTCTGAGATACAACTGTACGAATACTTCAAATACTGCACACGTCAGTCTGAGATACAACTGTACGAATACTCCAAATACTGCACACGTCAGTCTGAGATACAACTGTACGAATACTTCTATAACTGCGCAGGTCAGTCTGAGATACAACTGTACGAATACTTCAAATACTGCACACGTCAGTCTGAGATACAACTGTACGAATACTTCTATAAACGACCACCACCTGCTCCTGGTCCGGCCCTTCTGTTAAATTTTAGAACCCTTTGTGGCCCACGAGTCAAAAAGTTTGCCCACCCCTGCTCTAGACTCACATCAAGAAGGTCCTGGGGTCAGTTCCTGTGGCATTTCACTGTAGAGTTTGGCGCTTTCCCAGTGTCTGCAGGTTTCCTCCTCCTCAGGCCTGTCATAATGCCCGTGTAATTATAGTTACGATTTCAAACACGGTTGATTTAGCTTCCTCCTTTATTTTTCTAAATTGTCAGTATCTGTTTTTGAATCTGTTAATTACTCAGCGCCGCACATAACATATTAATACATGTAATTTTGAATAACAAGGGTAGAAAGTGAGCCACAATGCCCCACGTATAATTCGTTTTTAACACAAAATGATTAAAAATGTCGAGTCTCTGTATGCTATGCTCTTGTACGCTGTATTTTCCTCGAGCAACAGTTACAGCCCTTGTGACCTTGAATAACTGCCTCACAGAGAGCATCTCCGCATATCATTAGAAACAATAATTATGAGTAATTAGCACTGCCGCTAATTTTAGACAGCATAGCAGAATCTGGGTTAGGATAATACATTAGCATGAAGAATTCCTCCTCCTCGAAATACTACACAGCTACAACACATTTAATTTTAATTTCTGCTCTGGAATTGCAAATCTCCACTAAACGAAGGCAGAAGGTGGCTGTTAAAGTTGCATTGTGTCACATGCTTTTCTCCGTGGAGATGTTATTGCTTTGTCTGGAATGTTTCACAGTATGGCATTAAACCTTTCTATCTTCATGGAGACCAAACCAGACCAAGTTACAGGTCAGATCTGTGGAGAGGAAACCCACTCACAGTCAGAATACCTGTTTTTCTAGGTATTTTTTAGCTATAAAACCTCCTGTAATTGAATAAATATAATGTAAAGCAGTTTAATGTCAAACTGCAGAACATTCCAGGCAGAGCAATGACATAACATAGAAACCAAAGCAACCAAAAAGTTACATAATGCTCCTTTAAATTAAGAACATTTGACTTTATTTGAGTATATTCATCTTGAGCAAATAAAATGATCTACCAATGTTTTTTTCTAATTGAAGCATCATACGATTTATTTGTTCTCATTTTAAGTGCATTTTAAGAGTTGTTATTTTTCTTATCTTCAGTGCAACAAGATGCATTATTTTAAAGGAGAATTAACGTTGTTTTTTTTTTACAATTTGAGCCTTATTTCGGTAATAAAACAAGTTGTTTTACTCACCCATAGCACTTTGGTGTCATATGGAGCACTTCTGGAGATGTTTTAGATTAGCGATAGCCGTAGCTCGGGGCATATATTACATATATGCCCCGTGTGGTCTCCAAATAACACAAACTTTAGCACTTTTCAAATCATAGAAGCTCAATGTCTTAGTCTACGGTTTCGTTTGAGTCAAAAGTGGCCTGTAATCCGAGATTTATCCATAATTTACAGCTTTGCGTTTCATGTTTGGGTCCCGGGAGCTGAGAGTGAAATAAGCTGTGACTCCGCACATGCACACTGGCCTCCTCATCTACTCGAAACTATGGATAAATCTCGGATTACAGGCCACTTTTGACTCAAACGAAAGCGTAGACTAAGACATTGAGCTTCTATGATTTGAAAAGTGCTAAAGTTTGTGTTATTTGGAGACCACACGGGGCATATATTACATGCTCGGGGCATAGCTACGGCTAGAACTCGCGCTACGGCTATCGCTAATCTAAAACATCTCTGGAAGTGCTCCATATGACACCAAAGTGCTATTGGTGAGTAAAACAACTTGCTTTATTACCGAAATAAGGCTCAGATTGTAAAAAACGTTAATTCTCCTTTAACTACAAAAGTCCTGTTTCATTGGTAGATCATTTTATGAGATCAAGATACAACTTTCTTTATTCAAGTAGACTGTATTTTTGCACTGGAAGTAGCTGTTAACTTGGAAACTACCGCTACGTGACATCACAAGGCGGAACAGAGCATTTCGCACTTTGGAAATATAAACATACTAATAACGCAGGGTTACTTAAACACGTGTGAATGAAACAAAACACAACTCCAGAGCTGTTTTTGAAGAGGAAACAGGATTATAACATATACACATCTCTATATAGACATTTAAACACATTCTTGCCTTTGTGGTTTTTAGTTTCATATCATCGGCTGTGTATAATTACAATATTATGGCATCCACTCTTGCTTTGTGCGTTTTGTGGCTACAAATGAATGCATGGGATTTCTAATAGCTGCAGGGTTGTTAGTCGACCACAAATGATTTCACAGACTTCCATTTTTCAGTCTCATTTCAATTAAAATTCTTTAATCTCCCTTTGGCTACAGAAAAGCCCACTCAGTAGCAACGCAAACTGAGAATTAGTGGCATAGATTTCAAATAAAGAGTTGGGTAGCTATGACTTGATATTAACTCTACAGACAGCCAAATGGTCAATAAGAAGATTTCACTTTTAATTAACAACGCAGTCCAGTTTTACACTTTAGAAAGTTGTAATATTTCTTTTACATTGTTTACATTGTCTGGATTGTTTAAAATAAGATAAGATAAGTTAAGACTTTATTGATCTCACGCAGGAGAAATTTACTTGTCACAGTAGCTCCAGGTAGGGACAGTTTGAACAAGAAAGAAAAGTGTATGCAGGCATAAAAATAAGTAATAATAATCATAAAATAAGTAATAATAGAATACAGTGGTCCCTCGCTCTATCGCGGTTCACTGTTCGCGGCCTCGCTGTTTCGCAGATTTTTTTAAAAATAGTGTAACATTGTGTTCTGCGTCCTGATTGGCTAAGAGACTGTAAACCTTTGCCGATTGATAGATGGGGGATGCGGGGGGGACTGGGACCAGACCAGGACTAAACATGGACTAAACTAGGTCTAGACCAGAACTAAACCAGGTCTAGACCAGAACTAAACCAGGTCTAGACCAGAACTAAACCAGGTCTAGACCAGGTCTAAACCAGGTCTAAACCTGGACTGGTCCTGGACTAAACCAGGACTGGACCAGGTCTAGACCTGGACTAAACCGGGACTAGACCAGGTCTAAACCAGGATTAAATCACTCCCTGCGGTGCTTTGCTGGTTTCGTGCGGCTCTTGTGTTCGTTTTGCGTGTTCGTTTTGTGGCTCGGGCTGCGAGGACGTGGTCCTGAGGGGGAGGCATGGTCCAGGTGCCGCAGTTCGATCTCGTGCTCGCAGCCCCGGTGTACGCCCGGCCTCGCGCCGGTCGTGCTGCTCTGTCATGGATATGACCACGATGAGGGGCGCACTTCTCCAAGGGGTTGGTGCGCGTCGCGTCCCGGGACGTGGCAGTGCCGTTGGATGATCCGTCTGGCGGATCCAGTGACTCATGTCTCCGCTCCTCTCACGCATCCGGCGGGGCTCCCAGCGGAGCCCCCACGCTTCACTATTAATACATTTTGTTGAAAATCTACGAAAGTTTTGAGTGTTTAAATGAGAGAGAAATGTGAGAAAACGTTAATTCCAGTGTTTACAGCCTTAAAACATGTATAATAATTGTAAAATATAAAGTTGTCCTACTTCGCGGATTTCACTCATTACGGGTTATTTCTGGAACCTAACCCCCGCGATAAACGAGGGACCACTGTAAGTAATAATAATAAAACAGTAACAAGGAGAGTATTGAAAAATGATATTACACGTAGGAAAAACGATATAGTTATATAATTTCAGATCTAATGTAAAAAGAGGAGGGAAAATGGTCAGTGTTTTACTGAGAAATGAAAGGAAAGAGAAAATTATAGGCTCAAGTGTTGTAGTGGGTGAGCATTTGCCTTGAAACTGAAGGGTTGCGGGTTTGAATCCTACCAGAGCACATATTATTTACGTTTGAGCAATATATTTCACCACTATAGCCCTTCTCAGTTACAGTAATGTGGCAGGAAGGGCATCTGACTTGACCTTGTCTACTGTACCAGTGAAAAAGTTAAAATTATTATAACTATAGGCAACATTTATCATGGATCTGTAACCTGGACATACATTATAACATGTCTTAAAGCTCACAAGAGTCAATTGTACGTAATATAGGATCCTTAAACACTAAATAAAAGCAACCACATTATACAAAGAGCTGAACTGTTGATTATAACGCAGCAGAAGCAGATGACAGTTACGATCAGCATGTCGTAAAAACACGCTGAAATCCGCTCAGTGACTCAGGTTAAGATTTATGTCGTCTTCGCGGGAGTTTTGATTAATTGCCTTCGGAGTTTACCAAGCTGTGGCACAGGCAATAAACAATGGAGAAGGCCCTGATGCTAGACCGATGTTAGCTCCAGATAACACAGGGAGATGCTACGTGCCGCACAGACAGGACAAGCTCTCAAGGACAAAGGAGAGGCGAACACTGTGACACTGCTAAGAGTCTGGAACTGTACAGCAGAGGCTCAGATTTACACTGGGCTTTATCATAAAGAAGTGAACTGTGTGAGATAAACGTTCTGTACTAAATCTGGTGTTGAGGTAAAAGTGGGAGTAAGAAAAGGTAAATAATGTTTTTCCAGATAACGTGCGATGGGGTTTGTTTAAAGGGACAGTATGTAACGTTCTGGAGTTGGCATATCACCCGCTTAACTCCACGGAGATAGAAACTATACTCTCTCCATGAAGACAGATAAGTTTATTGCCATTCTGTGCATATTTATATTGGAGATGAAAGCACAATCACAGCTTTTTTTGTCTTCAATGCGATAAAGTACAACAAGAAAAACATTTCATAGCTTTAAAAAAGTAATTAAAAAACATTATTGATTAAAGGTGCAATTTTTCTGAGCATCTGTCACCAGCTTGTCTCAAAATATTAAAAAGTATCTGTATTTCATTTATTCCAATTCAGTTGTTTTGGTTTGGTGGAGTCATCTGTTTGTCTCCATAGTTTGTGGAACATTTCAAGCAAAACAACGACGTTTGGACCCTCCATCTAAAAACGTATACAGTGGTCCCTCGCTCTGTCGCAGTTCACTGTTCGCGGCCTTTTAAATTTTTTTTATAGTGTAACATTTTTTTTATAGTGTAACATTGTGTTCTGCGTCCTGATTGGCTAAGAGACTAAACCAGGTCTAGACCAGAACTAAACCAGGTCTAGACCAGGTCTAAACCAGGTCTAAACCTGGACTGGTCCTGGACTAAACCAGGATTAAATCACTCCGTGTGGCTCTTTGCTGGTTTCGTGTGGCTCTTGCGTTCGTTTGTGCGTGTTCGGGCTGCGAGGACGCGGTCCTGAGGGGGAGGCATGGTCCGAGCGCCGCGGTTCGATCTTGTGCTCGCAGCCCCGGTGTACGCGGGGCCTCGCGCCGGTCACCCTGCTCTGTCACGGATTTGACCATGATGAGGGGTGCATGTGTCGTGCACTTCTCCAAGGGGTTGGTGAGTGTCGCGTCCCGGGACGTGGCAGAGCTCCTCGCGCGTCCGGTGGGGCTTCCGGGGCCGTGTCTCCCCCCACGCGTCACTGTTAATACATTTTGTTGAAAATCTATGAAAGTTTGAGTGTTTAAACGAGAGACAAATGTGAGAAAAGGTTAATTCCAGTCTGAGAAAAGCGTATAATGTGTGTGGTGAGGCATTTACAGCCTTAAATCATGTAGAATAATTGTAAAATATAAAGTTGTCCTACTTCGCGGATTTCTCTTATTGCGGGTTATTTCTGGAACCTAACCCCCGCGATAAACGAGGGACCACTGTATACTTTTGTTTTGAATTGAATGAGCATTAGCTCTGCTCTTCAGTTTTAATGAACACTTTCTGGTGACACAAATTCTTAGAACAAGTGTGGTCATGATTTATGAACTTAAAAACTGCACAGTGTCTCCACCTCCTCTCTTGGGAAATTTCAAATCGCATGTTTTGTGACTTCTCAGACGCAAAAGACGTTTTACAGATGATTAATGAAACTAGCTAAACTAGCTCTCCTGTGAAGCTAAGAGCAGCTCCAGATGTGTTTTTAATGGGGATCAATATTCTAACATGGTTAAACGCTCCAAAAGTTAATTAACCATAGTATGTGTTCTTTTAGTATAGTTCTTTTAGTTGATGTAAGGTAGACTTGGCTAGACTTAGGTTTGGAGACAGCGGACAGGTGCATGCAGTTGAATTTTATTACATTTAACATTTTTTATTTTAAGCCATGAAAGTCCAAGTACTACTTAAAGTACTACTTAAATTTCACCACTACAAAAAGGATAGTCCAATTTTGTGCTGTTAAAATTAAAAGCCTCCATACTGCTCGCTCCTGTAGTTTTCAGAAAACGAGAGGATGAGGAGAAGAAGAAAGGAGGAGGGAGAGGTTGAGGGAGAAGAGGAGGAGGAGGAGGAGGAGGAGGAGGAGGAGGGGGAGGAAGCCGGGACATGTTTACCACAAACGCACGGCTGCTTTGATTGCCAATTTGTCCCAGACGTCACAGTGATGGGCAGTGATCAGATTGTCTTCATCTCTCCTCCTCGTCCTTCTCTTCCTCAGATCCGGTTGTTAGTATGTCCACACCCCAGCATGCATTTCTGCTTGATGAGAGCAGCGCCGCCCTGCAGTGTGGGCTGACTGGCATCTACGCTCAAAATAGCGCAGACTGTGGTGAAAATATGGACCTGGAACACAGCACTTCAATTTGGTTTTCCATCAGGGAGTGTTACAAAATACATCTGAATAGATCTGTTTATTTAAAGACTTGTTTTTGGTGCAAAGTTTGACTGTGGAGTTTTAATTATCCCAGTTTCAAATTTCAGCTTCCTGTTGCATGCATCATTTTAAGGACTTCTTCCCATTCAAAAGATAAATACATCTTGTTTTAAATTGTCAGTCGCTGTGGCATTGGCTTTAATTTATCATGTTGGAAAGCTTATTATGCGTGAAAAGACCCTCAGTCGTCCAGGTAGAATCCATGATAAAAGGAGAAATTCAATTTGTCAACTGGACAAAGTTTGTTTGGTTGAAAACGTTTCGCCGCTCATCCGAGAGGCTTCGTCAGTTCTGGTTCTGATGCTGGTTAGACCCTGTTTATATCGAGCTGCAGGGAGGAGCTCACTACACCGGAAAAGTTATGAACCAATCCCAGCTAATCTGCTATCAGCTCTGTTTGAAACGTGGTTATGGGCGGAGTTAGGTGTCCCACTTTAATTACATAGCTCATTATTAAATTTACTTGAGACAGTTCGTGAGTGATGAATTTGTGTTAGGGATGCAAATTATCGATTAATTCATTAATCTATAGTTGATTGACCTTATCGATCGACTTACGATTAACTGATAAGCGGCATTTTTCACCTGAATTTTAGTGTTTCAATAGGGTCTTTAAGAATATAAGCTATAGTAACATAACACTGAGTCAAAAATATATCATAGTATTATTATATTGTATATTCCTCAATTAATTATTCCTTAGTAAAAAGCAGACAAATGTATTGATGCTGAATAACAAAATACATTCTTTATTGAAAATAAATTGAGGACTGGCTCAGTTGTTGCACTTGCAGCATGGAAATCTTGAAATTAAAAGGAACAGAAGAAATTAAATAACAGAATGTTATTAAGTCTATATATTATGATGAAACCAGTGAATCCAGGCTATTTTTCTCGGACATTCTCAACATTTATTTTGAACTAAGGCATCAACAATATTTCTCTCCCTTAATCTGTGAAGGGTTACAGTACAAAATATACATTTCACAGGGCCCCTGGACACAGCATAAAACATTACAGGGCCTCAAACCAGAACAATCAAGAAATTATAAAAGCATGTAAGTTACATGCTTTTATAATTTCAAAAATATATGGTTCTAGGTCCAGCTCTACTGTGAGTTGTATGGCAACATCCAGAGAGGAAAGGGTTACATGCTGTAACGCTATGGTCTTTCTCGCGAGAGGGTTCGCATCTCGTGTTCACATTCCAGAGTAGCGCCCTCTAGCGATTAGTTACAATTAATGCATTTTGTTCGGCCAACGTCTTGATCGACAATTAATTGTAAGTCGATTAATTGTTGACATCCCTAATTTGTGTCCTTATTTTGTAGGATCTTTTAGTTTGTTCTGGGTGTGTCTCAGTCTCTGTTGGCTCACTTATTCTGCTGTGTGCTCAGTCCCCACTGCGCCTGATTTCTTTTCGCGTTTGTCGCTCCCCAACTCTGTTTATCTTTGCTCCTTTCCAACACTGGGCCTCTGGATCTATAGTCCCCATCTCACTCGCGCCACTACTTCCCCGCTCGGCGCTTTCCTGATTGCTAAATCAATGCTTAGAGTGCGTGAGCAGGGTGTCTGTGGTACAGCTCCTGAGCACGGATATACCCACTGCACACTTACACAAGGACGGACGGAGCGAGGGAGCGGAATAGTGGATAGGGGTAGAGGAAGAGAGAGAGCAAGAAAAGGAGAGAAATAGAGAGAGACAAAGAGGGATGGGATGGGATTGGGTGAAGAGGAGGAAAATAAGAAGAGAAATAGAGGGAGAAAAGGGTGAGAAATATAGAGTGAAATAGAGGAATGGGAAGGGATAGGACAGAAAGGAGAAATAAGAAGAGAGAAGAGAGATAGAAACAGGGGGAGGAGAAGATGAGAGAATGAGAGGAAAAAGAGAGATGGGAAGGGATAGGGCAGAGAGGAAGGAAGAAAGTGAGAAAAGCGATAAAGAGAGGGAGGAGAGGATGAATGAGAAAAGGAGAGAAAGAGAAAGGAGGGGAGATACAAAGGGAATGAGGAAGAGAGAGAGAAGAGAGTGAGAGTGAGGAAAAAAAGGAGAGAGAGGGAGGTGGAGCAAATGGAAGAGCGAGGGAGACTGGGGTAGAAAGCAAGAGAGAGATGGAAGGAGATGAAAGAGAGGAAGGAACAGCAAGAAATAGAAAAAAGAGGAGGGAGACACAGAGAGAGAGAGAGCGAGAGAAGGAGAGGAGAGAGAAAGAGAGTGAGAGAGAGAGGATGTGTATACTGGGTCCACACACAAACCGCCATCTCTCCATCTGTCCCATCTCAACCTGAGCTGGAGCACAAGCAGCAGTGAACAAACTCTCCTTCCTCTCCATCTGTCGCACTGCAGTCCGCTCCTGTCTGCTCCTGTCTGCTCCTGTCTACTCCTGTCTACTCCTGTCTACTCCTGTCTGCTCCTGTCTACTCCTGTCTACTCCTGTCTGCTCCTGTCTACTCCTGTCTACTCCTGTCTTCTCCTGTCTTCTCCTGTCTACTCCTGTCTGCTCCTGTCTACTCCTGTCTTCTCCTGTCTGCTCCTGTCTACTCCTGTCTTCTCCTGTCTTCTCCTGTCTACTCCTGTCTTCTCCTGTCTACTCCTGT
Organism: Paratrypauchen microcephalus; assembly: GCA_036785185.1. Classification (NCBI taxonomy): domain Eukaryota; kingdom Metazoa; phylum Chordata; class Actinopteri; order Gobiiformes; family Gobiidae; genus Paratrypauchen; species Paratrypauchen microcephalus. Next base: position 2,971,240 of record JAVJIX010000018.1, read on the forward strand.
CTTCTCCTGTCTTCTTCTGTCTTCTCCTGTCTACTCCTGTCCTGTCCTTGTTTTCAAAATGAGTTACAAATAGTATTGGTGTACAGAAGTCATAAAAGGGACAGGTATACGCACATCACTGACGCACCGTCTGGAACATTCCGACTGATGTTGTGTCATTAGGCAAGACACTTCACCCACATGACCTGATCCACCTATTGAAATGTCGTTCATTAAAAGCAGTTAGGGAGTAAGTGTGCAGGCTTCGTCTCACTTTCTGTTGATGTACAGATGAACCAGAAAAAACAGAAGTAGTTTATTTTAAACAGGAGCCAGTGGTCCAAGGTTATTCGTCACTTACATTTATGCATTCTGGGCATCTTAATTACTCACTGTGATGAGTTGAGTTTTCACAACTTTCAGAAACCATCAGATACTGGCCCTTTAAAGCGACCATCCCGTGTATTCAAGTGAGATCTGCAGATTAATGGCTTATCTAAATAGTTTGGTGAATCCTTGGACTCAAAGCGGTTGGCTTGATTTGGATCATATCTTCCAGATTTGCGTTGCCAGATAATGTGTGACAAATCCATGCGGTGTACCTGGTTATGAGAGGAGAGACCGCTGCCAGGTGTGCTCTGCTCTACATCATTAGGAGCCCCCAGATACCCCCCCTCATTGTCCACAGCCAGAAACTCATCTGTATCCAATGTGCCGTCATCACCACTGCACAGATGATCACATTTCTATGTTTTGTTTACCTCAAATTTAAAGCTGCATTGTGTAACTTTTCTGGTAGAGGGGCTGTCAAATGCTTTTCTGCATGTTATTGCTTTGTCTGGAATGTTTCACCGTATGGCATTAATCCTTTCTATCTTCAATGTCACCAAACCAGACCAAGTTACAGGTCAGATTTGTGGAGAGGCGACCCTACTCACAGTCAGAATGCCTGTTTTTCTACATATTTTTGAGCTATAAAACCACCTGTAATTGAATAAATAAAGTAAAGTAGAGCCGTTTAATGTCATACTGCGGAACATTCCAGGCGGGGCGGCGACCCATAGGAACAAGCACTTGACGGGATCTCCACCAATCCACTAATTTTCAAAAAAATGGTGAGAATGACTTGACTTGTAATGGCACAAATCAGCCGTTCTGTTCTTTATGGTCAGATTGTGTTAAAATAAAGATCGGATTAATAAGGGCCTGTTTACACGAGAACGCTTACGGGTAAAAACAACAAAATATTTTATCGGAAGTGCCTTACGTTTAGACGGTGACGGCATTTTGAGGGCTTAAAAACGCAAAAAAGTGGAAAACTTGGACTACGTTTATATGATGACGGTCTGAAGAGAAAACGCAAAAGTGGCGTCGCATCTTCACTTTTTAGACGAGCGTTTAGACGAGCGTTTTCAGGAGGAAATCTGCGCGCGTACGGTGACGCAAAAGTGTGTGGAATTCGATTGGGTATGCATGCCAGGCGCCTAGGTGGCGCTGTGATACATTATCACTATGTTCGCGCGCATCTGTAGAATCTTCCTTCTTCTCATCTACGCCGCGAAAAGCAAAACAAAACATGGCTAACGGTAGAAAAAAAAAATTACGTGTTGTCAGTTTAACTGTTGCTTCAGACCAGCAACGAAGGCGCAACAAGGTGTGAACATAAACAAGGTATGTGACGTAAACACGTATGTGACGTAAACACGTACGCAACGTCAGCAGATATGACCAGAGTTTTGCGTCTTGGGCAGTGTAGACGAAAACGCTACGGCGGAGCATATTCAAGTTTTCCACTTTGGAGGGCGGTTTCAGTTTTTTGCGTTATTAAGCCCTCAAAATGCCATCACCGTCTAAATGTAAGGCACTTCCGATAAAATATTTTGTCGTTTTTACCCGTAAGCGTTCTCGTGTAAACAGGCCCTTGAATACGCTCCGCCGTAGCGTTTTCGTCTACACTGCCCAAGACGCAAAACTCTGGTTAAATCTGCTGACGTCGCGTACGCGCTTACGTCACATAAGTGTTTACGTCACATACCTTGTTTATGTACACACCTTGTTGCGCCTTCGTTGCTTTGTAGTCTAACGTGGTCTGAAGAACTTCTTCGTCTGACCACATGAATTTTTTTTTCTACCGGTAGCCATGTTTTGTTTTTCTTTTCGCAGCGCAGATGAGAAGAAGGAAGATTCTACGCATGCGCGCGAACATAGTGATAGTGTATCACAGCGCCACCTAGCTGCCTGGCATGCATACCCAATGGAATTCCATACACTTTTGCGTCACCGTACGCACGCAGATTTCCTCCTGAAAACGCTCGTCTAAAAAGTGAAGACGCGACGCCACTTTTGCGTTTTCTGTTCAGACCGTCATCATATAAACTTGTGCTTCAGACAGAGCAGTGCCTACGGTTAGCATCACACCGCAGAGAATGGTGATGACAATAAACTCAACTCAACACAGATGCTAATTTAATACATACATAATTTATTACGTACACTTGAAGCGATTTGTCTCATTTGCGCACCTGCTTTGAAAGACCAGCTCACTCGTCTCCGTCCAAAAAACCTCCCAGAATCCTGTAAAGAAACCAGGCCATACAGAGCCAAATGTATTTTCTTTTCCGTTTTGTCCTTCCTGCCTTTCCCTCCCTCCTCTTTCACTCGTTCTCTCTTTCTCCATGCTCCTTTCATTCTTGACAGATAGGCTGCGTTTGTGGAAATAGAGGGGATTTTGGGGAGTGCATATGATTACAGAGCTCAGCATAGAGAAGCGACAGGGAGAGGGAGCGAGACAGCAGGAAAGGAGGGAGAGAAAGAAAGATAAGGGGGGTGTGTGGTGAAAGAGAGAGAGAAGAGAAAGAAAAGAGTGGGGTGATGAAAGGAAAGAGAGAAAGGAGAAAGTGGAGAGAGACAGGTGTAGAGAAAGAGGGAGGTAGAGAATAAAAAGAGACAGGGTTATAGAGAGTTAAAGAAGAGAGAGAGTGATATAAAAAGAGGAATATAATCTGGATATACTAGTATAGAGGAAACAACAGAGAGAGCGAGGAGAGAGGGAGGGAGAGTAACAAAGGAGAGAGGGGGCAGAGGGAGTGAGAGAGACAGAGAGACAGAAAGAGGGAAGGAAGGAGGGATAGAAAAGAAAAGGAGCGGGAAGAAGAAGGGCTTATAGAGAGAATGAAAGCGAGAGAGGAGACAGAGGGGGTTAGAGAGAAAGGGTTGTGTAGTGAGAGAGGGAGGGAGCGAGAGAGGAGATACGGGGGTTAGAGAGAGAGAGCGAACTCGTGAGAGAGAGAAAGAAGAGGGGAGTTGAGAAAGATTGAGAGAGGAGATAGCAAGGGTTGTGGAGAAAGAGAAGGAGAGAGAGCAAGAGAAAGAAAAGGGGAGCCGAGAAAGATGGAGGGAGAGTGAGAGAGAGAGAGAGGTGATAGACAGGGTTGTGGAGAGAGGAGAGAGAGGTCAGAGAGAGAAAGATAGCGAACGAGAGAGAGAGAGAAAGAAAAGAAAAGGGGAGCAGAGTAAGAAAGATGGAGGGTGAGTGAGAGGGAGTAGTTAGAAATGGTTGTGTAGTGAGAGAGAGAGAGGGAGAGAGAGAGAAAGAAGAGGGGAGTAGAGAAAGATTGAGAGAGGAGATAGCAAGGGCTGTGGAGAAAGAGAAGAGGAGAGAGAGCAAGAGAAAGAAAAGGGGAGCAGAGAAAGATGGAGGGAGAGTGAGAGAGAGAGAGGTGATAGACAGGGTTGTGGAGAGAGGAGAGAGAGGTCAGAGAGAGAAAGATAGTGAACGAGAAAGAGAGAATGAAAAAGAAAAGAAAAGGGGAGCAGAGTAAGAAAGATGGAGGGTGAGCGAGAGGGAGTAGTTAGAAATGGTTGTGTAGTGAGAGAGAGGGAGAGAGAGAGAGAAAGAAGAGGGGAGTAGAGAAAGATTGAGAGAGGAGATAGCAAGGGTTGTGGAGAAAGAGAAGGAGAGAGAGCAAGAGAGAGAGAAATAAAAGGGGAGCCGAGAAAGATGGAGGGAGAGTGAGAGAGAGAGAGAGGTGATAGACAGGGTTGTGGAGAGAGGAGAGAGAGGTCAGAGAGAGAAAGATAGTGAATGAGAGAGAGAGAGAGAAAGAAAAGAAAAGGGGAGCAGAGTAAGAAAGATGGAGGGAGAGTGAGAGAAAGAGAGAGGTGATAGACAGGGTTGTGGAGAGAGGAGAGAGAGAGGTCAGAGAGAGAAAGATAGTGAATGAGAGAGAGAGAGAGAGAAAGAAAAGAAAAGGGGAGCAGAGTAAGAAAGATGGAGGGGGAGTGAGAGGAGATAGAAACGATTGTGGAGAGAGAGAAAGAGCTCCAGCTGAGGTCCTGACCAAACCGAAGCGAGAAGATCATGGAGATGGTCCCCGGGCGCAGTAATGTGCTGCCCACTGCTCCTAATAACAGGATGGGTCAAATGCAGAGAAGAGAGAGAGATTAAAAGAAAGTGAAGCAGATGAAGGGTAACCTGCTTGACCCTTGTAGCTTTTTGGACAGCGCCAGTGTTGTGAAAAGAGTGGGCACCGCGACAGACAGGAAGTGAATCGCCCATGCAGGTGTTGTGCCAGGGCTGGTCTTTTGGCTGGCTGGACACTGGCCCCTCCCCTCCCTGTTTTGGCTGGACACTGGCCCCTCCCCTCCCTGTTTTGGCTGGACACTGGCCCCTCCCCTCCCTGTTTTGGCTGGACACTGGCCCTTGAAGAGGAGGAGTGAGTGGAGGACGGCTGCAGGTGGCCACTGAAAGAACCGGACAAAACCCATAGAGACACAATGGCACTAATCCTGAAACTGTGATGCCTGCGTGAGCGCCAGGGCGGGTGGGCAGAGTGTGGTTTATCGGTTACTTTGACAACAGTAACACATTACAATAACTGCTTTAATTAGCCTCAGTAAAGCGTGGACTTAAAGACTTAATTCAGTATGAACATGTTTATTAAAGGTGCATTGTGTAGATTTTCTGGTGGAGGGTCCGTTAAAGGAGAATTAACGTTTTTTACAATCTGAGCCTTATTTCGGTAATAAAACAAGTTGTTTTACTCACCCATAGCACTTTGGTGTCATATGGAGCACTTCCAGAGATGTTTTAGATTAGCGATATCCGTAATGTGAGTTCTCGGAGCATGTAATATATGCCCCGAGCGGTCTCCAAATAACACAAACTTTAGCCCTTTTCAAATCATAGAAGCTCAATGTCTTAGTCTACACTTTTGTTTGAGTCAAAAGTGGCCTGTAATCCGAGATTTATCCATAATTTACAGCTTTGCGTTTCATGTTTGGGTTCCGGGAGCTGAGAGCGAAATAAGCTGTGACTCCGCACATGCGCACTGGCGTCCTCATCTACTCGAAACTATGGATAAATCTCAGATTACAGGCCACTTTTGACTCAAACGAAAGCGTAGACTAAGACATCGAGCTTCTATGATTTGAAAAGTGCTAAAGTTTGTGTTATTTGGAGACCGCAAACATGTGCCCCGAGAACTCACATTACGGAGATCGCAAATCTAAAACATCTCCGGAAGTGCCCCATATGACACCAAAGTGCTATGGTTGAGTAAAACAACTTGTTTTATTACCGAAATAAGGCTCGGATTGTACAAAAATGTTAATTCTCCTTTAAATGCTTGTCTCCATGGAGATGTTATTGCTTTGTCTGAAATGTTTTACAGTATAAACTGTATTCAACCTTTCTAGCTTCATGGAGACCAAACCAGTTACAAGTCAGATCTGCGGAGAGAACTCCCCTCATAGTGAGAATGCTTGTTTCTCCGGGTATTTTTGAGCTATAAAACCGACTGCAACTGAATAAATGTAAGGTAGAGCTGCAATGTCACATTGTGGAACATTCCAGGCAAAGCATTGGCATATCCATAGAAACAAGCAGGTGACGGACCCCCAACCAAAATGTTACACAGTGCACCATTAATTAGCCTTAATAAACCATGGACAGAGACTTAATTCATAATGTACCAATAATTACAATTACTAATTACTACTTGATTATGGGGTTGGGAGATAGGGTTAGGGTATTACTCAAGCTAAGTTAAGCCTGAATAGTTCTTAATAAACTATTTGTTGTGATTAAAGTCCTTTTTTTTTTTTTACATTTTTTTAAGGCTGTATCAAATGTAATGTAATGATTATAAAGTGTTACAATGCCATTTGGACTCTCTTTATCTAAGAAACATGAATCATTTTCTTTGTACAAAAAGTTGGACTTGAGTTATTTCCATTGAATATTTATTACCAAGATACTTGTAGTTTAATTTTTTACATACTTTTGTAGTACCAGTCTCTTTACTTGACTACTGAATACCTGTTTTGTTTTGTTTTTTCTTATATCTGTCCTCTTCAGTTTCTTTAAGTTTCTTTAAGTTTTAATTGCAGGGTAATTGCAGGTTTTCCACTTTCTTTTCTTTGATTATTTTCATTTTACTTGAAGCGTAAAAAACACTAAAAGTCCATTTCAAAGCCACGATGATTTAAATACATTTTTAGACAACAGAATATAATTTTCAACACATATTTGTAGTGGAGTCTTAGGGTGTTTTCACATATAGTCCCCTTTAAGCGAACCGAACTCAGTCCCCTAAAAGTGGACCAACAAGGGGACCAAGAGAACACAAACTCAGTTCTGTTTGTGTTCACATTGTGAAAGAGGACCGAGTTCTCTTTCTGGTCCACTTAAGCTCTGATGGAGCCTCAGTCCTCTTTCTGTTCACACTGTAGCTTCTCTAGAGCTCTGAGACCTGGTTTAGACCTGGTTTAGTCTTGGTTTAGCCCTGGTTTAGTGCCGAAATAGATGCAGAAATAATCTGATAATATGATTCACCCATAAGAACGGTATCCATGTATGCACATGTCACGGTCTTTAATAATCCGGAGCTCCGGAGAAAAGGACATATCTCGAACTTATCCCGTGTCCTGAGGCGAGAGTTCCTTCTTATGTAGCATTAACGTAGCAAGTTGAGGATTCTTTTTCTCTTGGAAATGCCGCGTAAATATCACAGCTGATCGGCGAACAGGCGCAAACACAACAGCGGTAATCGTCATGATTGGCGGGAGCGCGATCGGTGCGTAATTATGCTGCAACATGATTGGAAGCTGGAGCGCAGTTCGGCCTATGATTGGCTCTTGGCTCACCGGCTCGTGGTGGTGCACTGCACAAAAGGCGAAGTGAACCCGGAGCGTTGTGTGTACACACTGCGCAGGTTAGGCGAACCGTACCGCGGACCTTTTAGCGAATCGTACTGAGACCACCTCCCGAGATGGTCTCAGTTCGGTTCGTTTTAAAGGGGTCTGAGTGCGCTTAGAGTGTTCACATATAAACCTATAATGCTCAGTTAGCGATCTGAGTTCGCTTTAAACGCTGAAAGGGACCAAGTGTGAAAACACCCTTATACTAGAGGTGAAGGCTATTCTAAAGCTGTTCAATACCAAATTTGACTTGTCCTGTGTTATTTTCTGTACGGGAATCTTGCATACAGTTTATGTTAATAGAGATGACGCAAAATAAGTCTTAAACTAGTTTTAATATTGGTTAGAACTCGTGCAACAATTTTTTTCGACATCCCTATTACTTACTTATAACGTATTTCAAGTAATATATTTTTGTATACATTTTCTTACAATGCCTGACTATTCTCCTCACCTCTGTTCTCCTGCCGCTGCCTAGAGCCAAACTACAGTCAATGGACACCTGACACTCCTCCCTCCTCTCCTCCCTCCCTCCCTCTCTCGCTCCACACCTCCACAACCTCCGCTGCTGCTCTGTTGTTTTTATGCGCACGTATTAGCCATTCACACGGGATCACTGGCACCGCCGGCCCAGGTCACCGCGCACGCCATTTTAGTCCGGCAGTGAAGCGTGCATGCCAGGCGGGACAAGAAAGCGAGCCAGATGTATTCATTCACTTTCCATTGTACAAGGATCGGGTGTTAGCTCCGTGAATAGACAAGGGGAGCGCTTGATAATGAGCCCAGTGTTATTACATAGCTCCCCCTTACCACATCAGTCCACCAGGATCAAATAAAGGCTTTAATTGCTTTGCTCCGTATTAAGATCTTTATAGTGGATGTGATAGGCTGCCCTTCACGTGCCTGAACATAAAAACCCAGGGGAAAAATGGTTTGAATGGCCCTCGTATAGCATCTGGGAGGAAAAACAAAAACAAAACTGGTTTCCATTGAGGTCCTTTGGCAATTATGTTTGTGCAGTGAAAGCCGGGTGCGAGAATATATAATGACGAAATGTAATATTGATGAAAATATGAGCTAATTGTGGTCAAGCCTCTTTGTCAAAGCCTGATCTCAGAAGCTAAGCAGGGCTGGGTTTGGTTAGTATTTGGATGGGAGACTGCTGGGAATATCAGGTGTAAAAACTGATGTCGTGTCACGAGGCAAGACACTTCACCCACATGGCCTAGTATGAATATTGGTGGTCGGAGAGGCTGATGGCGCAGATATGTCAGACATGTTTTAAAGGAACTGTCAGTGTTAATGTATTGTCTGGAAAAGGGGGCAGATAAGATGATTCTTCTTCCTGCTCCTTTTCATTCATTTCTTATATGTTTAACGTTATTTCACTGTTTGTTTGTTTTTCTAGTCCTAGTCCTGATTTAGTCCTCCTCTAGTCCTCCTCTAGTCCTGGTTTAGTCTTCCTCTAGTCCTCCTCTAGTCCTGGTTTAGTCCTCCTCTAGTCCTCCTCTAGTCCTCCTCTAGTCCTCCTCTAGTCCTGGTTTAGTCTTCCTCTAGTCCTCCTCTAGTCCTGGTTTAGTCCTCCTCTAGTCCTCCTCTAGTCCTCCTCTAGTCCTGGTTTAGTCCTCCTCTAGTCCTGGTTTAGTCCTCCTCTAGTCCTGTTTTAGTCTTCCTCTAGTCCTCCTCTAGTCCTGATTTAGTTCTCCTCTAGTCCTCCTCTAGTCCTGGTTTAGTCTTCCTCTAGTCCTCCTCTAGTCGTGGTTTTGTCCTCCTCTAGTCCTGATTTAGTTCTCCTCTAGTCCTCCTCTAGTCCTTGTTTAGTCCTCCTCTAGTCCTCCTCTAGTCCTTGTTTAGTCCTCCTCTAGTCCTCCTCTAGTCCTGGTTTAGTCCTCCTCTAGTCCTGATTTAATTCTCCTCTAGTCCTCCTCTAGTCCTTGTTTAGTCCTCCTCTAGTCCTCCTCTAGTCCTGGTTTAGTCCTCCTCTAGTCCGTGTTTAGTTCTCCTCTAGTCCGTGTTTAGTTCTCCTCTAGTCCGTGTTTAGTCCTCCTCTAATCCTCCTCTAGTCCTGGTTTAGTTCTCCTCTAGTCCGTGTTTAGTCCTCCTCTAATCCTCCTCTAGTCCTGGTTTAGTTCTCCTCTAGTCCGTGTTTAGTCCTCCTCTAGTCCTCCTCTAGTCCTTGTTTAGTCCTCCTCTAATCCTCCTCTAGTCCTGGTTTAGTCCTCCTCTAGTCCGTGTTTAGTTCTCCTCTAGTCCTTGTTTAGTCCTCCTCTAGTCCTCCTCTAGTCCTGATTATTAGTTATTTCACTGTTTTTTTTTTTAATGTATTTTCTAATGAAATAAATAAGAAATAAATAATCTAAATAAGTAGCCTCTCTTCTGTCAGTCTGTCCCAGGGACGGCTACAGTAATAACTCATCACCTCCGAGCGTGGAGCGAAGGAATAATGCACGGAATTGAAAAGTGACTTTGTCTGAAAAAAAAACACTATATAAGACTAATGTATTATTATGAATAATTCATTAAATGTGTTTTTTTGGTCTGTCTGTTCACAGGACCGAGTCTGTTGCAGAGAAAATGCTGACAAACTGGTTTACGTTTCTGCTCTATAAGTTTCTAAAGGTAAAATATTTGTCTTATACCATTCACATAATATTCTCTTCAATGTTTTCTGTTAGAAAAATGTAACTTTATAGGTTTAGTGTAGTTTTAGTCCATGTTTAGACCTCATTTAGACCTGGTATAGTCCAGGTTCATATCACCTGGTAAACAGAAAACCAGCTATTATCTTCTTTTTTACTTCACTGTGAAAAGTTTCAACCACTGCACTGGTACAGCTCAGATATTTTTGCGTTTCATCCTTTTCTCTGTCTCTCTCCTCATATTGTGTGTACAGGAGTGTGCGGGCGAGCCACTGTTCTCCCTCTTCTGTGCCATCAAACAGCAGATGGAAAAAGGCCCCATTGACTCCATCACAGGAGAGGCCCGCTATTCTCTGAGCGAAGACAAGCTCATCAGGCAACAGATAGACTACAAGACGCTGGTGAGAGGGGTTACCTGTCCGCGGCGGCAGGGGCCAAGGGGGGCTCTTAAAACGGAGAGAGAGGGTGGTTATGGGTTAGCAGTCAGAGAAGTGCTACAGTAAATACAATTGTTATTGTCGTGCTTGACAAGAGGGGGGCACTAGAGGGGTGGCGTTGGGTTGTTTGAGGCTGGAGCTGTCAGAAAGAGAGTGTATGTGTCATGTTTGTGCATGTATGCATACTGTAGTAGAGTGGAGACGTATGGTTCATAGCTAGCACCAGAAACATGTCAACAAGGTAAATATACATCTCTTGGGAAAAGTATTCAGTTTTTGTCATATTGTAAGGCAAGGCATGGCAAGTTTATTTGCACTTTGTACATAATTAACATAATAATAATGACTGACAGAATAAGAAATACATTAAAATCACAATAGAAACAAATCAAAACATAAATTAAAAAGTGAGAGAGAGATTAAATGAGAGAGAAGAGTACAGAATGAAAACCTTTAGACTATTTTAACAGGGATAGTGGGATAAAGTTGGGCAATTTATCCTGGATCTGTTGCAGTTTTGATATCAGTTATTTCAATACACATTTAGTTAGGTCTAACTAAATGTCTATCTGGATAAAATGCAGTTTGAAATGACTGTTATAAATCCACTGAAACTGGTATATACCAAGATTTATAATCTTGTAACGTCATATTACATGTCTATAAATCATCAAGTTAACTTTTAGATTAAGATTAAGGACCCCAGTTTTTACATGTGAATATGGTGTATGGTATTTATATGTATTAGGGATGCAAATGATCAATTAATTCATTAATTGATAGTTGATTGACCTTATCGATCGATTAACGATTAACTGATAAGCACCGTTTTTCACCTGAATTTTAGTGTTTCAATAGGGTCTTTAAGAATATAAGCTATAGTAACATAACACTGAGTCAAAAATATATAAAAATTTCCTTATATTGTGATTGATCAAATTATATTTTATGAAGTACCTCTGCTGGGTTTCAGATGACATCACAACATTCTAGGCCAATAATATGTAATACCAACAGGGGGCAGCTAAAATGTGTATTTATATATTTATATTTTATTAATTTATTCTTAATTTCAGACACAAACATCATTCAGTCCATTGTTAAGAGACTAGACCAGGACTAAACGTCTAAACGACAAATATACCAAGGCACCCAGATTAGTCCTAAACCAGGTCTAGAAGAACTAAACCAGGTCTAGACCATGGTCTTCTTGGATGGACCTGGACTAAACCAGGCTCGGTCAGGTCTAACCTGGACTAAACCAGGATTAAACCACCACGTCTGCTGGTTTCTTCAAAATCAACACTCAGTGCATGAGAAACAGAGATAAGATGAGAAAGAGTAATTTTTATCTCTCAGAACAGGTCATAATGGGCGTTGTTGCTTGAATGCAAATGAGGAGAAAAGAGCTGGCCAATAGTAGAGGGTGGGGGCGTGGCCAAACTCTCCGTTCTCAGCTCTCAGCTGTGCCCTCTGATCCATTTCCTTGTTTTTCCGTACGGAGGGAGAGATTGGAAGCGTTCCATTGAAAAATAAACACATTTCCACAGAAAATAAAATTAAACCACTGCTGTTTCAGATATCCAGAGGCTCAGATAAAGGACTTCCGAGCCTAGAAACACTCGGACGTTCCTCCAGGCAAACAAAAAAACGCATTTCGCATTGCCTAGCGCATTCGCAGACCAAACTCTCTGGGCGTGATTTACAGAGACGCTGAGTTCAGAGAGACGGGGGTGGAACTGCATTTGCATTTCTTTTTTCGATTTGACGTCAATAAGTTTCCTTGTTCAAAATCGCCCGTTTGAGCTCTGATTTTTTCTAACGCAGAAATGGATCGCAAATGCTCAGTTTAGACATTTCGCAACTTTTAACCATGGGGGGGGCCTAAACAGGGTAGGGAAGCTCACATTAACGTTCAAAAACCTCAGAAAGTGAAAATTTCATGCCATGTGACCTTTAAAAAGTGTGGAGCTTCTGTGCCCAGTGCTTTCTCAGAGGTGTAACGGCATGAACTCACTTGAGGGTTGGTCTTTATGATGGAGTTTTCAGACACCTCCAGACGCTGCATAATGTGTATATTGCAAAAATTCTGATTTCTGTTGTAATACAGTGAGTTCTTGCGTCTCGTTACTCATAGAAATGATCAGGTCCAAAATTTGTGACTTTACCTTTTGGATATTTCATGGCAAAGTACAAAGTAATCAATAGGAGAAATTGCCTCTTGCCCCCCATCTGGGAGTATAACATCATTACATGCTAGAATCTGAAAACTACCAATTAATTAAGATGATGAGCACATTAGTTTAGTTAAAAATAGTCAAGTGAAGTTGTCACAATATTCTCTAAGCTCTGTTTATTAACCGGATTCTTCTTACATTATCATATTGCTGTAAAACGACTCTAACATTACAAACTAGTATTAATTAAACAAGTACAAGATTTTAAAAAAAAGCCTCCTCTCTGTGCGTTTTCAGGTGGTGAACTGCATCCACCCGGAGAACGAGAAGAGCCCGGAGATCCAGGTGAAGGTGCTGAACTGTGACACCATCTCCCAAGTCAAAGAGAAGATCCTGGACGCCATCTACAAAAACGTGCCCTATTCACACAGACTGAAGGCCTCAGACATGGATCTAGGTAAGAGCAGGGTCTGGCATTCATAATAATGCTGTAAGTTGGATGTTGAGTTTAGTTTTATATGGAAAGGCCATTATCTCACGCCATCGAAAGCAAAGGTACTTTTGATGAGTCTCATTTCATTTTCCTTCTTCTCAAAATATATGTTAAGTTGCAGTAATAGGGTCTCAAATTTGTCCTGGTTTGAACTCAGTCCTCATGTAGACTTCACACGCTACATCTAAATTGGATAAATAACCAAGACACTAAACCTGGACCAGACCAGGACTAAACCAGGACTAGAACAGCACCAAACCAACTTTAGATCAGGACTAAACTGAACCCAAATCAAACCAGGACAAGTGGGAATGCACCCTTGGTTTGGTCCTGTGGTAGTCCTGGTTCAGTCCTGGTTTAGTCCGCATTTAGTTAGTCCTAGTTTAATCATAGTTAGTGAACCACCATTAATCTATAGTTGACTGACCTTATCGATCGACTTATGATTAACTGATAAGCGGCGTTTTTCACCTGAATTTTAGTGTTTCAATAGGGTCTTTAAGAATATAAGCTATAGTATACATAACACTGAGTCAAAAATATATCATAGTATTATTATATTGTATATTCCTCAAGTAATTATTCCTTAGTGAAAAGCAGACAAATGTATTGATGCTGAATAACAAAATACATTCTTTATTGAAAATAAATTGAGGACTGGCTCAGTTGTTGCACTTGCAGCATGGAAATCTTGAAATTAAAAGGAACAGAAGAAATTAAATAACAGAATGTTATTTAGTCTACATATTATGATGAAACCAGTGAATCCAGGCTATTTTTAGGACATTCTCAACATTTATTTTGAACTAAGGCATCAACAATATTTCTCTCCCTTAATCTGTGAAGGGTTACAGTACAAAATATACATTTCACAGGGCCCCTGAACACAGCATAAAACATTACAGGGCCTCAAACCAGAACAATCAAGAAATTATAAAAGCATGTAAGTTACATGCTTTTATAATTTCAAAAATATATGGTTCTAGGTCCAGCTCTACTGTGAGTTTTATGGCAACATCCAGAGAGGAAATGGTTACATGATGTAACGCTATGGTCTTTCTCGCGAGTGGGTTCGCATCTCATGTTCACATTCCAGGGTAGCGCCCTCTAGCGATTAGTTACAATGAATGCATTTTGTTCGGCCAACGTCTTGATTGACAATTAATTGTAAGTCGATTAATTGTTGACATCCCTAGAACACACCCTTAAGTGTACATAGTCAAGTGAATGGATTCTTACCAGTTTTCTAAATATTATTATTCATTTATTTTGGTCAGTGGAGGCAAGGCAGGTGAAATGTCTTGTCCAAGGACCTAAAAGCATTCTGATCTTGAGATGAGATTGAACCACCATCCCTCAAATTAGTATGTGAATGCCCTACCACGGAGCCAGGTCAGATTTGTGGAGAGGCGACCCCGCTCACAGTCAGAAAGCTTGTTTTCTAGGTATTTTTAAGCTATAAAACCACCTGCGCATCTTTACTATGAATCGGTTTCCAATTCTGCTGTACTTGCACCATCGCGTAGACAACATCAGAACTTATAGAGGGTTATGTCACTGCACTAGTCACTCCACATTTATCACCCCCGTATCTTTAACGGCTCCAAACTCTTCTGCAGAGAATCTGTTTTGAGCTAGTGAGCCACTTTGCGCTCGTACCCTCTGCTGGGACAGGCTGTGTTTTTCATTGTTTTATTCCACTATAGACCTGCTCGAGTTGGGCTAGTGCTAGTCCATCACGAAGATAGAGCAAGAATTACAAAATGGCAGTTCACCTGTGAAAATAAGTATAGTCAGCCACTCAGACTCTCATAAAAAAGCCGAGATTGTAATTCGTGATAAGTTTAATGGCATTGTGACAGAAGGGTGCAAGGATGCGTTGATTTTTCCAGGTATTGTTTTTAACTTCCCCTTCACTCTGGGCCCGAGATAGAGTGCGAAAATGTAACATGCACCTCCAGCCTCTCTGTCTTCTCTTTAGGTTTTCACTAAGTCCCCAAAGACCTTATCTGTTTGACTATGTGCATGACATAGAACAGGGTAAGCATACGTCTACAAAGGTACTGCATAGATTTTATACCAGCTGGTGGTGGAATTGGGGTGTTTTCAGTCCCTCAACTTGTTTTAGCCTGGTGTCTATTTCTAAATTCATTCTTAATTTCATATTTGAGATGTCTCATTCGCCCCCTTATTTTTTTTCATTGTTATTACATCCTGGTATTTTTTATCTTTTTCGTAATTTTTCTTTGTCAGTTTACATAGTGATACAATTTGCTCCAATCTGTTCTAGTCCTCCTCTAGTCCTGGTTTAGTCCTCCTCTAGTCCTCCTCTAGTCCTGGTTTAGTCTTCCTCTAGTCCTCCTCTAGTCCTGGTTTAGTCTTCCTCTAGTCCTCCTCTAGTCCTCCTCTAGTCCTGATTTAGTCCTCCTCTAGTCCTCCTCTGGTCCTGATTTAGTCCTTTTCTAGTCCTCCTCTAGTCCTGGTTTAGTCTTCCTCTAGTCCTCCTCTAGGCCTGATTTAGTCCTTTTCTAGTCCTCCTCTAGTCCTGATTTAATCCTCCTCTAGTCCTGATTTAGTTCTCCTCTAGTCCTCCTCTAGTCCTGGTTTAGTACTCCTCCTCTATTCCTGATTTAGTCCTCCTCTAGTCCTCCTCTAGTCCTGATTTAGTCCTCCTCTAGTCCTCCTCTAGTCCTGGTTTAGTCCTCCTCTAGTCCTCCTCTAGTCCTGATTTAGTCCTCCTCTAGCCCTGATTTAGTTCTCCTCTAGTCCTGATTTAGTCCTCCTCTAGTCCTGGTTTAGTCCTCCTCTAGTCCTCCTCTAGTCCTGATTTAGTCCTCCTCTAGTCCTGGTTTAGTCCTCCTCTAGTCCTCCTCTAGTCCTGATTTAGTCCTCCTCTAGTCCTGATTTAATCCTCCTCTACTCCTGATTTAGTCCTCCTCTAGTCCTGATTTAGTCCTCCTCTAGTCCTGATTTAATCCTCCTCTAGTGCTGATTTAGTTCTCCTCTAGTCCTGATTTAATCCTCCTCTACTCCTGATTTAGTCCTCCTCTAGTCCTGATTTAGTCCTCCTCTAGTCCTGATTTAATCCTCCTCTAGTGCTGATTTAGTTCTCCTCTAGTCCTCCTCTAGTCCTGGTTTAGTACTCCTCCTCTAGTCCTGATTTAGTCCTCCTCTAGTCCTGGTTTAGTCCTCCTCTAGTCCTCCTCTAGTCCTGATTTAGTCCTCCTCTAGTCCTGATTTAATCCTCCTCTAGTCTGGATTTAGTTCTCCTCTAGTCCTGGTTTAGTCCTCCTCTAGTCCTGATTTAGTCCTCCTCTAGTCCTGATTTAGTCCTCCTCTAGTCCTGGTTTAGTCCTCCTCTAGTCCTCCTCTAGTCCTGATTTAGTCCTCCTCTAGTCCTGATTTAATCCTCCTCTAGCCCTGGTTTAGTCCTCCTATAGTCCTGATTTAGTCCTCCTCTAGTCCTGGTTTAGTCCTCCTCTAGTCCTCCTCTAGTCCTGATTTAGTCCTCCTCTAGTCTGGATTTAGTTCTCCTCTAGTCCTGGTTTAGTCCTCCTCTAGTCCTCCTCTAGTCCTGGTTTAGTCCTCCTCTAGTCCTGATTTAGTCCTCCTCTAGTCCTGCTAGTTCCAGCTTTAATCTGAGCGTAGTCCTAATTTGACGATTGTGTGAACGTACTTTTAATGTACTGGTTTGTGGAGATGCAAACCCGCTGTCTGTATTTTTAATGCGATAAAAACATCCACAATGAAAAAAACATTTTGCTAAGTTACATGATGGGGCTTTAGGTTAATAAACAGGGATGGGACGAGACACAATTTCCACAAGACCAGATGAGATATGAGATCGGGTCCACGAGAATGAGACAAGATGAGATTTGAACATAATTCCTAATATGTAAATTTTACAATTCAGTTTCCAATTTTGGCCTCATCATTTTTTATTTATTTGATTTCATAGTTTTGTTTCCCTCCTTGTGCTGCTTTTTGGAACTTTAAGAGATGTGACTCACCAACATGTCATGCTTTTTTTTGTTCAATCCAAATGTAAATGAAAAAGAAAAAAATCTCACGATCTTGTGGCAATTTTGTCTCATTATATCTACCATCCATATTAATTAAGTAATAATTTTGGTGTATTTGGGTACAGTATTTTAGTATGTTAACCATTCGCTCTGGTTGGTATCAGTATCAAAACCAAAGAAATACTATCAATATCGGGACTCAAAAAGCTGGACCTAATACACCGTTAACAGTCAACGAAATTGACAATTCAAAACTCAATCCCTCACGTCATTTTTTTACTCTTACATCCTGGTATTTTGCATTTTTTCAATCTTTTCATTTCATCCTTGTTTCTAAGCCCTCAACGGGAGACCACCAGCTAACAGCATTTGCATATTTATAAGAAACACGTTACCGTAACGACAAAAACAACACGCAAATCTTCATATCGATGCGTTTTTTTTCCTCAACACATTTGCGGTCAATCCTCTAAAGACTGGCTCCATCATCCGCGCTTGTGATTGCTGCTTTGTTTTGTTTGTTTGTGATCAGAATCAAAGATGCTGCTTGTGGCTAACGCGAGCGGGAGGCACAGCGAGGGGCACCAAAACACAGGATTACACTTATGATAATTTTGCCTGGGAACTGTTTCTAAATGTGATGTTATTTGCTAAGGTTTGGGTTTGAATAAAGGCAAGTTTGGAAATGAATCTTTGTATGAACAGGAAACGCCAGCCAACAGATAAAGGGACAATGATGAGCTTTTAATGAGAAAGTCTTGGAAAATGTAATGGTAGATTGTTGCCATGAAAACAAAAATGAAAAAGTAAAACTAGTGTAGATCGCTGTAGCTGTAGCGCCGCTGGTAGAGGAGAGGTGGTGGTTCAATCTCCATTATTGGAATAGTGTCCTTGGGCAAAACCTTTTAATAATTTAATTTGGTAGTGTTAGTAGTTATAGTAGATGTTTGGTTAGTAGTCAGTTACTGCATTACTAACTGGCCACTGACAAGCAGGACAACCTTAAAAGCAATAGAATCACTTGTTTAAAAAGCTTTAAAAAATATCTGACAGAAAATGTTTATCTTTTCATCATTGTCTCATACTTCAGCAATATAATATCTTAAAGATCCCATGACATGGTACTTCTTGATGCTTTTATATGGCTCCTTAATGGTTCCCTAATACTGTAAATGAATCCTTCTTCAAAATCAACACTCAGTGCATGAGAAACAGAGATAAGATGAGAAAGAGTAATTTTTCTCTCTCTGAACACTCCATAATGGGCGTTGTTGCTTGAATGCAAATGAGGAGAAAAGAGCTGGCCTATAGTAGAGGGTGGGGGCGTGGCCAAACTCTCCTCTCTCCGCTGTAGCTCACAGCTGATCCATTTCCATGTTTTTGCACGGGGGGAGAGATTTGAAGCGTTCCATTGAAAAATAAACACATTTCCACAGAAAATAAAATTAAACCACTGCTGTTCAAAGGTCCAGAGGCTCAGATAAAGGACTTCCGAGCCTAGAAACACTCGGACGTGCCTCCAGGCAAATAAAAAAACGCTTTTCGCATTGCCTAGCGCATTTGCAGTCCAAACTCTCTGGGCGTGATTTACAGAGACACTGAGTTCAGACAGACGGGTGTGGAACTGCATTTGCATTTCTTTTTTCGATCTGACGTCAATAAGGTGCCTTGTTCAAAATCGCCCGTTTGAGCTCCAATTTTTTGTAACGCAGAAAAGGATCGCAAATGCTCAGTTTAGACATTTCGCAACTTTTAACCATGGGGGGGGGAGCTAAACAGGGTAGGGGAGCTCACATTAACGTTCAAAAACCTCAGAAAGTGAAAATTTCATGCCATGGGACCTTTAAGTTTTGAAAATTTTAGAAAATTTAAACTAGCCTGCTCAGTATACAAGGTCTTAAATGGACGGCAGTAGCTCAGTTGGTAGAGCGTTTGTCCACTCATCCAAAGGATGGCGGTTCAAATCCCGCTCTTGACATAAGAAACATCAGTGGTTGATTGGTACGATTCCTGCTCCCACAGATGAATGCTGCCGTTGTGTCCTTGGGCAAGACACTTAACCCACCTCACCCCCAGTGTCTGCGTACACTGGTGTATGAATGGGTGACTGGTTCCTTGTTGTAAAGCGCTTTGGGTGCCTTGAAGGTGGAAAAGCGCTATATAAAGATGTGACCATTTACCATTTAAATAGACTTGCTCCAGCACCTTTGGGTGAGTTTGCCCAAATTCAGCACTAGTGGTCGGGTAACAAGAGCCTCTACCAGAGGCGACTGTGGAACATCTTATAGATGCACAACACCTTATAGACGCACAACAACTTATAGACGCACAACATTCAGTCAGCAGGTGTGTTCAGTCAAGGTACAGAAATCTGGAACAACATCCCAGCTGCAATAAGAGACTCTACCACATTCAGAACATTTAAAATCTGAAATCTGAAATGACTTAAGCTTAAGAGAAATTAGACCTGTGATCACTAATGTTCTGCTTCTGTGTAAATGTCAGTGTTGTGTGTCATGACTGTGTCTTACTGTGCTGTTTCTATCATGTTTGTCCTATGAATTGTCATTGTCAGTTTGTCTGTTGTGTGAAGTTGTTTGTTGCTTTTATCTCGGACCTGCTCAGGACTACAGATGTAAAGTACCTTCGGGCTAATTCTGTCTTATTTACAAGTATTATGTTCAAGAATAAGCACTGTCCCTTTTAAATAAAAAGAAAGAAAATTTGTATTTTGTACAATGTAGCTAATAGCTATTATTTTAAAGGGAATGTTATCAACATTCCCTGGGAGTGTGAAGCTAACTGTAGGCACTGCTCTGTCTACAGCTCTGTCACACAGGTTAGACTTAATCTGATCTTGAACAAAATCTGGACATAAAGAGCTGACTTAGTTGCAACTGCAACAGGTGAGTTGTTTTGTCACACTCTCACCTTTTTGTAGAAAATTGGGACTGTGTATTGCTCACAGGCTCCTAAGAGCACATTTCTTAAATTTTTTATTTTTTTGCCATGCCATTGTGTTGCCATGGTAACTGCTGAACATTCTGTTAATAGAGATACATGTAGTAGCGTGATGTCACTGCAAAGTATCAATATTATGTACATTTTAACCATGTTTTAAGTGTGTTTGCTCATTATTCACTTATTCCAAGTTGTATTTCAATTAATATTTTCACCTAACACCTATCTCCGCCCACTTTTATCTTTTTACCACTTTGATCTTAATAATGATTATTAAAAAGATTCTGCTTGCTATGAAGAAAACGTAATATGTATTAAAATATCTACTGTGTGTAACAGCAGTTGCAGTTACACATTTTAAGAAATTAATTTGTGAAATATTTCTTGCTAACAATTTTTTCTATATACTTTTATTCTGTGGTGCAGTTTAAAATGTCTGTTGTGTTTTTCGTTCAGAGTGGCGCCAAGGCAGAGGGCAGCGCACGATTCTGCAGGACGAGGACATCACCACCAAAATTGAGGCCGATTGGAAGAGACTGAACATGCTTTGCCATTATCAGGTACCATTCGCTCCCATTACGGCTCATTTTTCATACCCACAAAAACACAAGCTTCTGCCTGTTCACATTCAAAGCAACACGGGGTTTAGGCTAAAGCTAAAGACCTCACTACAGCTGGACAGATGTTGTGGCAGATGTGAGAAAATTGCAATTTCTTATTACGTTTTGTGGTAAAGGATCACGCAGTGTTCTTAGACCTGTACTACTACCTGTGTTTGACAATAGAAACATAACAATTTTTTTTTTTCATTTAAATAATTTTACAATTATTGGATTAACTGCAATTTGCTTTGCTTTTTGTCGTGTTAGAATACTGTTACTTCATCAAAATACTTGAGTTGTGTTTTGTTTCATTCACACATGTCTGAGGAACCCTTTATTATTAGTCTGTCTGCTTCCCCAAAACTCAAAATGCTCTGTTCCACCTTGTGATGTCATGAAAATGTAGTTCTCAAGTGAAAAACTACCTTTCCCAGGGCTGAATTATCCAAATAATTCTATGCATGAAACAAAACACAACTCCAGGTATGTTTGTGATGAGGAAACAACTTTATAGACAACATAGACCAGAAAATAGAGTAATATGGGTCCTTTAAAGGAAAATTAACGTTTTTTTTTTTAACAATCTGAGCCTTCTTTCGGCAATAAAACAAGTAGTTTTACTCACCCATAGCACTTTGGTGTCAATTGGAGCAGTATCGCAGAACTTATGTTGAGCCGTTCTGTTCTACTAATGATCCCGTATCCGTTTACGTGAGTGCTCGGGGCATTACTTTGCGGTGTCCAAATAACACAAACTTTAGCACTTTTCAAATCACAGAAGATCGCTGTGTCAGGGTAGACTTTTAGTGGATTCCAAAACGGCCTGAAACCCGATATCCAGCTATAGTTTCATTTGATGACGTCATCAGAGAGGACAGTGCGCATGCGTGAACTCAGCTGTTTTGTAAACACCGCTAGTCCGAAAGAAGCTAACACCGCTCTGAACTTTACTTTTCTTTTGCGATATCGGGTTTCAGGCCGTTTTGGAATCTACTAAAAGTCTACCCTGACACAGCGATCTTCTGTGATTTGAAAAGTGCTAAAGTTTGTGTTATTTGGACACCGCAAATCAGTGCCCCGAGCACTCACGCTAACGGATACGGGATCACTAGTAGAACAGAACGGCTCAACATAAGTTCTGCGATACTGCTCCAATTGAGACCAAAGTGCTATGGGTGAGTAAAACTACTTGTTTTATTGCTGAAAGAAGGCTCAGATTGTAAAAAAACATTTTCCTTTAAACAAAAGATTAGCTAGTGGACTGAGGAATCGAGATATTCCTAAAGACATTCCTAAAGCTAATGCTAGGCTGCCATACAGATGTTTTGCTATAATTGTTTTATCACTGTAACAGAACACTGATTGCAATGTAAGTTTTTTCCACTAATCTGTTTGGACCACTAAAACTCTCCCTGTTCTCTAAAAACATCTTCCACAAACATCAATAAAAAGTTGGAGTTAAATATCGAAATGTGACCAACCGCAGGAAAACCAATACCAAGTTGTCGCGGAGGGGTTTTGAGTTATTCACAGATTCTGAAAGTACAGGTTCTAAGCTTTCCAATGATGTCTTACATGTGAAAATCTGACAATATTTTAAAAAGTTATCTCTATTTGAAAGCAGCCATAGCAGATCCCAGAAATTCCACAAACAGCCTCTGAAAGTTTGGTCTCTTCAGCCTTCCTTGCCTAACAAGCATTTTTGAAATTAAAAATGTATGTTTTTAACGTCACTAATGATGTTATCTGAAACATGGATAGGCTTCATCATGATCTCAACTAGCACATTATGCAAAAAAAAACGAAAATCACAAATAAAAAAACCCAAACAAACACAAAAAACGCATTCCCTGAGAATCTGTAATGCCGACATGTGCCCTCAGCTTCCGTGGTGGGACACAAATTGTAGCTACGAGCAAAAACAGCGGCCTTTACCATATCAGATCTTCAGTAATAAGGCAGATTTGTTTTTTCCTCCTCTCGTCTGTGGCTGGTTCTGATACATTTTGCCTTCAGACTTCTCCATAATGTTATTCTACAAATGCCGGAATCTCCGGAAGTGCTCCATATGACACCAAAGTGCTATGGGTGGGTAAAACAACTTGTTTTATTACCGAAATAAGGCTCAGATTGTAAAAAACGTTAATTCTCCTTTAAAGATTCCAACCTAATAAGCAAGCAAAACTACTATCACTGCTTAAAACGACTTAATGCATGATTAAGATGATAAAGTCCAGCCATTTTACCCACGCTGACGTTTTATTTTTGCAGTGACCTCGTTGTCTCGTGTGTTCGTTGATATAGCTATAAAATGAGGTGGGAGCAGACTGGTTGACTGGATAAAATAATGATACCACACACACACACACACACACACACACACACACACACACACATTCACATAGAAGGTGCAGATTGGCCTTTGCTCCATGCCTCCACCCACGCCACGCGATTGGGATCACTTCAATTAACCCCCGCCCCCTTCTACCCACAATGCAGTGCGGGTCACCAGATGATGATGTGGGATGGGGTTTGGGTGTTTCTGGCGTGGGATGGCCGTATATCGCTGCTGTGTTAATTGAATCCCGTTCGGCTGACTGGGGACGGAGAGAGCACGGCTGGTTTATTCATTTAGGTACACTGCAAAAAACGAATGAAAACAAGAATGTCTAGATTGCTTAAAGGAGAATTAACGTTTTTTACAATCTGAGCCTTATTTCGGTAATAAAACAAGTTGTTTTACTCACCCATAGCACTTTGGTGTCATATAGAGCACTTCCGGAGATGTTTATATCCGTAATGCGAGTTCTCGGGGCATATAATATATGCCCTGAGCGGTCTCCAAATAACACAAACTTTAGCACTTTTCAAATCATAGAAGCTCAATGTCTTAGTCTACACTTTCGTTTGAGTCAAAAGTGGCCTGTAATCCAAGATTTAGCCATAATTTACAGTTTTGCGTTTCATGTTTGGGTCCCGGGAGCTGAGAGCGAAATAAACTGTGACTCCGCACATGCGCACTGGCCTCCTCATCTACTCGAAACTATGGCTAAATCTCGGATTACATGCCACTTTTGACTCATACGAAAGCGTAAACTAAGACATCGAGCTTCTATGAATTGAAAAGTGCTAAAGTTTGTGTTATTTGGAGACCGCAAACATGTGCCCCGAGAACTCACATTACGGAGATCGCTAATCTAAAACATCTCTGGAAATGCTCCATATGACACCAAAGTGCTATGGGTGAGTAAAACAACTTTATTACCGAAATAAGGCCCAGATTGTAAAAAAACGTTAATTCTCCTTTAAAGGCACACTAAGGAACTTTTTGGTTGGGGGTCCATCACCTGCTTTTTTCTATGGAGATGTCATTGCTCTGCGTGGAATGTTCCACAGTACAACATTTCACATTATGACATCTTCCTTACATTTATTCAATTACAGGCGGTTTTATAGCTCAAAAATACCTAGAAAAACAGGCATTCTGACTGTGAGCGGTGTCGCCTCTAGACAGATCTGACCAGTAACGTGGTCTAGTTTGGTCTACATGAAGAAAGAAAGTTTTAATACCATATTGTCAAACATTCCAAAAAAGTAAATAAAAAGTAATAACATAAAGAAAAGCATTTAACAGACCCTCCACCAGAAAAGTTACACAATGGGTAGAGAATGTAGCCCTACCTTTTCACTAAACCTATACTCAACAAAACTACGCAGAAAATCCCCTTTATTTCATGTAAATGTGTATTTTATTTTATATTATTTTATTTTTATAGTATACGCCTACAGATTCCCCTCATTTTTGCGCACACGCATTTAAACTGACACACACTGAACACAGCAGCAGGTCCACCAGGAGCGCTTTTATTGAATGGAGACTGGGACGTCCCATTGCACCGGGGGGTTTTGGAGCTGGACTGACCCCTCCTTCTCCTCCCTCCTCCTGTCACTCATCATTTTTTTATTTTTTTTTTTTTTTTATTTATTTATTTATTTGAATGGGACAGCATGTATTAATGAACGACTAGTGCCGTAAATACACCGGATTTAGCTAGGAGCTAATTTCCATCCGTAGTCCCATTGGAAGGGGTAAAACAGGATACAATAAAAGAGCAGAACATGCAGTGACAGACAATAATAAAAACACAGTCTAGATTAAGACAATACAACAAACATTATACACATGGTTGAACAAGACATAAAACAAATCTGTACAATCACTTAAAATGCCATGAGGTAGTTCTAATACTAAGGTGCTTTTAGTTAAAGTGCCTATGATAGTGCTCATTCACTCACTCACTACAACTTACATACACACACTCAGCTTCATGCACTCACATTCACTCTCAAACTAGTCTAAAAAGATTAAAAGATTAAAATGATTTTTAGTGATCACATCTTTGATTATTAAATAGCCAACCCTTTAGTTGTTTTTTAAAAGACCCAAAGGTGGCGCTGTCCCTGACTGCAGCAGGCAGAGTGTTCCAGCTCAAACAGCCCTTTATAGAAAGAACGTTTTGGGCAAAGGTGCACTTTCTAAACTGGACTTCACAGTCTCCCCTCATTGTGGATCTCGTGCTGGTCTCACGGTTCCTTTTTTTGATGAATTCTACCATAGGTGGTGGGGCAATGCCGTTTAGGACTTTATATACAAAACAACAATATTTAAAAGATTTTAGATTTTCGAAATTTAAAAACTTATATTTGTCTAAAAGTGGACATATGTGATAGGATTGGGGCTTCCGATCTAATATCTTTATTGATCTTTTGTACAGTTGTTCAATTGGCTTGAGAGCAGTGACACCAGCAAATGACCACACTGTAAAACAATAGTCAATATGAGAGAAGAGCATAGAATGGAGGTAAGACTTTGCTGCCTCTGCTGTAATGAATGGCCGAATCTGTTTGAAATTTTGCATATTAAATTTGATGGTATTTGTAACTTTTTTAATGTGTTTTTTAAATGTGAGATTACAATCTAATATAACTCCGAGATATTTATATTGAGTCACCAACTCCAATTCCTCTCCATCCAAAAACACAGAAGAGTTTGACTGATTCACTGTTTTTTTGCTGAAAGTCATACAAACTGTCTTTTTTAAATTGAGTAAGAGGCAGCTTTGTTGAAGCCAGTTGTGCACCTTGCTAAGTCCAGTTGTAAGCTTGGCAGCAACAGTGCTGACATCCCTACCCTGGATAAAAAGGACAGCATCATCTGCATACATTAACGTATTCAATTCAGGGCAGACATCCGGTAAATCGTTGATGTATAATGAAAATAGCAGTGGTCCGAGTACAGAGCCTTGTGGGACTCCGACACTGCTGCTGAGGCACTGGGAGGTTACTCCGTTTACTGTGACAGACTGTACTCTATTTGATAAGTAAGACTGGAACCAAAGCAAAGCATCTGCTGAGAAATTGAAATGTGAAAGCCTGGTCATTAACACTTGGTGGTTAACCGTGTCAAACGCTTTCTTAAGGTCTAGAAATACAGCGCTGACATATGGATTTTTATCTAGTAATGTTTTAATTTTTTCAATAAACAAGCAGTTAGCCATCTCCGTCGAGTGGTTTGGTCTAAAGCCAAACTGCATTTTGTGGAGTTTGTTGACTCCTGTCTCAAGATGTTTGATTAATTGGTTTGCTATGCATTTTTCTGTGATTTTAGATACTATGGGTAAAATACTGATTGGTCGATAATTACTTATTTGGGTTTTAGATCCTGATTTAAAGATTGGTGTTATTTTTGCTTCTTTCCAAGATGACGGAACTGCTTTTTCATTGATTGACTGATTTACCAGGTGAGTAATGGGTTGTACCAGTGCCTCAGCATGCAGTTTTAGGAAATTGGCATCAATTCCATGCATGTCCTTGGCTTTGGAATTTTTGAGGGCAGCAATAACTTTTGCTACCTCTGATACAGTCACATTTTGGAGATGAAAAATTGGCTGATCTACTTTTGTACACTGATGGGCAGTCGTAGTAGGGGAGAAGAGCTTTGTGATTTCAGACACACTCTCAATAAAATAGGTGTTGAAAGCATTTGAAACAACTGCTGGGTCCTCGACCAATTCATTATTAAGCTCAATTTCTATTGGTTTTGTTTCAGAATGGGAATGTTTACCTAAGAGTTTGTTCAAAGTTTGCCAAATTTTTTTCCCATTACCTTTGTTACTTTCTATGATGCTGACAAAAAAATTAGCTTTTGCCTTTCTTAAAGTTTGAATAACTTTATTTCGAGCATGTGCAAATCTTTGGCGATCAATAGATAGACCAGATTTTAAATATTGTTTAAGTAAGGCGTCCCTAACTTTAAGTAAGTTTCTGCAGTCTTGATCCAGCCAAGGCAGGTTATTCCCTTTCTTGGTTTTACTGCCCCCTCTTCTGGTGAAGGGTGATACAGCTTCTTTAATTTTTGTATAAAACAATTCACTATTGGCTCCAATGCTTGAGGAAAAGATTTCATCCCAGTCAATAATTTTAAGGGCCTCATTAATATTTTGAGTCTGGTTTTTTGGAAGAAAATTGGCTGAGAAGGATGTTTTATATGCTTTTGAGTATCTTTGTTTGGGAAGTTTTCTAGAGAATAAAATGATATTATGATCCGAAAGTCCTGACACTAGATTATAGGTTTTTGCAATTCTACCTGGCTTGTTGGAAAAAATAAGATCTATGGTAGTTTGGGACTTATCTGTTACTCGGGTTGGTTTTTGTACAAGTTGCTCAAAGTTAGAGAGGTCTGTAATTCGTTTAAGATTTTTTCTGTTCTGCTTATCCTGCCAATTTACATTGAAATCGCCAATGACAATAATTTCTTTATTTTGGTCACACGATTTCAACAAGTTTCTAAAATGATCATAAAACTCAACCGTCGCAGTAGGAGGTCTATATAGGCAAATAAGGATGAAGGACATTTCTTTTGATAGTGAAATATCTACCCCAATACAGTCAAATATATCATCGGGCCATTCAAGCAGTTTACATTTCAGGGAATTTTTAATGTAAAGCAATACACCCCCACCCTTACCCTTCTCTCGGTCTTTTCTGTACACATTATAGCCTGGCATCATTACTGAAGCTTCGGCTGATGTACGCTTCAGCCAGGTCTCTGATATCCCAAAACAATCAATGTTGGAATTACAGAGCAAGTGTTCAATCTGCTCACGTTTGTTTACCATGCTTCGCATATTTAAATGTCCACACATGAGTCCTTTTGGTTTGCATTTTTTATCCCATACTAATCTGGATTGGTTAAGAGTTTGAAAAATCCTGACCTTACGGTGTTTTTTAATAATTGGGTTTCGATAGTGTACCTTGCATTTAACTTGGGTGGTGTTCCCTGGTGCAGTAGACGTTGATTCCCGATTTGATGAGGCAGTCTTAGCACTATGGTGATGAGGTGGAGGCCCGGTTAGCTGTGGCTGTAGCCCAGGTGGTGAAGGCCCGGTTATCTGTAGCCAAGGTGGTGAGGGCCCGGTTAGCTGTAGCCCAGGTGGTGAAGGCCCGGTTAGCTGTAGCCCAGGTGGTAAAGGCCCGGTTAGCTGTGGCCCAGGTGGTGGAGACCCAGCTAGCTGTAGCCAAGGTAGTAAAGGCCCGGTTATCTGTAGCCCAGATGGTGGAGGCCCGGTTATCTGTAGCCCAGGTGGTGAAGGCCCGGTTAGCTGTAGCCCAGGTGGTGAAGGCCCGGTTAGCTGTAGCCCAGACATCCACCCATCACATCCACACATAGAACATTATTCAGTCATTCACACAAAAGGAGGAGGAGCTGGGCACATAAATTAAGGAGATTACAGCCAAATCCACCTGATCGTCTTCATTTGAGATCTGAACTTAACCCATTTTTAACCTTGCCTTTTAACCTTACAGTGTTGTGTTTTTTAGTTCATAGTACATACTTATTATACTTATTATTATTATTATTTATCTTAATTTTGATGCATGCTCTTAACTTCATACTGTTTCTGAAACTTGCGTTGTGACACTGCAATTTCCCCATTGTGGGACAAATAAAGGATTATCTTATCTTATCTTATTTTGACCTAATGTGTTTTTTACATACATACAGTGGTACCTCACCTTACGAAATTAATTCGTTCCAGAAGTGGTTTCATAACGTGAATTTTTCGTAAGTTGAGTAGCTATTTCAATGGAAAAAGCCTGATTCGTTCCAAGTCCCCGATCCAAGTTTTTGTTTTATAGTGTAACTTTTTTTATAGTGTAACATTGTGTTCTGCGTAGAGACTGTAGACCCAGGACTAAACGTGGACTATACCAGGTCTAGACCAAGGTCTAAACCTGGACTAAACCTGGACTAAACCAGGACTAGACCAGGTGGATTAAAGCGCCGCGTGCGGCTCTATTTCCTGGTTTCGTTTCGAGTCACGGCTGAGACGAGCAGCAAGGGGGACCGCACGCAGTCTGAGTGCATGAACGAGACCCGTGCTCAAACCGTGCCTCCTCTAGACCTCCTCTAGAGGTCTACAGGTCTAGACCACCGCGGCTCTTGGATGCGGTCGTTCATGCGCTCAGACTGCGTGTGGTCCCCCTCGCTGCTCGCCTCAGCCGTGACTCGAAACGAAACCAGGAAATAGAGCCGCACGCGGCGCTTTAATCCACCTGGTCTAGTCCTGGTTTAGTCCAGGTTTAGTCCAGGGTTAGTCCAGGTTTAGTCCTGGTCCAGTCCTGGTTTAGTCCAGGTCTAGACCTGCTGGCAGCCCCGCGCCGGGTCATGCTGCGCTATCACACGTGTCCGCGCGCAGTTTTCTCCCCCTCCCCCTTCCCCCCACACTTCACTATTAATAATTTTGTTGAAAATCTATGAAAGTTTGAGTGTTTAAACGAGAGACAAATGTGAGAAAAGTTTAAATCCAGTCTGAGAAAAGCGTATAATGTGTGTGGCTGAGCGCGCATTATTTGAATTTTTGAGATTTCGCGTTTCGTAACTTGAATTTTCTTTCGTATCTAGAGACCAAAATTTAACGTGAAGGCGTTTCGTAACTTGAAATTTTCGTTTGTTGGGTCTTTCGTAAGGTGAGGTACCACTGTAATTCAATAACAGAGTATTAATGGAGAAGATTATAATGGTTCTTAATTTTTAATCAAAACACACACACACATTTTGGTAAGGGTATAATTACCAAATGGACTCTTGTGAGTTTTTAGCCATGTTATAATGTCGTTACCTCATTAAAACATACCTGGAGTTGTGTTTTGTTTCATGTTTCATTCACCCATGTCGGAGTAACCCTTTATTATTAGTCTGTCTACATCTCCAAAGCTCAAAACGCTCTGTTCCACCTTGTGATGTCATGAAGCAGTAGTGTTCAAGTTAACAGCAACTTTTATCTTTAGATCAGTAGAGACTGGCAATTCCAGGGCTGAAATTATTCAAACGATTCGAGCGAAGGTGTGTGGAGTTTATAAAGCACCTCTTGTATTACCACATGACATCACAAGGTTATAACATATTCAGAAAATAGTGTAATACGGACCCTTTGAATAAAAGCCTTTAAATATCAACTGTGCCATCACTGAGAAATTGTTTGGAAAGCCGTGTAAACAGATATTTATTTTAATTTGTGCATCTCAAGTGTTAAATGTAGAAAATACACTTGCATAACTGTGTTTAATCAGTTACAATTCTGGTTGTGATTAATGTGCAATCATTCCTCTGAAAAGCCTTAAATGTGCAAAATGCCGAATCCTGCTGCAATGTTAATTATAAAAATCAGGAACATTACAAGCTGCGCTCAACTGATATTAAAAAAGTGTCTACTGACAATGTCTCTATTGTCTCTCACTATTTACGAAGCAGGAAATCTTGAAAATATGGTGCAGTTTCCAATCAATGTTTACATCAGTGTATACAGTATATTATCACTCATTAACATTTCTGTTTATTCTTTTTTTTTTTTTATAGGTTCCTGATAATGCAGTGATGGCCTTGGTGCCCAAACAAGTCACAGCGTACAACTCTGTGAACAACTCCACTGTGTCCAGGACCTCAGCCAGTAAATATGGTAAGATCATCTTTCTGTCTTTATCGAGAAGAATGTAGGACCGGTTATAAGCATGGATAAATGAAAAGGGCAACTTCAGGGAGGGCATCTGAACTAATCCCAACGACAGCTCCATATGTAAAAGTAACTATAAAAAGCAGCCATTTCTGAGTTTAAAACAATAGTAAAATAAAAGCCTGAATAACTGTGGTGTTGCACTACACTAAATGAAAATGTGTTTTTAATGTGTGTGGCTAATCTGTTTAGTGAAGAGAATGGGAAAATCTAGTCATTATATTTATTAGGTAACACATTATAATAACTACACTTTAATGAGCCTTAAAGATCCCATGACATGGTACTTCTTGATGCTTTTATATGGCTCCTTAATGGTTCCCTAATACTGTAAATGAATCCTTCTTCAAAATCAACACTCAGTGCATGAGAAACAGAGATAAGATGAGAAAGAGTCATAAATGTCACTCTGGAACACTCCATTATGGGCGTTGTTGCTTGAATGCAAATGAGGAGGACAGAGCTGGCCTATAGTAGGGGGTGGGGGCGTGGCCAAGCTCTCCGCTCCGCTCTGTGACCCACTTCCGTGTTTTTGCGCGGAGGGAGAGATGAGAAGCCTTCCATTGAAAAATAAACACATTTCCACAGAAAATAAAATTAAACCACTGCTGTTTCAGATATCCACAGGCTCAGATAAAGGACTTCCGAGCCTAGAAACACTCGCAAGTTCCTCCAGGCAAATAAAAAAAATTGCGTAGACTGCGTAGCTCCTCCGCAGTCCAAACTCTCTGGTCGTGTTGTACAGATACGCTGAGTACAGACAGACGGGGGTGGAACTGCATTTGCATTTCTTTTTTCGATCTGACGTCAATAAGTTTCCTTGTTCAAAATCGCCCGTTTAAGCTCTGATTTTTTCTAACGTAGAAAAGGATCGCAAATGCTCAGTTTAGACATTTCGCAACTTTTAACCATGGGGGGCCTAAACAGGGTAGGGGAGCTCACATTAACGTTCAAAAACCTCAGAAAGTGAAAATTTCATGCCATGGGACCTTTAATAAAGCAGAAACAAAGACTTAATTCATAGTGAATGAATAGTTTATTAAGAATGGTTCAGCCTTAGTAAATCCTAATCCTAACCCCTTAATTATTCTTAAAGGTCCCATGGCATGAGATTTTCACTTTCTGAGGTTTTTGAACGTTAATGTGAGCTTCCCTACCCTGTTTAGGCCCCCCATGGCTAAAAGTTGCGAAATGTGTAAACTGAGCGTTTGCGATCCTTTTCTGCATTTGAAAAAAAGACAGCCCAAACGGGTGATTCTGAACAAGGGAACTTTCTGATGTCACACTCGGGGAAAGGTTTCCACCCCCAGTCTGGATGTCCACCCACCGTCTCTGGAAATCACGCCCAGAGAGTTTGGACCGCAAATGAGCTACGAAATGCGAGATGTGTTGTTTTTTTTTGCCTGGAGACACGTGAGAGTGTTTCCAGGCTCGGATGTCCTTTATCCGAGCCTCCGAACCTCTGAAATCATGGGACGCGTCTCATATCCTCTTAAACGCTTAAAACGCGGAAGTGGGGCCAGCGCACCAGCGCACCGCTAATCCAGGAAACAGAGGCATATTTGGCCACAACCCACCCGCTGCACTGGCCTGTCTTGTCTCTGTCCTCCTCATTTGCATTCAAGCAACAACGCCCAGAATAAAGCGTTTCAGAGAGATATTTATGACTCTGGTTGTGTTCATGAGGCTATCTCATGCACTGAGTCTTGATTTTGGAGAAGGATTCATTTACAGTATTAGGGAACCATTAAGGCGCCATATAAAAGCATCAAGAAGTACACATCCCCCGTTGTGTCTTCTGAGTACTTTGCGAATGTTATTGTGGTTTTGAGGATATGTAACTTAAAGGTCCCATGGCATGAAATTTTCACTTTCTGAGGTTTTTGAATGTTAATGTGAGCTCCCCTACCCTGTTTAGCCCCCCCCCCCCCCCCCCATGGTTAAAAGTTGCGAAATGTCTAAACTGAGCATTTGCGATCCTTTTCTGCGTTACAAAAAATCAGAGCTCAAACGGGCGAGTTTGAACAAGGCACCTTATTGACGTCAGATTGAAAAAAGAAATGCAAATGCACTTCTACCCCCGTCTGTCTGTACTCAGCGTCTCTGTAAATCACGCCCAGAGAGTTTGGACTGCGAATGCGCTAGGCAATGCGAAATGCGTTTTTTTATTTGCCTGGAGGCACGTCCGAGTGTTTCTAGGCTCGGAAGTCCTTTATCTGAGCCTCTGGACCTTTGAACAGCAGTGGTTTAATTTTATTTTCTGTGGAAATGTGTTTATTTTTCAATGGAACGCTTCAAATCTCTCACCCGTGCAAAAACAAGGAAATGGATCAGCTGAGGGCTCTGAGCTCTGAGCGGAGTTTGGCCCCACCCCCACCCTCTACTATTGGCCAGCAATTTTCTCCTCATTTGCATTCAAGCAACAACGCCCAGAATAAAGACTTTGAGAGAGATATTTATGACTCTTTCTCATCTTATCTCTGTTTCTCATGCACTGAGTGTTGATTTTGAAGAAGGATTCATTTACAGTATTAGGGAACCATTAAGGAGCCATATAAAAGCATCAAGAAGTACCATGTCATGGGATCTTTAAAGCTGCATTGTGTAACATTTCTGGTGGAGAGTCTGCCAAATGCTTGTCTCCATGGAGATATTATTGCTTTGTCTGGAATTTTTCACCTAGTCTATCTTCATGGAGACCAAATCAGACCAAGTTACAGGTCAGATCTGTGGAGAGGCGACCCCGCTCACAGTCAAAATGTCTCTTTTTCTTGGTATGTTTGAGCTATAAATCCATATGTAACTGAATAAATGTTATGTAGAGGTTTTTAATGTCATACTGTGGAACTTTCCAAGCAGAGCAATTACCATAAATCCATAGAGTGCTGAAGAACTTTCAGCTAAAGCAAATATCTCCATCAATAATCTGAATTTCAACATTTTTTTGAGCCGGACAAAACCGTGAATATAAATGTAACATAACAGCCCAGTACAACAGGACCATTACAGCAGCCAAAGCCCGGTGTACAAAGGAAAATCACATCTCTGAAATGCTCCGTCTGCTGTCTCAAGTGTGTCCTCTCATTTCCTATGGGCCGTCTTCATTTGCATGTGTCTGTGCTCCGCTCCTTGAACCTGGATGAGCAGAGTCAGGCTGATCAAAGCAGAGCTGCCTGGACCCAAACCTCTCCACGACCATCAGAAGTGCTGGTGCGTTATTAGCATGTGCACATCTGTGCCGCCATCTCTGCTCCACGCGCCGCAATTAGAGTGAAGAAGAAGAAGAAAGGGGGACACTACAAAGGAATAGCTATACGAGTGTTTAGCTGTATCCTGTTGTACTATTGTGTACAGTAACGACTGGAGTTACTGTGTTACAATTTAAATTAGAAGATAATTTCAGTGTATTTTTGTTCTCTTATAAGATATTTTCTGCACAGTTGCACTTGGAATAAAAAAACTTACTTAAAGGTGCACTGTGTAACTTTTCTGGTGGACAAAATTTGATAGAACTGTGAAGCATTTGTGAAGCTTTTAATGGTATTTTAATGTGCTTTGTTGACCTTTTTGTACGATGTTTATTGTTTTTTTTTATCTTGTTTAATCCCATGACATGACATGGTATGTCCCATATGTCCCATATGATCCCATGACATGGTACTTCTTGATGCTTTTATATGGCTCCTTAATGGTTCCCTAATACTGTAAATGAATCCTTCTTCAAAATGAAGACTCAGTGCATGAGAAAGAGAGATAAGATGAGAAAGAGTCATAAATGTCACTCTGGAACAGTCCATTATGGGCGTTGTTGCTTGAATGCAAATGAAGAGGACAGAGATGGCCTATAGTAGTGGGTGGGGGCGTGGCCAAACTCTCCGCTCTTTCCTTTTCAGCTGTGCGCTGTGCACTTCCGTGTTTTTGCGCGGAGGGAGAGATGAGAAGCCTTCCATTGAAAAATAAACACATTTCCACAGGAAATCAAATGAAACCACTGCTGTTTCAGATATCCACAGGCTCAGATAAAGGACTTCCGAGCCTAGAAACACTCGCAAGTTCCTCCAGGCAAATAAAAAAACGTATTTCGCATTGCGTAGCTCCTCCGCAGTCCAAACTCTCTGGGCGTGATTTACAGAGACGCTGAGTAGAGACAGACGGGGGTGGAACTGCATTTGCATTTCTTTTTTCGAGCTGACGTCAATAAGTTTCCTTGTTCAGAATCGCCCGTTTCAGCTCGGATTTTTTCTAACGCAGAAAAGGATCGCAAATGCTCAGTTTAGACATTTTGCAACTTTTAGCCATGGGGGGGGGGGGCCCTAAACAGGTTAGGGGAGCTCACATTAACGTTCAAAAACCTCAGAAAGTGAAAAATTTCATGCCATGGGACCTTTAATGTTGTACAGCACTTTGGTCGGCTTTGGCTGTTCAAAGGTGCTATGAAAATAAAGTTTGATTGATTGATTGATTGATTTAATGCTTTCCTCAGTGGAGATGTTATTGCTTTGTCTGGAATGTTTCACAGCATGGCATTAGACCTTTCTATCCTCACCAAAAACCAGACCAAACCAGACCAAATTACAGGTCAGATCTGTGGAGAGGCAACCCCACTCACTGTTTTTCTTGGTATATTTGAGCTATAAAACCACCTGTAATTGAATCAGTTTAAGGTTGAGGTGTTTGTTGTATTCAAGCAGAGAAGTGACATCTCCATAGAAACAAGCAGGTGACAGACCCCAACCAAAAAGTGATATGTGCATTTTTAAAGCAGAACTATGTTCCACAGTATGGCATTAAACTTGTTTAACTTCATGGAGAAAAACTGGTAGCATCACCAGACAAGTTGTAGGTCAGATCTGTGGAATGGTGACTCCACACGCAGTGTAAGAATGCATACAGTGGTACCTCACCTTACGAAAGACCCAACAAATGAAAATTTCAAGTTACGAAACGCCTTCACGTTAAATTTTGGTCTCTAGATACGAAAGAAAATTCAAGTTACGAAACGCGAAATCTCAAAAATTCAAATAATGCGCGCTCAGCCACACACATTATACGCTTTTCGCAGACTGAATTTAAACTTTTCTCACATTTGTCTCTCGTTTAAACACTCAAACTTTCATAGATTTTCAACAAAATTATTAATAGTGAATTGTGGGGGGAAGGGGGAGGGGGGAGAAAACTGCGCACGGACACGTGTGATAGCGCAGCATGAACCGGCGCGAGGCTGCCAGCAGGTCTAGACCTGGACTAAACCAGGACTGGACCAGGACTAAACCTGGACTAAACCAGGACTAAACCAGGAGTAGACCAGGTGGATTAAAGCGCCGCGCGCGGGTTTATTTCCTGGTTTCGTTTCGAGTCACGGCTGAGGCGAGCAGCGAGGGGGACCGCACGCAGTCTGAGCGCATGAACCAACGCATGCAAGAGCCGCAGTGGTCTAGACCTGGTCTAGAGGAGGTCTAGAGGAGGCACGGTTTGAGCACGGGTCTCGTTCATGCGCTCAGACTGCGTGCGGTCCCCCTCGCTGCTCGCCTCAGCCGTGACTCGAAACGAAACCAGGAAATAGACCCGCACACGGCGCTTTAATCCACCTGGTCTAGTCCTGGTTTAGTCCAGGTTTAGTCCAGGTTTAGACCTTGGTCTAGACCTGGTATAGTCCACATTTAGTCCTGGGTCTACAGTCTCTACGCAGAACACAATGTTACACTATAAAAAAAGTTACACTATAAAAAAAAAACTTGGATCGGGGCCTTGGAATGAATCAGGCTTTTTCCATTGAAATAGCTACTCAACTTACGAAAAATTCACGTTACGAAACCACTTCTGGAACGAATTAATTTCGTAAGGTGAGGTACCACTGTATTTTTCAATGTCTTTTTTAGCAATAAAAACACTTGTAAGTGAAGAAATGCAAGATAGAGAAGTTGATACTGTGGAACATTTGAGGTAAAGCGAGCTCCATGGAAATGACCTTCACCAGAAAAGTTACAGTTTGCATCTTTAACTTTCACGATAAGAAAGTAGGAAATGAGTAAAAATGAATGTAGAAGAGTCAAAGAAAAGAGGTAAAATATAATACCTATAAGCAATACAAAACCAAGATTAACCTTTTGAGTGTAATTAGATAAATTGTGCGTATTTTTCAGTTATTTTCTTCAAACTAGTGCTCGTAGCATTTGAGACCTTGACTTTGAACTCCAGTGCACAATAGCACGCTGAGGAAGAATGGAGCAGGGTTGAATTTGATCCTATAGAAATAGAAATCTTAAGACGGTACAATGCAGCTTGTTGAGTCCGGGGTGAAAGGGGAGAGCGCTCTGTTTGAAGTCGGAACCACAAGCACAAAAATACACTGAAATGCTACACCTCCTATGCTGGCAGTCTAATCCAGCAGGGCCGTTTCAGCTCCTCTGGTCCAACTTTCGTCAATAAATGATCAAGACAAAACACAGCGTTGCAGTTCAGTCAGATCGTCAGCAATTTCACTGTGAATTTGTAATAGCGTTGAGTCAGTACAGCGCGCTTTCTCTAGTTTAACATGACTAGATGATGTTTTTACATGGTCTACTGTCAGATTTAATGGGCCTTGATCCTGGGTAGAAAAACGAAAGAAGTAGGTCAACTTTAGGTTAATGGGTCAAAACTTAGACTTAGGCTGCGTCCCATTACTCTGTCTTACCCCTACCCCTTGGTTTTGTGCGTTCATGTGAGGGCAAGGGGTGTCCCGATTCTAATATTGATGAAAGGCTTGATCAACCGAGGGCTGCATACCCCTTGAAATGAAGTAAGCTCTCGACCAGACTTGAAACGAAGGGGTACACCTACAAGCTCAGGCGGGTTTTTAGATCACATCGACCAGCCAAGGAGTCTCATAAATGTATTTTCAGCAGTTGTAATTATCGATTAACAGTTTAACATGGTTTACAATTATGACGCTTACGTTACTTTTAGTGAACTGTTGTTGCGGTTTTAATTGTAGTGATGTCTGTTTAGCCGTTATAATTTTCTTCAAACTCTCAAGCTTGGTATCGAGGGGCAAGACAAAGACGAAGGGGAAGGGGTAAGACAGAGACAGCCTTAGACTTAGACAAATGTTATTGATCCACAAGGGAAATTGTTTTGGTACAGTCACTCAATCATGAAATATAATAACAGAGGGTAACAAAAAATAGATGGAATAGCAAAAAAAGAGCAATAGAAGTGTCAAATGAGACATAATTATATTTAAAAAAAAGATGTATATGTACAAATCTGAATAAAAATATAAAATACAATGTAAAATAAGATATCCAATCAAAAAGTTCTGGATTTGTTACTTCATATGACTATATTAAATGTTGACAATGAATAAGAATGAATAAGAAAACATACTTATTTCATCATGAACAAAATATTTTATTAAGAATGATTCAGGCTTAATTACTACTTAAGGATTTTTGTGGCATTTGTTATAAATATGTGGCACTATGTAACATTACTGCTTGTCTGCTTGTTTCCATGGAAATGTTATTTGCTTATTTCTCAGTATTGTATTACTGGCCTTAAACATACACTATCTAGCTCCATGGGGACAAGCCGGTGATGAGGTATTAAAGGTGTACTGTGGAACATTTCAGACAAGGGAATAACATTTGAACAAGCCAAGTGCGGACCCCACACCAGAAAAGTGATGTAAAGCACTGTTAACAACATTTTAACATTTTGCCTTATTATAAACATATCTATCGGAAGGGAATAACGTCTGAACAAGCAAATTGCGGAGACCAGAAAAGTTAATAAAAAAAAAAGTTAAAAGCATCAATAACAAAATGACAACACATAGAGTATTGATTTCCAAAATTAGCAACCATTTTGTCTCTAAATATTGTTACTACACTGATAAGGTTTGTTGCTGTTTCTGTGTCTCTATGGTTGTTTTTAATTTTAATGCTATACTGTGGAACATTTCAGGCACACCACAATAATAATGCCTACATTTTATACAGTGGTCCCTCGCTCTATCGCGGTTCACTGTTCGCGCCCTTGCTGTTTCGCGGATTTTATTTATTTATTTTTTTTCAATTTTTTTTTATAGTGTAACATTGTGTTCTGCGTCCTGATTGGCTAAGAGACCAGACCAGGACTAAACGTGGTTCTAAACCAGGTCTAGACCAGAACTAAACCAGGTCTAAACCTGGACTGGCCCTGGACTAAACCAGGACTGGACCAGGTCTAAACCAGGATTAACCCACTCTTTGCTGGTTTCGTGCGGCTGGTTTATGGCTCGGGTGTGCTCGCCGCAGTTCGATCTCGTGCTTGCAGCCCCGGTGTATGTGCGGCCTCGCGCCGGTCGTGCTGCTCTGTCACGGATTTGACCACGATGAGGGGTGCACGTGTCGCGCACTTCTCCAAGGGGTTGGTGCGCGTCGCGTCCCGGGACGTGGCAGAGCTCCTCGCGCGTCCGGCGGGGCTTCCGGGGCCATGTCTCCCTCCACGCTTCACTATTAATACATTTTGTTGAAAATCTATGAAAGTTTGAGTGTTTAAATGAGAGAGAAATGTGAGAAAAGGTTAATTCCAGTCTGAGAAAAGCGTATAATGTGTGTGGTGAGGCATTTACAGCCTTAAAACATGTAGAATAATTGTAAAATATAAAGTTGTCCTACTTCGCGGATTTCACTTATTGCGGGTTATTTCTGGAACCTAACCCCCGCGATAAACGAGGGATTACTGTATAGCATTTTACGAAAGTGACTCAAAGTCACTTGAAAATTTGCATAAAGCTAAACACTAAAATATATGGTATTCTTCTATATAGTATTTCCAAAATTAGCAACGATTTTGTCTCTAATATTATTACTGCAGCAGTTACAAGCCCTGTTTTGTTTCTATGTCTGGCTAAAATAATTTCCAAGTCCCTCCTTGTTGTTTCCACTGATATCACAGGCTAACCTCATTAGCTCTTTTATATCAATCGTACGTTTGCCAGGTTCATAAACAAGATCCCAGAGCCAAACTACAGGAGATTTGATTGTGTACTGTGGGCCTGTGCTTGATAAGACTAAACCTGATCTCAGTGCTGTGTGCAGACTCCAGCTGAGCCTGCCTCCGCTCCGCTCACATCCATTTCTGTCAGATCTCATCTCCAGACCCGTTTCTACAAACCACATCCACTGATCAATTTTGCTCATACTGGGTAAACATGCATTGAGGCGTGTGTTTTCAAATGTCATTGCCACTCTGACCATTGGGTGGGCCATGCATTTTTCATATCTGCTGACACCTTCGATTTTGTGTCAGCGCCGAAGCCCCTCTTCTCTCCTTCGACCAAAGAAAAAATGTGAAAAATTAACAATGCGCTGTCCACTCCCTGAAAGTTTCATATCCACATCTCCAAAGCATGACCGCAAATAACAAAAAATAATATGTTTTTTCTGTTGAGGTAAAGCGGTCAGAGATACAGCCTCACAGAGGGAAGGCAGAGGAGCTAAAACTCACTATTGTTATTCTGAATGGAGTTTGCATGTCCTCTACAGGCTACCGTAGATTCTAAATTTGACTATATATGAGACAGAAAAATCAGACAAAAGTGGTTCAGAAAATTTAGCAAATAGTTTCTCTGTTTTTGATAGTCACTCATAGTTAAAGTTCTACTATGTACCTTTTCTAATACATGGTGCTTGTCTGCTTGTCTCCGTGGAGATTTATAGCTAAATTATAATACAGTCTATGAGAAAATGTATAGATAAGTATATAAAAAATAAAGCCAAAAGTGGATCAAAATATTTCACAAAATTTTATGAAGATATTTTTTTATAATTACAGTGGTTTACTACAATAATTTGTCAAAGAGCTTTCCAAATTAATCCTTCATTTCACTTTCTTAAATATAATAAATGAGTCACTCATAGTTAAAGTTGCACTATGTACCTTTTCTGATATCCACCACCAGCTTGTCTCCATGGAGATGTTATTGCTTTGCCTGGAGACAGCTCTTGCATATTGAATACATACACATAAATACTGTTACAGGGGAGATTAAAAAAAAAAAATGAAAAAAATGAAAAAAAATAAATAAAAAAAAAAAAAAAAAATATATATATATATATATATATATATATATATATATATATATATATATATATATATATATTTGTATTTTGTTTTGTTTCTTTCCCAATGTTTTTTTGATTGGTTTTCAGTGATTATACAGCAAATAGTACAGCATATATATGAGAGATATTTAAGTTATATATTGTATTATATTACATCATATTGTATTATATTGTATTATATTATATTATTATATTATATATATTATAATAGCTGTCAGTATGGAATGTGTGAGAATATGGAGCAGGAGTAAATAAGTTTATACTTCCACCTGCTCCATTTTGAGCAAAAGGAACTGCAGAGACATGTGACATAAGTTTGTATTTGTTTGTATTTGGAGTTTGTATTTGTGAAATTATGCTTAAAGCCCCAGTGTGTAGGATTCGTGGCGCATAGGTGAATGGTGCTATTGCACTTTCTGTTTTAGCTACGGCAGACCTCGAGGGTCACACGGGCGCACGCACGAGCCGCGCGCCGCTACTGTATAAATAAAACGCGGTCCCGTTTTTTTTTTTTTTCCTTTTCTCATGAAAACACACATTCCCGATCATGTACCATGACACTCTACACATCAAATGAAACCTGACAGTCTCCTCTTTTTGACTATGCAATTCATTTCCCTGCAAAACAATCACTCCCCGAGCACATGGGGCTTTTATACGGAAAAGCACAAAACGAGGTTAGCTTATCTTAGAATGCTTTGCACAGGTCAAACTCTGTATTTCACCATAAACTTGCTCTCAATTTGTCCGTAAGGATCCAGCAAATAAAATCCAGTAAAACAATTTAGTCCAAAACACGTGTTAGATCCATTATGTATGATCCAGCAGCATGCTTGTGTTGATTACCCAAAACCACGAGCCTTGCCGAAGGCGGAGCCCAAATGTCCTTCTGCGGCTCTCGTATTCAAAATGGCTGCCTCTGCATGGGGAAGATCCCCCTTTTATGTGACTATATCTAAGTCCAAAAGAATACTTTGATTTCATGATGGAAGTGAAAAGGCTTGGAATTATATGTATTTATGTATGTATATGTATTATATGTATAATATGTATTTTTGAATGGGTATCTTCAATTTCAGTAATTAACGGGTAAAAATCTTACACACTGTGCCTTTAAATGGAACCTGCAAGTTGCTCAAATAAACATAAACAAAACATAAAAAAAATAAAATAATAATAATACGTTTAATGCCATGCTATGGAACATTCCAGGCAAACAATAATCGAACTGTGTACCTCAAACTTTGCTTTTGTTGGAAGCGTATGTTTACTTGTATGTCTTATGTCTATTTATTGTTCATGTCTGTGGACACTTCATGTCCATGAGTGTAGCTGTGTGTTTGTGTGTGTGTGTGTGTGCGTGTGTGTGTGTGCGTGT
The DNA here is from genome assembly GCA_036785185.1 of Paratrypauchen microcephalus. NCBI lineage: Eukaryota > Metazoa > Chordata > Actinopteri > Gobiiformes > Gobiidae > Paratrypauchen > Paratrypauchen microcephalus. Next base: position 3,013,292 of record JAVJIX010000018.1, read on the forward strand.
TTTTAGTTTAAATTGCGGATTTGGTGTCTGATGAAACGCACTTTCAGTCGTCTGTGTAATGCCAGTTACATAGTGAATTGACAATAAAGTACACTTTGACTTTGACTTTGACGTAAATAAAATCACTGTAAAAATCGAAGTAATTCATTGAGCGTTATAGTGAAACCCTGTGAAGCGAATACTGTTGTGATGTTGTGTTATAAAAATAAAACTGAATCGCTTTATTGTCCTTTGCAGAGAATATGATCAAATACACAGGGAGTCCGGACAGCCTGAGGTCACGTACGCCAATGATCACGCCCGACCTGGAGAGTGGGGTCAAGGTGTGGCACCTGGTGAAAAACCACGAGCACGGAGATCAGAAGGAAGGAGACCGAGGAAGCAAGATGGTGTCTGAGATCTACCTGACCCGTCTGCTCGCTACTAAGGTACCTGCTGTTTATATTAGAGGGGCGTCCATGTAAGACTGTTTGCCCTAGGGCCCCAAATTTCTGTCAACGAGCCTGGTCATAGTACCTAGATAGTCAGCTGAGGAACTATCGCTATTAGAAAGAAACATTTACAGAACAGAGATGAACCTTTTCTGAATAGGTTTAGAACAGGGGTTGGCAACCTGCGGCTTTTTGAGCCCCCTGATGCGGCTCAGTACAGTGGTCCCTCGTTTATCGCGGTGGTTATGTTCTAAAAATAACCCGCGATAGGCGAAATCTGCAAAGATATTATAGAATGAAACCAAAGATCCAAACCTGTTTTCAGGCCCTCAACATATTGCGTGTATTTTACAGTTCCTCTGACCGAGCCTCTTTGTCCTGGCACCACTCCACTCCACTAAACTTTCAAACATACAGCACTCCAGAGTCACACTGCGAGCGATCAAACATTTATACAAATTTGGCAAACTGAACGCATTCTGTACCGTACAGGAGACACGGAGGAGAATGACTGACAAACCGGCAAAGGTTTACAGTCCCTTAGCCAATCAGGATGCAGAAATGTGTGTTGATACATTCTAAAAAAATTGGGGGGAAAAAAACGTGAAAAAGCGAGGCTGCAAAAAGTGAACCGAGATATACAGTGGGACCACTGTTTTTAATTAAAATGTAATTTTGTTTGTTCATTTTCAAAATGTAATTCTCTGGCACAAAGCCAAAAAAACAACCCGTTATATGCAGTGTTATTTCATTTAAAATTTCAAAAGGGTTTTGTGGCTCCCAGTGTTTTCTTTACTGTGTGAAACGGGTCTAAATGGCTCTTTGAGTGGTTTAGAACGATCTTGAGCTTGTTTCTTCTAAGTATTGTTGTCAAAAGTATAGAAAATCTGATACTATATGATACTAAAGACTAATATTGAAACTAGATATTCATTTGAGCTGGTATCGATACTAAAACTTTACATTCCCAGGACAGAAACGAACCTTTCCTGAAGCTTTAGAATGATCTTGAGCTGTATCAGAACAAGTATAAGAGCACAGAGACTAGTATACGCCCATGGACCACTGAGGAACCGACCTGGACCACTGAGGGATCACACAGATACAGACAGAAAGATAGAAAGTGTTATGATTTAATGCTAAAAATCACATTGTATTGTCTGAAGAAAGATAAGGACACGACAGCTTTATATACCCCCAACCTTGAAGTTAGGGAATCCAATACCTCCTCTGCAGTACCTGCTGCTACAAACATGACAAAAATACTGCGATATATTGTTAAAAAGTGAAGAAACGTGAAAACACTGGTCATTTTTAAATCTATCAGTCCCCATTTCATTTATTTTTCACAATTCAGCTGCAGTGAGCAAGAGGTGAAAGGTCGCCACCGCTTCGAATGATTCAGCCCCACTTGAGTTTAATATTGTTTACGCCGCTGTGATTCATCTCTTTTGGATAACTTTTCATCACTTTTGCGAGCTTATAGCCGCATCTGCAAAAAAGTGTGGAGGAAGTTAAAGTGATTCTTTAGTGCTACAATAAAACACCTATAAAATGAATGTCTTTGTGGCTCTGGGGGGCGAGAAACAGAGAAAAAACTAAAAAAACCAAACAAAAAACAGTTAATTTGGTTTGGAGGGAGTATGACTTTGATGGAGCAGCTGAATGCAAATGAGCAGGGCACTTGTGAAGGTCCTGCATTGCAATTGTTTTATCAAGACTTTTATTTCAGACAGAGGCAGAGGGAGGACGGCTGTTGTTCACATGGAGTTTTTTAAATTTAATTTTGTTTTTTTGTTTTGTCTTTGTATTTTTATTTAATTAGAGAGGTATAAAAATGAGTCTCCTTCATTCTAGTTTTGAGAACATTAGTTACATAGCCAATCGCAGGGTTTCATTCATTCTATCTCTGTGTAGGTCCATCATGTTTAAAGGAGAATTCACGGTTTTTACAATCTGAGCCTTATTTCGGTAATAAAACAAGTTGTTTTACTCACCCATAGCACTTTGGTGTCATATGGAGCACTTCCAGAGATGTTTTAGATTAGCGATAGCCGTAGCGCTAATATATGCCCCGAGCGGTCTCCAAATAACACAAACTTTAGCACTTTTCAAATCATAGAAGCTCGATGTCTTAGTCTACGCTTTCGTTTGAGTCAAAAGTGGCCTGTAATCCGAGATTTATCCATAATTTACAGCTTTGCGTTTCACAGGGCTCTCAAGTCTCACGCATTGAGAGTGTGACACACGCAATTCGACGTGTTCATACGCTCACACGCCACACATGGCATTTCTCACGCTGATTTTATTTTATTTTTATTTTGTGCCCAGAAAATCGATCTGTGTGGCTCAGTTTATGCAGGCACCGCGCGTTTTCAGCGAAAAAAACTCTCCCCCTCCTCCCCGTCCCGCTCCCTGGAAAAAAATCAGCCAATCAGAAAATAGATTGTTCTGTTGTTGGGCAGACTGTAGAGTGTAGTTTCAGCTGCTAAGCGCACACTGCGGTGATGATAAAACAAACTGAGAGCCATCAGGTAATAACTTCATTTATATAACTCTCATTAGTTGCTTTGTAGTTTAAGTTTGCTCTTTAGACAAACATTTACAGCAGGGCTCTCAAGTCTCACGCATTGAGAGAGACAATTCTATCGCTAATCTAAAACATCTCTGGAAGAGCTCCAGACACCAAAGTGCTATGGGTGAGTAAAACAACTTGTTTTATTACCGAAATAAGGCTCAGATTGTAAAAAACATTAATTCTCCTTTAACATTTCACTAGAGAGGTGTAGAGTAGAGTTCTATTTTGCTTTTTATTTTATTTTATTTTATTTTTTTGGAAAATGTTTATTGATCACGCTGGGGATGTTCTACATGTATCTATACCAGGGGTGTAGATCCGGCCCTCCAAGACCTTTAATCTGATTTTCTATTTAAATATTTTAATTATATTTAAATTTTCTATTAAAATATTGGTAATTTTCTGCGCCTCTTTTCTGCTCTGCTTAGCATAGCAGCGCCTCTGTGCGTGGGCGCCTCCCAGCAGAGCAGCACAAATGAAGACTAAAGCATGACTAAATTCTGTGAAATGCATACAAGTTAATGTTAAAATTGCATTTTTCCTAAAGTTTCAGGTTGTTCATAATACAGTGGTACCTCACCTTACGAAAGACCCAACAAACTAAAATTTCAAGTTACGAAACGCCTTCACGTTAAATTTTGGTCTCTAGATACGAAAGAAAATTCAAGTTACGAAACGCGAAATCTCAAAAATTCAAATAATGCACGCTCAGCCACACACATTATACGCTTTTCTCAGACTGGATTTAAACTTTTCTCACATTTGTCTCTTGTTTAAACACTCAAACTTTCATAGATTTTCAACAAAATTATTAATAGTGAAGCGTGGGGGGAAGGGGGAGGGCGGTGTGTGTGCGCGCGGACACGTGTGTGATAGCGCAGCATGATCCGGCGCGAGGCGTGAGCACGAGACCCGTGCTCAAACCGTGCCAGGTCTAAACCAGGTCTAAACCAGGTCTAAACCAGGTCTAAACCAGGTCTAAACCAGGTCTGAACCAGGATTAGACCACCGCGGCTCTTGCATGCGTTCGTTCATGCGCTCAGACTGCGTGCGGTCCCAAGGGGAGTCCTCGCTCCTCGCCTCAGCCGTGACTCGAAACGAAACCAGGAAATAGACCAGCACGCGGCGCTTTAATCCACCTGGTTTAGTCCAGGTTTAGTCCTGGTCCAGTCCTGGTTTAGTCCAGGTTTAGTCCTGGTCCAGTCCTGGTTTAGTCCAGGTCTAGACCTTGGTCCAGTCCACGTTTAGTCCTGGGTCTACAGTCTCTACGCAGGACACAGTGTTACACTATAAAAAAAAAAAGTTACACTATAAAAAAAAAAAAAACTTGGAAAGAATCAGGCTTTTTCCATTGAAATAGCTACTCAACTTACGAAAAATTCACGTTACGAAACCACTTCTGGAACGAATTAATTTCGTAAGGTGAGGTACCACTGTATTATAATATTTTGTAAAAGAAAGAGTTCATCAAATAAAAAAGACTTCTGTAATAGATTTGTGTTTCTCTGCACAAATATTTGGACTTATTGCAATTTTGTTGTTTTCTGAGTTTTCTGATCCGGCCCCTTTGGGATCAAAGTAGGTAGGACACGCCCCCCGGACCAAAATGAGTTTGACACCCCTGATATATACTGATGGAATGTTCAGAAGTTACTATGGAGACATAATGCAAAAACTGCCAAAAATGTTTTAAGATCTAAAAATAATAATAATAATACAAAATGGGCTGTAATGTTATTTGAAAGAGACTTATTTAACAGCACAAATCAGCTCACCTGTGGCAGTTCCATCTAAATCAGCTCTTTCTGCTCAGATTAAAGTCTAATAAAGCCCCAAACAGAGCAGTGCCTCTAGTTAGCAGAAAATGTTGATGCCATCAGTGTCAATAAAAGAACCAGTTGTAGCGATGCCTTGCAGCCGTCACGGTAACCCCTGTATAGCTCGCTCTTCACACATCTCTTCTATCTCCTCTCATTACCCCGTGATTGGGCAGACAGGCGCCGTAATTGACTGCGTCTGTTCTTTTACTTTACCAATAAATACGTCTCCCATGGCAACGGAGCTGACGTCCACCATATTAGTCCCATCAGTGTCTTTCTGGACTGGAGACAGGGACACACACAGGGGTCCCAGCTATATTTACTCTCCTTATCGATTTGTTTGATTTAGTAACCTTATTCTAAATTTAATAATACTGAATGATCAAATATTGCAAACAGCTGAATCAGTAATAGAGCAGATCAAATTAATAGTTAATATATTTCGTTATATAGCTAATTTATCTAGTACTGCAGAGTATATGAGTGTTTAGCTTGATTATTTTAGTAGTTTATTGCTATATTTATGCCACGGTCAGTGAGAATTCCAATGGCGGCTGTGCGTTCATACTGCATAACACACAAGTAGCTCTGGCAACAGCCAAATCACTGTTCTGTATCAGTGCTATGCGGCCATCCCCATGACATCACCATAGCAACAGGTAAACAGATGCTGTGTGTACAATGTAGAAACTAGCATAATTTAAAACATTGAAATAACTGATATTTTGGACATTTACCGACAGGGAACAGACTTTTCACATTCACGTGACACATTTCAGTTTGTAACCGTGGTAACAGCACATTATACAACTTGGAGCTGTGCGTTATGCAGTTTTAACGCGCTGATGCTCGTTGTTTAATGCTTTTACCTATCACTGCTCTGCTGCCATCGTCATGACATCACCATAGCAAAGGGTAAACACATCCTCAGCTGCTCTGATTAGAATGGAGGGACTAGCTTCATTAAAGATCCCATGACATGGTACTTCTTGATGCTTTTATATGGCTCCTTAATGGTTCCCTAATACTGTAAATGAATCCTTCTTCAAAATCAACACACTGCATGAGAAACAGAGATAAGATGAGAAAGAGTATTTTTTCTCTCTCTGAACAGGCCATTATGGGCGTTGTTGCTTGAATCCAAATGAGGAGAAAAGAGCTGGCCTATAGTAGAGGGTGGGGGCATGGCCAAACTCTCCGCTCTCAGCTCTCAGCTGTGCTCTCTGATCCATTTCCGTGTTTTTGCACAGAGGAGAGATTTGAAGCGTTCCATTGAAAAATAAACACATTTCCACAGAAAATAAAATTAAACCACTGCTGTTCAAAGGTCCAGAGGCTCAGATAAAGGACTTCCGAGCCTAGAAACACTCGGACGTGCCTCCAGGCAAATAAAAAAACGGATTTCGCATTGCCTAGCGCATTCGCAGTCCAAACTCTCTGGGCGTGATTTACAGAGACGCTGAGTACAGACAGACGGGGGTGGAACTGCATTTGCATTTCTTTTTTCGATCTGACGTCAATAAGGTGCCTTGTTCAAAATCGCCCGTTTGAGCTCCGATTTTTTGTAATGCAGAAAAGGATCGCAAATGCTCAGTTTAGACATTTCGCAACTTTTAACCATGGGGGGGGGGCCTAAACAGGGTAGGGGAGCTCACATTAACGTTCAAAAACCTCAGAAAGTGAAAATTTCATGCCATGGGACCTTTAAAAACACTGAAATAACTCATATTTCAGACAATTACAGACAGAGGACAAACTTTTCGCCGTGCGTTAAAACTGTACAGAGCACGGCTCCTTGTTGTTTAATGCTTATTGATTTAGAACAGGGGTCACCAACGCTGTGCCTGCGGGCGACCATGCGCCCCAAAGACCCCTTTACGGCGCCCGCAAGGCATGCACCAAAAATAGCACTACTCATATTGCAACTCCATATGCATATATATAAAAAAGTTGCATGTTTTTAATTAATGCTTACATTATGCAGATTTTTTTAATTACGTTATATAAAATTAAAAAATTCAAGTCCAAATATTTGATATCGAACTCGCCTCTTTCTAAGTCAAAGGTCATTCGTGCGCGGCCGCCACGCCACTTTCCTGACACGTTGACCAACTGAAGTGCTTGGCAGAAAAGCGAAAAAGGACATACTACTTTAACAATGATTGGGAAGAAGAGTTCTTTTTTATGTCATTTAAAGAGAAATGTCTGTGCCTTATTTGCGGTTATCAATTATTATTGATATGTGAGCAATCACTTGTTATGATAACTACTGCTATTTTAATATCGCTATTATAACGTTATTTATCCATGCAGTTTTGTTATTTAGGAAGTCTGTAGCAAACAGGTCCTATGCAGCCCTTCATACTACTCTGTGCCTATGAAGTAGCCCTCAGCCTCAAAAAGGTTGGTGACCCCTGATTTAGAATATGAGCAAAATTATGACGGAAGAAATATTAAGGCTACATGGACGAACGTCTGCTAACAGAAGCCAGAGTTCTCTCTTTGACTGTATAAATACTGAGGATGGCATCTGGCATAAAATCTATCTATGAGGGATAAGTTTAATGCTATACTGTGTGAGATTCCTGACGTATCAATAATATATCCAGTTTGCACACTCTCTGCCAGCATCGATTTTTATTTACCTGATTCTAGACTATAATAAATGTCTCTTTTTGGAGATACACAATAAATCATAAAGTAATTCTACTCAGTTAAAGGTGCTGTGTGTGATTTTTAAAACTTTAAAGCCCCAGTGTGTAGGATTCGTGGCGCATAGGTGGATGGTGCTATTGCACTTTCTGTTTTAGCTACGGCAGACCTCGAGGGTCACCCGGGCGCGCGCACGAGCCGCGCGCCGCTACTGTATAAATAAAACGCGGTCCCGTTTTTTTTTTTTTTTTTTTTCATGAAAACACACATTCCCGATCATGTACCATGACACTCTACACATCAAATGAAACCTTACAGTCTCCTCTTTTTGACTATGCAATTCATTTCCCTGCACAACAATCACTCCCCGAGCACATGGGGCTTTTATACGGAAAAGCACAAAACGAGGTTAGCTTACCTTAGAATGCTTTGCACAGGTCAAACTCTGTATTTCACCATAAACTTGCTCTCAATCTGTCCGTAAGGATCCAGCGAATAAAATCCAGTAAAACAATTTAGTCCAAAACACGTGTTAGATCCATTACGACGTGTGATCCGGCAGCATGCTTGTGTTGTTTACCCAAAACCACGAGCCTTGCCGAAGGCGAAGGCGGAGCCCAAATGTCCTTCTGCGGCTCTCGTATTCAAAATGGCTGCCTCTGCATGGGGAAGATCCCCCTTTTATGTGACTATATCTAAGTCCAAAAGAATACTTTGATTTCATGATGGAAGTGAAAAGGCTTGGAAAACAATGTATTTTTGAATGGGTATCTTCAATTTCAGTAATTAACGGGTAAAAATCTTACACACTGTCCCTTTAAAAGTCTTAAAAATGTGAAAAACAGAACTAGTTCATTTCAAACACTTTGCAGTGGTCCAAAGTTATTCCTCACTCGCCTAATGCATTCTGACCATCCTAATTATTCATAGCCAAGAGTTTCTAAGCGCTTTTCACAACTCTCAGAGACCAGCGTAAAGTTTTTCAGTCATGGTAAAGCAAACAACTAGCATGCCAATGTGCACATCCTGATTATAGGACAGTAAAAATGTATTAGATACTGACAGTACACAGCCAACTGGACTAGGACAAGACACATTTTGCTCAAATAAATGTGTTTATTTTCCCTTTATTTTGACCGTTTTTTAAAATGCAGTTCCTCTTCTTCCTGGTAGTTCCATATATCTTAGTGTAAATAAAAGTTTACACATAATGACACTTTCTGGGCCAACTATGATCAATAAATAGTCTAATTTCACCAATTTATGTCTCCAGCCATATCGGCTTCCAAGTATGTGTTCAGACAATATCCGGTCCAGCTATTTTTTTCAGAATCGTAATTTAAAATCAAGAGGTAACTGAACATTCTCTGCCATTTTAAAGTAGATTTTTGTCCATTCTCTGAAAAGATTTGACTTATTGCAGATCGTAGAGGGTTTGAATTTGATGTTCCCTGAAAAATAAGGTTAAAATAGATGTTAGCATGATTCCAAAAACTTATTTTTCCCTGTACACTTTTAATTTCTGTTTTAGTTTCTAAGCAAAGGTCTTGGCACTATTGAATTTCACTGTACTATAATTGCACATTCAAACACAAATTTCCACTTTTGCATTTACTCTGCTGTCCGTGTCTCGCCGCGGATGATTGCGGTGGTGTCTCTTTGCCATTTGGGGCCATCATGGAGGGATTGTTTGCTTTCCATTCGGAGGCAGACAGCTTGAAAAACGAGCCAGATGACACGCCATGTTTAGAGAGCGCTGTAATGACAGGGTAGAGCGGCGCGGGGTGTGTCTGCACAGGGGACGAGTCAAGCCCATGGAGATGACAGCGCTGGTCCACCATGGTCCAGCACACAGAGGAATATAATAGGAAAAAAGAAAATTAAACAAGATCTGCTTTTGGATGCATTATGTCGATTTGGGATAACTGTGCTTTAAAGCCCCAGTGTGTAGGATTCGTGGTGCATAGGTGGATGGTGCTATTGCACTTTCTGTTTTAGCTACGGCAGACCTCGAGGGTCACCCGGGCGCGCTCTCGTACCCGTGCACGAGCCGCGCGCCGCTACTGTATAAATAAAACGCGGTCCCGTTATTTTATTTTTTTTTCCCCTCATGAAAACACATTCCCGATCATGTACCATGACACTCTACACATCAAATGAAACCTTACAGTCTCCTCTTTTTGACTATGCAATTCATTTCCTTGCACAACAATCAGTCCCCGAGCACATGGGGCTTTTATACGGAAAAGCACAAAACGAGGTTAGTTTACCTTAGAATGCTTTCCACAGGTCAAACTCTGTATTTCACCATAAACTTGCTCTCAATTTGTCCGTAAGGATCCAGCGAATAAAATCCAGTAAAACAATTTAGTCCAAAACACGTGTTAGATCCATTACGAGTCTGATCCGGCAGCATGCTTGTGTTGTTTACCCAAAACCACGAGCCTTGCCGAAGGCGAAGGCGGAGCCCAAATGTCCTTCTGAGGCTCTCGTATTCAAAATGGCTGCCTCTGCATGGGGAAGATCCCCCTTTTATGTGACTATATCTAAGTCCAAAAGAATACTTTGATTTCATGATGGAAGTGAAAAGGCTTGGAAAACAATGTATTTTTGAATGGGTATCTTCAATTTCAGTAATTAACGGGTAAAAATCTTACACACTGTCCCTTTAAAGATCCTATATTACACAAAATGGATTCCTGTGATCTTTAAAAGTGCATTGTGTAACCTTTCTGGTGGAGGGTCCGTCACATGCTTTTCTCCATGGAGATGTTATTGCTTTGTCAGGAATGCTTCACAGTATGCCATTAAAGGAGAATTAACGTTTTTTACAATCTGAGCCTTATTTCGGTAATAAAACAAGTTGTTTTACTCACCCATAGCACTTTGGTGTCATATGGAGCACTTCCGGAGATGTTTTAGATTAGCGATAGCTGTAACGCGAGTTCTCGGGGCATATAATATATGCCCCGAGCGGTCTCCAAATAACACAAACTTTAGCACTTTTCAAATCATAGAAGCGCGATGTCTTAAGCCCTATTCTGACGGGATTCGTTTTCCAGGGGGATGTAGAGTAATGTGGGTTTATCACAGGACCTCTGTAATATAAATGACCCCGTTCACACAGGACAAGAAATGTCCGTAATATTCATTTGACATGGGAGGAGTTTGTTTACGCTCTGCCGTCACGTATTCGTTGCCGTGCACGTCATGATTAGCCTATGTGTAATATTAGCGAACTATGCAAATTATTGCCCATAATCAGGACTAATAGAGCAAACATGACCTAAAACAAGCAGAAGTTTCATGTCTCTAACGACTGATTTATACCTCTTGGTCTTTTTCATTGGTCGATGTGTGCGTTTTTTTGAGAGTACCGGTAGATCATTTTGTTTGCCGGCAAAACAAAGCGCTTCAAGCTCCTCCGTGTTTGAAAATTGCGGTAAATTATTTCTTTAAACGGATGTGACGAAATATTACATACATCTTTACCGAGGGTCGCATTCGCACAGGATTAATATTACCTATGGTAATTCCCCCAGACCATTTTACAGAAGGTGAAACTCGCTGTACATTTCACAGACATACTCCGTTATGTTTACGGACATGGCGCGTTCAGACAGGACTAAATTCCCTGGTAATTATTACTTCACCCCATGTCACCCCATAAAACTAATCCCGTCTGAATAGGGCTTTAGTCTACACTTTCGTTTGAGTCAAAAGTGGCCTGTAATCCGAGATTTATCCATAATTTACATCTTTGCGTTTCATGTTTGGGTCCCGGGAGCTGAGAGTGAAATAAGCTGTGACTCCGCACATGCGCATTGGCGTCCTCATCTACTCGAAACTATGGATAATAAATCTTGGATTACAGGCCACTTTTGACTCAAACAAAAGCGTAGACTAAGACATTGAGCTTCTATGATTTGAAAAGTGCTAAAGTTTGTGTTATTTGGAGACCGCAAACATGTGCCCCGAGAACTTACATTACGGAGATCGCTAATCTAAAACATCTCCGGAAGTGCTCCATATGACACCAAAGCGCTATGGTTGAGTAAAACAACTTGTTTTATTACCAAAATAAGGCTCAGATTGTAAAAAAAAAACGTTAATTCTCCTTTAATAAAGCTGAATATACTGAATATATAAATACAAATGCACTATCAGCATTACAGACAGAGGGATAAAGTGTCACGCGTATGGGTCAGGATTGTCGCTAACGGGATTCTCCTCTGTGTGATTTGACCTGCTCGCTCTCAAATTGGATTTTAACTTGTTGGTGCCTGGACACACCTCATCTGTTCCCCGATAGAAAAGAAAAAGCCTCATCTTTTCATTTCTAACTCAATACAACTCCTGGTATTTCCCTGTGCATCCATCAACCTCTTTCTGTACCAGAGGATTAAACTGTCTCGTCTCTCTCTCCCATGCATTCTCTCTCTCCTTTCTCTCTCTCTCTTTTTCTCTCTCTCTCCCTCCCCTCTTTCTCTTTCCCTTTCTTTCTCTCTCACTTTCTCTCTCTTCACTCTCTCTTTCTCCTCTCTCGTTCTCTATCTTTTCCTCCCTCTCTCTCTCTCTCTCTCTCACTTTCTCCTCCCTCTCTCTCTTCCACTCACTCTTTCTTTCTCTTTCTCGCTCCCTCCCTTCTGTCTTTCCCTCTCTCTCTCTCTCGCTTACTTTCTGTCTCCCTTTTTCTCTCTCTCTCTCTCTCTTTTTCTCTGTCTCTTTCTCCTCTCTGTCTCTCACTTTTTCCTCCCTCTCTCTCTTCCACTCACTCTTTCTTTCTCTCTCTCCCTCTCCCTCCCTCCCTTCTCTTTCCCTCTCTCTCTCACTCACTTTCTGTCTCCCTTTTTCTCTCTCTCTCCCTTTCTTTCTCTCTCTCTCTCTCTCTCTCACTCACTTTCTGTTTTCTTTTTCTTTCTCTCTCTCCCTTTCTCTTTCATTCTCTCTCTCTCACTTTCTCCTCCCTCTCTCTCTTTCTCACTCACTTTCTGTCTCCCTTTTTCTCTCTCTCTCCCTTTCTCTTTCTCTCTCTCTCCCTCCCTCCCTCCCTTCTCTCTCTCTCTCTCTCACTCACTTTCTGTTTTCTTTTTTTCTCTCTCTCCCTTTCTCTTTCATTCTCTCTCTCTCTCACTTTCTCCTCCCCCCTCTCTCTCTTTCTCCTCTCTGTGTCTCTCTCCCTCCCATCTTTCTCTCTCTCTCACTTTCCCTCTCTTCACTGTCTCTTTCTTCTCTCTCTGTCTCTATCTTTCCCTCCCTCTCTCTCTCTCACTTTCTCCTCCCTCTCTCTCTTCCACTCACTCTTTCTTTCTTTCTCTCTCTCCCCTCCCTTCTCTCTCCCTCCCTCTCTCTCATTTCTGTCTCCCTTTTTCTCTCTCTCTCCCTTTCCCTCTCTCTCTCTTCCTTTCATTCTCTCTTCTTCTGCTGCTCCTTAAAGTTCTCCACCATTAAATGAAATGAGGGTCGATGGTGCAGTGCAGGAGCTAATCCGCCTGCACAAAGAGGCTTAGAGATGCGCCTCCTGTTGGCAGATATTATTAAAAGTCGCCTGTGAAATAAGCGATTCTTCCATCAAAGCTGCAAACAGATTTACGGGTCAGGTCTGCGAGATAGCGCCGCTGGAGGAGCTCAGGCACAACATACAGAAACACACTCAGACATCAGATTGTGTGGCAGTGTAGTGTAGTTTCTCTCTCACTTTCTTTCTCTCTCTTTCTTTCTTTCTCTCCCTCCCTCTCTTTTATCTCCCCCTCTCTATTTCTTTCTTTCTCCCTGTCTCTTCTCTCTCCTTCTTTCTCTCACACTGTCTCTCTGTCTATCTCTCTTCTCTTTCTCTCTCTCTATTTCTTTCTTTCTTTCTCCCTGTCTCTGTCTATCTTTCTTTATTTCTCTCTGTCTGTCTCTCTCTCTCTTCTCTCTCCCTGTCTCTTCTCTCTCCTTCTTTCTCTCACACTGTCTCTCTGTCTATCTCTCTCTTTCTCTCTCTCTATTTCTCTCTTTCTCCCTGTCTCTGTCTATCTTTCTTTATTTCTCTCTGTCTGTCTCTCTCTCTCTCTTCTCTCTCCCTGTCTCTTCTCTCTCCTTCTTTCTCTCACACTGCCTCTCTGTCTATCTCTCTCTTTCTCTCTCTCTCTATTTCTTTCTTTCTCCCTGTCTCTGTCTATCTTTCTTTATTTCTCTCTGTCTGTCTCTCTCTCTCTCTTCTCTCTCCCTGTCTCTTCTCTCTCCTTCTTTCTCTCACACTGTCTCTCTGTCTATCTCTCTCTTTCTCTCTCTCTATTTCTTTCTTTCTCCCTGTCTCTGTCTATCTTTCTTTATTTCTCTCTGTCTGTCTCTCTCTCTCTTCTCTCTCCCTGTCTCTTCTCTCTCCTTCATTCTCTCACACTGAATCTCTGTCTATCTCTCTCTTTCTCTCTCTCTATTTCTTTCTTTCTCCCTGTCTCTGTCTATCTTTCTTTATTTCTCTCTGTCTGTCTCTCTCTTCTCTCTCCCTGTCTCTTCTCTCTCCTTCTTTCTCTCACACTGTCTCTCTGTCTATCTTTCTCTCTCTCTATTTCTTTCTAAAAGAAACTTTTGCAAATTGCCTCATAGCGCCAGTTCAAGTGGTGGGAGGCAGAGGGGCTGGGGGCCGGTCAAATGGGCGTAGTGGGTAGAGAAGCAGGTGACGAACCCTCTGCTAGAAAAGTTACAGCGTGCACTTTATCCTTGTTCCTGATTGGCAGTGGTCAGTGTTTATGAAAAGTGGAGAGACAAAGGGAAGTGTGGGTGGAATCCAACAGCAGTTATAATAGCTCAAACTGATACTGTCATTCTCTTAATAATAGATAAGTGCCTGAAAGAGGACATAATGACCCCACCGTTACAGTACCCCTGACAGAGTGGACTACTCATTTCACTAAAAAGCAGCCTTTTCATCATTCTATTAAAGTGTTTGATTAAGAATTATGCAAAATTTCTCCCAATTTGGCCATTTCTGTGGATTATAATTTTACTTTTTGATTAGAAATGATCACACACACCAGGTAACGACACTGTACACTAGTCTAATTTACTCAATATTTATTATTTAGTGTCAGAGTGACTAGCAGCCTAACCTCACAACAAGAAGGTCCTGGGTTCATTTCCTAGCATGTGTCTTTTCTGTGTTGAGGCCAGTGAGTCCTGACAAAATTTTCTGACAAAAAATATAGGAAAACAACTTTATTTCTGTTGAAGAGCTAGAAATAATTATTCCGTGTGCATAAATTATACCTGAATTATACCTTGTTAACGTAAAATACTTTATTATTAATAAGAAAAGCATCAAAAAACTGTTACACTTTAAAATGCACAAGACAATCATGACTTGATTTGGTGGTATAGTAAATGTTTATTATAATTTTACATCAGTTTAGTGGCAGTTTACAAGGGCCAGTTTTACATAATATATGACCTTTATGCTAGCCTAATGCCCTTCTATGTCTGTCTTTTCCAGGGCACGTTACAGAAGTTTGTGGACGACCTGTTTGAGACGATCTTCAGCACAGCTCACCGAGGCTCCGCTCTGCCACTGGCCATAAAATACATGTTTGACTTCCTGGACGAGCAGGCGGATAAGCACAGCATCCATGACCCACACGTCCGCCACACATGGAAGAGCAACTGGTGAGAAGCACCACACTCAAGTATACTCACTACATCTGTACATATACAACAATACAATTGTTAGTACTAGTGAACTATTGTTAAATATTGAAGCATCACTATGAAGATATTTGGTGGGTCCATGGTGGCTGAGTTACTATCATCACTTCACAACAAGAAGATCCTGGGTTTAATTCCCAGAACTTTTCTGTAAATTTGTATGTTGAAGCTAGTATGTTGAAGATCTGGAGATGGATCCACTGCTGCTGACAGTGAAAGGGCAAATGTCCCACTGGGGACAATAGTGTAGACTTCAATATGAACCTTAATTCGACTTAAAAGTACACTATGAAACTCTCTGGAGGTGCCACACACCTACATGACTCAATGGACATTAAAACCATATTATGGAACATTCTCTAAGGAGATACAGGCCATACTGTGGAGGACCACATTTCCATAGAAAGATACTTTTATTTTGTTTGTTTTGTTTGTTTATTTATTGTTTTTTTTGGTTGTTTCATACTAGGGCTTTAATTTAAAGATCCCATGACATGGTACTTCTCCTTAATGGTTCCCTAATACTGTAAATGAATCCTTCTTCAAAATCAACACTCAGTGCATGAGAAACAGAGATAAGATGAGAAAGAGTAATTTTTCTCTCTCTGAACAGGCCATAATGGGTGTTGTTGCTTGAATGCAAATGAGGAGAAAAGAGCTGGCTTATAGTAGAGGGTGGGGGCGTGGCCAAACTCTCCGCTCTCGCTCTCAGCTGATCCATTTCCGTGTTTTTGCACGGGGGGAGAGATTTGAAGCGTCCCATTGAAAAATAAACACATTTCCACAGAAAATAAAATTAAACCACTGCTGTTCAAAGGTCCAGAGGCTCAGATAAAGGACTTCCGAGCCTAGAAACACTCGGACGTGCCTCCAGGCAAATAAAAAAACGCATTTCGCATTGCCTAGCGCATTCGCAGTCCAAACTCTCTGGGCGTGATTTACAGAGACGCTGAGTACAGACAGACGGGGGTGGAACTGCATTTGCATTTCTTTTTTCGATCTGACGTCAATAAGGTGCCTTGTTCAAAATCGCCCGTTTGAGCTCCGATATTTTGTAACGCAGAAAAGGATCTCAAATGCTCAGTTTAGACATTTCACAACTTTTAACCATGGGGGGGGGGGGGCCTAAACAGGGTAGGGGAGCTCACATTAACGTTCAAAAACCTCAGAAAGTGAAAATTTCATGCCATGGGACCTTTAATAATAGTTTCTAAAATTGCTTGTATGGTAAATTATCAGTGACCGGCGCAGAGGTGTAGTGACAGTTTCAAACAATACAGTAGATGACCTAAATTGTAATGCTCATTTCAAGTATTTATGTGATCAATCAGTCATAATAACCAAACTATATAAAGTACAGAACCCTCTAATCCATACTGCCCCCACACAGTACAGCAGACCTGATTACGGCTTCAGTGGGAGCTCTCATGGCACAACTCTGGCCTCACCTTGGTCCAGTGCCAGGTCTCATCGCGGGTCTGCTCTCTATCTAATATCCATTAACCACAGGGGCATGTAATCTTCATTAAAACCAACCACAAGGGGATAATCCAATTGGCTGCTGAGGCTTCCTATCTATTATCACACATAACTAGGCCAAAAAAACTCCAGACGCTACAAGTCTCCGTAGTGACAAAAGCTGTCTCCTAAGACATATCTGATAATTGATTTAGTCATCTGGAGACTGACTTAACTGTATGGGTTAAACAGCAGCAGGGAGCCAGGATACAGGAACAGACTAATTAAAGGTGTAGACAGGAAGGTGAACCCATAAGAGTCAGGGCTGGACTGGGACAAAAAAACGGCCCTGGCATTTTTGGCTGAGACCGCCCCCTCATGAGCGTAGCACAACGGATGAATTTATGTGTGTTTTCCGTAACCACTTGGTACCACAGGATAGCAACATGCTTGCAGTTTTTGCGACCAAACCCCCAGGCAAAATTTGCCTAGCATTTGATTTCTCCCTGTGGAAACGCAAAAAAAACAAAAAAAAACAAAAAAAAATTTTTCTCATTGAATCTACATGATTCACGTAGGTCACTTGTTTTGGCTTCAAAACGAATTTCGAATTTCACCGAAAATTGGGCGATTTTCATGCCTACCCATTTTCATGCCTACCCCTACCCCACCTAAAAGTCCCGGTATTATCCTAAGATTGCGACCTGCTTACCTGCTGTGCCTGTGCTACACTTCCCTGGTCACCCTGACAATACATATTAAAGGTCCCATGACATGGTACTTGAATCCTGAATCCTTGAATGAATCCTTCTTCAAAATCAACACTCAGTGCATGAGAAACAGAGATAAGATGAGAAAGAGTAATTTTTCTCTCTCTGAACAGGCCATTATGGGAGTTGTTGCTTGAATGCAAATGAGGAGAAAAGAGATGGCCTATAGTAGAGGGTGGGGGCGTGGCCAAACTCTCAGCTCTCAGCTCTCAGCTGTGCGCTCTGACCCACTTCCGTGTTTTTGCACGGAGGGAGAGATGAGAAGCCTTCCATTTAAAAATAAACACATTTCCACAGAAAATAAAATTAAACCACTGCTGTTTCAGATATCCACAGGCTCAGATAAAGGACTTCCGAGCCTAGAAACACTCGCAAGTTCCTCCATTGCGTAGCTCCTCCGCAGTCCAAACTATCTGGGCGTGATTTACAGAGACGCTGAGTACAGACAGACGGGGGTGGAACTGCATTTGCATTTCTTTTTTCGAGCTGACGTCAATAAGTTTCCTTGTTCAAAATCGCCCGTTTGAGCTCTGACTTTTTCTAACGCAGAAAAGGATTGCAAATGCTCAGTTTAGACATTTTGCAACTTTTAACCATGGGGGAAGCTCACATTAACGTTCAAAAACCTCAGAAAGTGAAAATTTCAGGCCATGGGACCTTTAAACGAATCTCACTTCCATTTGTGTTTCTCAAAAATACATTAAAAAAACATGACCTCTTACCATATCCAGGCTTGCTTCTCCACAGATCTGACCATTAACCTGCCTCCATTGTGATGACCAAGTTTATTTACATGCTGTGGAATAATCAAGGCAAAACAGTAATATCTCTGTGCAGGTTGCATGTCCTCCACTAGAAAAGTTGCACCTTGCCTAAGTGTGGGTTGTCCTTACACTGTATTTAATCGATTCATTTACCTTACTTTTTGCAACCTTTTTACTTAAGCCTGTACAGTTTACACCGTTCCTCCTGTTGTACGTGTATGTAGTAGTCCTCTCCTCCCCTGTGTGCACTTATCCATATCCTCTAAGCGCCTTAAAACACTGCAGTTTGTGGGGGGCAAAAGCTCTCATTTGGCTTTTGCTGCAGAGCGAGACCCTCTGTGCTTCCAGTGGTCCTCCTCTGTCCCATTAAACCCACCAGGCCCGTCCTCATCCCACAGCCCATTACCCTCTCCCCAGGGCATGAGCCGCTCTAACCCCCGACACAGAGCTCCAGTCCTGCACAAACACACCTGCACTCCCCTGGTGAGGTTGGAGCCTAGATGTAGCATGTTATCTTCTTTTTGGGCCTAAATATACATTCTTTTTCCAATATTGTCAAAGCCCCACACTACAGTATAAAGTGTATGCTTGTGATAGCGTAAATTATGATAAATAATTGTGTGTTTTTCGTCATGTTATAGGTCAAGGTCAGCTTTATCAATATTAAGACACAAAATATAAATACTAAATGTTAAAGAATAAAAGTAGATGTACAATAGAACAATAAAAATTAAAGCCGCAAGTGGCGTTGGTCGGGACCTCGCACCTGCGGCCTATGGGGGTGGGGGAGCATGCTCCATGCCAGAAATACAAAGTATTTTCAGCCGCACAAGATGTCATGTCAATCTAAAGCACAGTAGCAGTTTCAGTGCATTTTTTTACAGTTCCCTTGTCTACCACATGGCGGCGCTCTGACATACGGGCAGTTCATTTGCATTAAAAAATGTTTCTCTTCATCATATACAAGGCTATGCCAAATTTCGTGTGGTTGCGTTTAGGGGGCTAAGCTACTGTATTTTCTTGCAGTTCACTTGCCTACCATATGGTGGCGCTATGCCAAACTACCATTTAATTTGCTTGAAAATGTTCATAGTCACAATATACATAAGCTTATGGGGTTTTAAACCCCTGCTAAATGAAGTGGTAGAACAATAAAAATACAGTGAACCCTCGTTTATCGCGGGGGTTAGGTTCCAGAAATAGCCCGCAATCAGTGAAATCGGCGAAGTAGGACAATTTCATATTTTACAATTATTCTACATGTTTTAAGGCTGAAAACGCTTCACCAGACACATTATACACCTTTCTGAGACTGGTATTAACATTTTCTCACATTTTTCTCTTGTTTAAACACTCAAACTTTTGTAGATTTTCATTAAAATATATTAATAGTGAGGGGGGGAGACACGTGACACGCGGACACGTGCGCGCGGACACGTGTGTTTGTTTTGGTACCACATATCCATGCCATGTGCGAAAGTCGAGTGGAAAGCGACCTGGATATCATTTTGGGCAAGACTCAAGCCAATGCTAACAGTGCCAAACCGCTAACAGACGCCTCTGAGCACCACAAGACCAGGTAAGACCAACCTGCGCTCACAAGAGTTGGTTGCATTTCACCCCGGGTCCAAAATCAGACCGCTATCAATGCGTCGCCAATACTCCACAGCTCTCTAAGACGGGGTCGGTTCGTGAGGGGAAAAGAGCCACTGTCTCCTCTGTGCGCGCGAGTGTCCTCCCCCCGCTGCGGCTCCCTCGAATGCGGCTCTCCCCGCTGCGGCTCCCCCGGCCCGTCCATGTTGATTCTTGGCTCTTCCATGGTCCGGCTCGCACTCTCTTCCATGGCTCGTGCAAGTAAACAAAGGCCACACCTCCTGTCACCCAGGCGCTCTCGTGAAGGACATCAGAGACTCTGTCCCTACCACCCTGCGTCACCATCCCTGGTCTAGACCTGGTTTAGTCCTGGTCTAGACCTGGTTTAGTCCTGGTTTAGACCTGGTTTAGTCCTGGTTTAGACCTGGTTTAGTCCTGTTTTAGACCTGGTTTAGACCTGGTTTAGTCCTGGTCTAGTCTCTTAGCTAATCAGGGCGCAGGACAGAATGTTACACTGTAAAAAAAAGTTACACTATAAAAAAAATTGGAAAAAAAAAAAAAAAATTGGAAAAAAAAATCTGCGAAACAGCGAGGCCGCGAACAGTGAACCGCGATACAGCGAGGGTTCACTGTAACAGCTCAAGTTATTTTAAAATGTCTTTATGATGTATTTATGATTCTGGAGGTATGAGGAACACTTTGATTGGTCGAACAGGTATCCACACTTCAAACTTCGCCCCCGCAGCCAGGTGCTTGTATCAGAAATTCCTGTCTGTAATTGGGGCAGTCCTGCGTGATGTCACCAACTACTTGCAATTGCAATGGCCACTGAAACAAACTTAGATTTAGGCCTTGTGTCCAGAAAGCTGCAAATTTGCTTGAAACGTTTGCCAAAAATTGGCAAAACAAATGGATAGGAACAGTAGATAATGCATTTAGAACACAATATACACAGTTTAGTAGCAAAAAACGGATTTAGATAGATACTTTAGGTCAAGCTCTCTCAAACAGAAAACACTCTGTTCCACCTTGTGATGTCATGTGGTAATATAAGAAATGTTCCACTGTGCTTTTAAACTCCGTGCACCTTCATTAAAGGTCCCATGGCATGAAATTTTCACTTTCTGAGGTTTTTGAACGTTAATGTGAGCTCCCCTACCCTGTTTAGGCCCCCAGACCCCCCCCCCATTTTTTCTGGCTAAAAGTTGCGGGCTAAAATGTCTAAGCTGAGCATTTGCTGGTCCTTTTCTGCGTTAGAAAAAAACACAGCTCAAACGGGCGATTCTCAACAAGGCACCTTATTGACGTCAGCTCGAAAGTTGCGATAAATAGTTCCACCCCCGTCTGTGTCTACTCAGCGTCTCTGTAATATCACGCCCAGAGAGTTATTACTGACCGCGAATGCGCTAGGCAATGCGAAATGCGTTTTTTTTATTTGGTCCTGGAGGCACGTCCGAGTGTTTCTAGGCTCGGAAGTCCTTACTCCTGAGCCTCTGGACCTCTGAAACAGCAGTGGTTTAATTTTATTTTTGTGGGCAAATGGCGCCGCAGACATGTTTCTTTGTCAATGGAAGCCGCTTCTCTTCGCAAAAACGCGGAAATGGATCAGAGCGTGGCCCGAAGGGCATGTGCGTCACACATTTCGACAGTACACCGGCGCGACGACTGCTGTCCCACTTCTTTTGTGTCCCATGCGCAGTTAACACGCGGTCCGAAGACCGCAGTCGTTAAGCGGTCCGCGGACTGCAGTCGGGGCTGAGCAAGACTGCAGTCTGAGCCCCCTTCGGGCCGTGCTCCGAGCTGTGCGCTCTGGGGACACGGCCGCAGTTTCGTTTTGTCACACGGAAGTAAGGCAGAAGGAAGTTGGTCGGCGTTCAATACGTCGCCGATGATTAGGGAACCATTAAGGAGCCATAGTAAAAGCATCAAGAAGTTGTCGGTGATTGGTCAAAATTGCAACACCGCCTTGAATTCACGGGGATTGGCTGAAGTTGCATTGAAGTTGCAAATCGCAACATCGCGAATTCCTGGAGGGTCTGGTTAACTTGAAACTGCCACTTCATGACATCACATGGTGGACCAGAGGATTTTGAACTTTGGAGATGTAGATAGATTAATAATAAAGGATTACTCAAACATAATATGAATGAAAACAACTACTCTAGGTATATTTTTGATGATGTAACAGCATTATAACATGGCTTAAAGCTCACAAGAATCTATTTTTGCCTAATATTATTTAGGCTTTAAACAAGTCTGGATTCACATGAGTTGAAATAAAAGTTATTTTCTATCAGGAGGTCCACTCACAGATGCACTGCTGAAGTCCTGTCACAGTGAGTTGTGAGTTTCAGAGACAGAGCTGTGTACAGAAAGCCTGTGTCTCTCATAGTGACTGGCTCTGAGAACAGCTCCAGATGGTATCTGCTGGATTAGCAGCATCATGGCAATGCCTCCACTCATCCGCTCTCCATTCTATGCTTCTTCAATTTGTTTGTAAATTGTCAAACTGCACACATTTAATTATACTCTGAAAGTCACACCTCGGATTCACTCACTGGAGTTACTGAGGAGAAGTTTATTCACCAAATGCACAAGCAATATGGCTTGTCACAATACAAAAATCTATACTTGAGTTCAATAACAAGGAAAAGGCTTGATACTTGATACTGATTTCTATACAACAATCAAAATAAAGGTCCTATTAAAGGTGCTATAATGTGCAAAATTGAGTCCTGTGAGCTTTTAGCTGTGTTATAATGTTAGCACCTCATCAAAAACATACCTGGAGTTGTGTTTCAGTTTGTGTTTCAGTCACACAGGTTTGAGTAACACTTTATTATTAGTCTGTCCACTTCTCCAAAGCTCAAAATGCTCTGTTCCATCTTGTGATGTCATGAACTGGTAGTTTTCAAGTTACACCTACTTTTACCTTGCCTGGTTTACCTCAGACCATATCACAAGTGATATATGGTCTGGGAGCACCTACTGAAGATCTCGTAGTGGAGGTGTGCTTTATGATCGCCAACGGCCGTTTATTGGGCGTTACGAATGTCTATCATTTGGCGTATACGTAGCCCATAGCCAATCATGTCAGTTGTCAGTTCAAACTACAAGTTTCCGTTTGTCGCGTAGTACGCGTCACCGTCTTTCCACCCCTCCCCGCTCTCTGATTGGCTCCCAGAATCAGGCTCGCTTTGCCTAGTTGCCAGGCTGTTTTTCAGATCGGAACGAACGAAAGCAGCCTGGGATTTCCCAGGTTAACTTTTACCCTTTTGTTAAGTAGAGATTGGATTCCAGGGCTAAAATGATCGAAATGATTCTAGTGAAGGTGTATGGAGTTTAAAAACACAGTGGAGCACTGTGAGTGTTTTCTGTTGGAACTTAGTTTAAATTTAAAATTTAATTTAAAAGATGTGAGAATAAAACAAAACTCCAGGCATATTTCACTATTTCCAACCAGAAAGTAAAATTTTAAAACTAAAGAATGGCCAAAATGGGAAAACGAGTGTGAATCTTAACGATCATGATTTTTAATCATGATTTTAAATAAGTAGTCTAACCTGTCAAAAACATTTTAACAAGAAATCTGATGCAAGTATCACAGTAAAGCTTAGGCAAATTCAGAATGGGATTAATTATAGAAAGTAATAAATACAGTGAATTTGTCAAGACAATCAAATAGTATTATAGTAAAATATAAATAAAAAAAATAAATATAAAGTACACAAATCATCACAGCTTTACAACCATTTCTCAGTATCCCTCTTTCTCAGCCTGACCTCTCACGATCGCCCATTATATATTTGCCCTTTACAAGAGCACTGCTCTGCACATTTTTGGACTCGATCTGCTTCTGAGATAAAAGTGACTAAATCTCATTTATATTGATAAACTGAACTGAAAATCAATTGATAACTGTACTGGTTAGCTAATGTATTCAAGATATGTAATGACATCATAATATATTATATATATTGATATATGTTAAAACTCTAGGCATTAAAATGAATTTATTGGAATGTGCAGACAGGCTTTGCTTGTAGACACACTGTACCTTCTGATAAACTACCGTTTTGCCTTATTTTGCATAAATTTCCTATTTTGACTCAGTACTACTGTATATCTTGGAAACTATAGCCAATCAGCACTTCTGACTTACTTTTTCTGGACCTTTTTCGTGACCTAAATCAAGAAAAATTTCACTTCTTTTGTTCCGGAAGCATTTTGCTTGTAGACCAGTGGAATTACTCCAACTACTTTAACTTAAATGTTCAACCCTCTTCACCCAATCAGGAGACCCACGTCCAGGGCCTAGTGTCACCTTTACACTGTACTTCACTTTTTGTACTTCTTTTTGCTGCTTGAGCGAGGTCATCGGGGTCACTCCCAGTCTGCTCCTCTGTGCCTCTAAAGCTCTGGCCCACATCACAGCAGCTCTGACCCCATGTCCACCAAGCAACTTCATCAGGCTTCAACACTGAACCACACCACTGCACATTCAAAGGCTTACAGGCTCAGAGCTGCTCACACGTCCAGCAGAGCGAGGGGCAGCGGACTCTGAGGACCAGTGGGAGACTTGGTGTGGTGGAAATGTACTTGTGAGCTGCTTTTGTTGTTTGCTTTCTCCGTACAGTGGCTGTGGCTGTTAGTGCTTTTCTCTGTGGAATAAATCTGCTTCCACTGCACATTTGTCTATTATTAGTATTATTGTGAAGCGGTGGAATGGGGTTTGCATTCAAACCTTAAAGCTACAGTATGTAACTTTCTGAAGGTGGTACGTCACCTGCATGATTCCATAGAAACAGTCATTTAAAGCCACATATGGAACATTCTCCATGAAGATAGATAAGTGTAATAAGATAGATAAGTTTATAGCCACACAAGAAAGAACTCCTCTAGGCCAAATTAGAGTCAGGTTTGTGGAGATGCAAGCTCACTCCAGTTAAAGGGATAGTGCGTTTTTTTTTTTTTTTTTTTTTTAATGTTAATCTGTATGGGTTTCCTTCTAAAAGTTACGTGTGTTGACACCGGCTTACCTCTGACACTCTCAGCTGATCCCGGTTCGGCTCGCTTTCTGGAGCCCACGTAAGTAGGTCCGGTAACTTCCCTGGAACATGAAATAAAGCTTGTTTTTCTTCTCAAAACAAAACATTTGTTAGAAAGGTGATATATTTGCGTCCGAAACAGTTGTCCACGAAACATCCAGCAGCGTATTTTGCATTCACGTATTGTCTCTCTCCACTCGTATCACTACGCCCATGTTATCTCTATCAGCCTGTTCACCTTCAGCGGATGTCTACACCGAAGTTTACAAGTGAACAGGCTGATAGAGTTAACATGGGCGTAGTGATACGAGTGGAGAGAGACAATACACACAGGCGAAATACGCTGCTGGATGTTTCGTGGACAACTGTTTCGGACGCAAATATATCACCTTTCTAACAAATGTTTTGTTTTGAGAAGAAAAAACAAGCTTTATTTCATGTTCCAGGGAAGTTACAGGACCTACTTACGTGGGCTCCAGAAAGCGAGCCGAACCGGGATCAGCTGAGACTGTCAGAGGTAAGCCGGTGTCAACACTTTTAGAAGGAAACCCATACAGATTAACATTTAAAAAATGTGCTATCCCTTTAAGGATGCATGTTTTTCAGTGCAAACAGAACTATTTAGATTCGTATTTTTTGGGCTAAAAAGTTACATACTGTGGCTTTAACTTAACAAAGACTGTTGAGCAAGCCACTTTATCTTCTTTGCCTACTTTAGTGTCAATCTTTTCCTTGTTATGATGGAAGCGAAGGGAAACAAACATCCAAAACATGTTTATAATAAACGCAGACAACTGTGACGTTATTTTAACAATATCTTATTAATGACATTAATTCAATAAAAATCATGACTCAGGGTACATTCACACTTATTTGGTCCTAAATGGAGTCTTATGTCTAGACATAGACTTAGTTTGGTCCTGGTGTAGACCTTAGTCCTGGTTTAGAGCCAGTTTTGATGCGGTGAATGTGCAAGTGTGAACGGACCATAAAAAACATAACACATTTAGCCTCATCAGTAAAAACTATGTGAGAAAAAGGATAGTGTTCAATATATGTATAAGTACATTGTTATTATCGATATGCCTTGGCTAAGATGTCAAAAAACATCATTTCTCAGTACAACGTGGAGCCCTAAAACGTAGTAAGTACACCCTTGTTGTAACAGCTGATCAGAACCCAAATCCGTGACCAAAAATAACCAGCCGATGTCAGACTCTCATGGATAATTGTGCTTGTTATTCTGGTGCTTTGAACATGGAGTCATGGGGAGCCTTTCCTTTGTGCTCCCTGCTCCAGTGACACTCCACACGGGTCAGCTGGGGCAGATCGTCCCCTCTAAACAACACCGCGCCGGCGTTAAAACCCCTTTGATCCCTGCTCCAAATCACACTAGATTATTTTTCAAGATTAATATTTAAATCATAGAGCGGAGTTTTCTTTCTAAATCCTCTTTTCTGTGAGATTGTACATGCGAATGGCTTTGCGGGTGGTTGTGTTTGGGATAACAGCTTAGTGGGATGACATGGGCGGTGTTTAAATCATTTATTTTGTTTTTCTTTTCGCATTTCCTGTGATATTGTGAGGTTCCTTGTGAGCAGCACAGACTGTAGACTTCTTTTATAGATTGCGCTACATCATCTTTGAACATTCAACACCCAATTTAAAGTACTATGCAGTATATATTATGTAGTATGTAGTACTATATTTACTGTATCTTAGTATATCCTCCTGAGACCCGCCCATTCATTTGTGTCCTTTATAGTGGACATTGAGTTAACCAATCTGTCAAAATAAATAATGCATAAAAATAACAATACATTAAAAAAATACTAAAATAAATATGGTGATCCAGGGGTTGGCGATTCGAATCCCGCTCTTGACGGGTGGACCGCGTGTCATCCCGGCTCCCACAGATGAGCGCTGCCGTTGTGTCCTTGGGCAAGACACTTAACCCCACCTCGCCCCCAGTGTCTGCGGACACTGGTAGCCCCCATGGCAGAAGATAAAAATCAAGGCCTGTTGTGACGTGAGCCGTCCTCCTGTGGACCCACCACCCGCGGGAGGATTCATGAGGGCTGGTGCATTGTGTTCTGGGCAGCGGAACACTGCTTGGACTGCTGCCCCCGCGACCCAGAGAATGGAAAAAGAGGAGGAAGATGAATGAATGAATAAAATAAATAAATAAGAATAAATAGAAAATAAATAATATATAAAAATAAAAATAAAAACTAAAATAAAAAAATAAAAAAATAGAAAATAAATAATACAGTACATAAAAAAATTAAAAAAATACTAAAATAAATAAATAAATAAAAATAAATGAATTAATACAAAATAAATAATACATAAAATAATAATAATAAAAAAAAATACATAAATAAGAAATTAAAAGGAAGACTAAAAACTATTTGACTTGACTGTAGAAGCTTGTCAGAGATGTTGGTCATCAAAACGTTAACGTTAACTTCACATGGATTTAACACCAAAATATCCCTGACGTCCATTACAGAAGGCATGTTACAACATTGAATGAATAAAAATAAAATTAACAAAATGTAAATGCTGAGGTGTTCATTTACCTCCAAATAGAAAATTAAAATAATAATAATAATAATAATTCAGATACACTTTTTTTTCTTCAGGTCCAGGATATAGAAGTTTATATTATATCTATCTAACGTAGTGTTATCTCTCACAAACTCTTTTGTACATCCCCAGTATTCATGCAGAGATTTTTTCTACTAAGAGCATGATTTTAGAGCAGCATTTTAAAACACAAAAGTGAAGCAGCCAATCAGTTCTCACTCCAAATCTTCTTATAGTGACTCACATGGCTTTTTCTTACACGTTTGCATGATGAGAAAAAAGTTTGGCTGGGTAGGTGCATTGCATTTCGATGGAGAAAAGCATTTGACGGACCCTCCACCAGATATGTTGCGCAATGCACCTTTAAAGGAAAAGTAACGTTTTTTTTTTACAATCTGAGCCTTATTTCGGTAATAAAACAAGTTGTTTTACTCACCCATAGTAATTTGGTGTCATATGGAGCACTTCCGGAGATGTTTTAGATTTGCGATCTCCATCATGTGAGTTCTCGGGGCACTTGTTTGCGGTCTCCAAATAACACAAACTTTAGCACTTTTCAGATCATAGAAGCCCGATGTCTTAGCCTACGATTTCGTGTGGTCAAAAGTGGCCTGTAATCCGAGATTTAGCCATAGTTTCGAGTAGATGAGGAGGCCAGTGCGCATGTGTGGACTGTGCTCTCAGCTCCCGGGACCAAAACATGAAACGCAAAGCTGTAAACTATGGATAAATCTCGGATTACAGGCCACTTTTGCTTCAAACGAAATCGTAGACTAAGTCATCGGGCTTCTATGATTTGAAAAGTGCTAAAGTTTGTGTTATTTGGAGACCGCACGGGGCATATTACATGCTTGGGGAATATATTATATGCCCCGAGCTATGGCTAGAAGTCGCGCTAGGCTAACCGCTAATCTAAAACATCTCTGGAAGTGCTCCATATGACACCAAAGTGCTATGGGTGAGTAAAACAACTTGTTTTATTACCGAAATAAGGCTCAAATTGTAAAAAAAACTTACTTTTCCTTTAATACTTTACAGCTGCATACAGATAAAAATGCCTTTATTTCAATGCATTTAGTCACAAACAAGCAAATACACAAACGATGTTTTGATTGTCCTCCACAAGCACAAATAAGGCCATATGAATTGCGTCTCCTGCTGTAAAGACCCCTGAACACTGATGGGGAAAATTAGAAGCAGCCAGCACCTGGTTTAAGAGATAAAGGCATTACTGAATTGAACATTCACATTAAATGGACCATACAAGGAACAGCGGGAGAGGGACACTGGGGCTGCGAAGTGAATGAATCCACCGCCTCTTCTGCAACATAATATAGACATCAACACCACCAACACCACCACTGCCTGGCTGACTGCTGCAAATCTACAAACACTATTCAGGTTTTACTTCTGTTATAACCATTCTGATAAAAATGTTCTGCAACTAAGCCCTAACACAACATTTGGGACAGTACTTTAATATTGCTGCCTGTAGCTACATTTTCTTGACAATGATAATTTTTTGGTTATATCATAAAAATAGCTATTTAAATATTTAACTTGATAATAATAGTCCAAAACTTACAACTTCTAGTAAAAACTGTAACTTCCTTGTCAAGCTTATTTTCAACTTTTATTTTTATTTTTAAATTTTAGAAAACAGATCTCACTGGGTGTTTTTTTAGGCCCGAGCGCTAAAGCATGGGGCCTATTGTTATTGTTCTGGTTTTTCTTATTATTATTATTTCTTATTATTATTATTATTACGCCCACCCGTTTTTGCAAGGTTCGGGTGCTTCCCACTGACGAAAACTCACGAAATTTTGCACAAAATTCAAGAACACCAAAAAAAGGAAATTACAAATAATCTGTATTTAAAAAATCTTAAAAAATGGTTCGACAACGCCCCCTGGAAAATCTAAATACATTGCGCCTATGGCTATACCTCTGTTGGCCAAACATCTGTCTTCGCCAATGGGACACCCGGCAAAAGCGTTTTCACGGAAACACCGTTCAGTCTTTTAGAACACTTTTAATAACTTTTAATGTCTCACTTGTCAAGATGATCCAGCACGATTCTGGTGAGTCTGGGTCAAAAACCCGAGGAAGAGTTTGTTAAAATACGAGGACAGTTAAATGCACCTTCGGCACCGGGTCACGTGCTTGGTTCAATATGGCTGACTTCCTGTTGGTCGCCTAGCAACGGTGTTTCTGTGTACCAGATTTGGTTTGGCTACGACAACGTTTTTGCCGGGCTTGTGAGTGCAAGCGAGGGCCAATCATCACTTATTATCGCATTTTGTTTGTTTGTCTTTATTTTTTTGAGTATATAATTGTTTTATAAAATTAAATTAAATTGTACATTGTGGTACATTGCATAACTTCTCTGGTGAAAGGTCCATCAAATGCTTTTGTCCATGGAGATGTTATTGCTTCGTCTGGAATTTTTCACAGTATTCTATCTTCATGGAGACCAAATCAGACCAAGTTACAGGTCAGGTCTGTGGAGAGGCGACCCCGCTCACAGTCAAAATGTGTTTTTCTAGGTAATTTTGAGCCATGAAACCACTTGTAACTAACTACATGTAAGGCAGAGTTGCATATCCATAGAAACGAGCATAGGTGATGGACCCTTAACCAACAGGTTACACAGTGCACCTTTGATGCCTTTGTCAATAAACTGAAAGAGAACAAGTGTGTAAAATGTATTTATTTATTTTATGTTAATTGAACTCAGGACAGAAGTCTCAATAAGTTCAAATCAATCATTGTGTGTTTGGGTTTCTAAACTTTTTCAAAGCTGGATATTTTGACAAAAATATGTGAAAATATAACTATGTGTTTTGTGTGCTTGTCCTCTGTGTGCAGCCTACCTCTGCGTTTCTGGGTGAATGTGATCAAGAACCCCCAGTTTGTGTTTGACATCCATAAGAGCAGTATCACAGACGCCTGCCTCTCTGTGGTGGCTCAGACCTTCATGGACTCCTGCTCCACCTCAGAACACCGCCTGGGCAAAGACTCGCCCTCCAACAAGCTGCTCTACGCCAAGGACATCCCCAGCTACAAGAGCTGGGTTGAGAGGTCAGTCACAAAAATCCTTGAGTATATATTTCATGTATTGTTCATTTTTCCATATGGTTGTAACATGGTAACCTCATTAACTAAATTAAAGCTTAAAAAACATGATATTTGAGCTTTCAACAATGATAACCAGCTCATCAATGGATGGATACTTCATTGTTATAACTGTAACTGCATAATATTTTTGAAGGCTCTGACCAATAGACAGTAGTCGAGTTGTAAAATGAAACCGGGGGGATGGTGAAATTTTTCACCAACGGGGGGGCAGAAAGGAACTCATTTGCCTGACATTAAGCTAAGTCCTCCCCCATCACT
The DNA here is from genome assembly GCA_036785185.1 of Paratrypauchen microcephalus. Taxonomy (NCBI): domain Eukaryota; kingdom Metazoa; phylum Chordata; class Actinopteri; order Gobiiformes; family Gobiidae; genus Paratrypauchen; species Paratrypauchen microcephalus. The sequence goes on from JAVJIX010000018.1 coordinate 3,044,074, forward strand.
GACATCACTGTGGTGTGGTGTTCCAGGGCAGGGCAGAATTAGAAGGTACTTTGTTAAAATGGAAATGCTTTTATAACAAAAAGTCCATATAATCATTCAGTAATTCAATAATACACAGGATATATGTTATCACACACGTACGTACACACACACACACATACACACACCTTAGTCCTGGTTTAGTCTTGGTTTAGTCCTGGTTTAGTCCCGGTTTAGTCCTGGCTTAGTCCTGGTTTAGACCTGGTTTAGACCTGGTTTAGACCTGGTTTAGACCTGTTTTAGTCCTGGCTTAGTCTTGGTTTGGACCTGGTTTAGTTTTGGTTTAGTCCCGGTTTAGTCATGGTTTAGTCCTGGTTTAGACCCGGTTTAGATCTGGTTTAGTCTTGGCTTAGTCCTGGTTTGGACCTGGTTTAGTCCTGGTTTAGACCTGGGTTAGTCTTGGTTTAGTCCTGGTTTAGTGCCGAAATAGATGCAGAAATAATCGGATAATATGACTCACCCATAAGAATGCGGTCAGATCCATTCTAACAGTTTGCCGTGTTGTCTTTAATAATCCGGAGCTCCGGAGAAAAGGACATAATCCCGAACGTATCCCGTGTCTCGAGGCGAGAGTTTCTTCTTACGTAGCATTAACGTAGCAAGTTAAGGATTCTTCTTCTCTTGGAAATGCCGCGTAAACATTCACGCGGCTCGCTCACAGCTGATCGGCGAACAGGCGCAAACATAACAGCGGCAATCGTCATGATTGGCGGGAGCGCGTATCGGTGGGTAATTATGCTGCAACATGATTGGAAGCTGGAGCGCAGTTCGGCCTATGATTGGCTCTTGGCACTGACCATTTTGACTTAAAAACGGCGAAATTCGCCAAAAGTTTAGGGATTTTCATGCCTGATTGATAAAATGCCACAAGGGATGGAAGAAGGGATGCCCGTTTTAGAAGAGGGATGATTTTGACTACCCCCCCCCGTCCCCCCTCAACTCGAGTACTGCCAATAGACCTTATTCTGCATTCCTCTTTGTTTTCGTTTTTTGTATATTGAATGTGGCAAGGCATTTTACAGCTGATTTATTACACATCCAGATTTAATAAAATGTGTTCATATTTCGTCAGTGTTGGAAATTCATTCATATACGTCAGTACTTGGCACATGGCACATATGTATTCAAATTATTTCCAAACAAATCTAAATTTCAATCTTATTATTTTTATATTTTAGTCAACTATCCCCCTTTTGGTTAAGAATGCCAATATGAATAGCTGCTGTAGTTCTGTTTCAGCCTAGCATGCACACAATGTATTCAAAACTCTATGATTTATTGACCATGTAACGCAATTCATATTACAACACAGTGGGAATGAATGGAAAAGCCCACGGCTGCAGATCTACAGTGCTGAAATGTGGGTGTGTGGGGAGGATGCAAAAGACTGTGAGAGTGAAAGAAATCATGTGGTAGCAATGGCAGGCAGTAGAGGCCAGTAATTTGTTAAAATGAGAGTTTTATTAAATTTATTTGTCAGCAGACGAGGCAAAGAGTCGTGAATAAAATATGGGCACAATGAAGCGCTTCGGAGTATTTATATGTTGGTTGCTCCATCACGGGGAGCGGGCGTCGGGGGTGGATATATGGAGGCTGCTTGCATGACTGAACCAGAGAGCAGCTCAGGGCTCAGCAGACCGTCATTACTCCTCAGTCTGTGGCTGTGAAAGAAATAAGAGAGGAGAGAGTGGGCACCCCCGTCCAGTGGGTGCTGCACACAAGAGAGCAGAGCTTATTTTAACATGAATAATATTTGGATCTTTTTGAATGGAAATATTTTAGGGCTTAAATGAAGCTTAAAGGAGAAGTAACGTTGTTGTTGTTTTTTTTTTTTACAATATGAGCCTTATTTCGGTAATAAAACAAGTTGTTTTACTCACCCATAGCACTTTGGTGTCATATGGAGCATTTCCGGAGATGTTTTAGATTTGCGATCTCCGTAATGTGAGTTCTTGGGGCACATGTTTGCGGTCTCCAAATAACACAAACTTTAGCACTTTTCAAATCATAGAAGCTCAATGTCTTAGTCTACACTTTCGTTTGAGTCAAAAGTGGCCTGTAATCCGAGATTTAGCCATAGTTTCGAGTAGATGAGGAGGCCAGTGCACATGTGCGGAGTCACAGCTTATTTCGCTCTCAGCTCTCGGGACCCAAACATGAAAAGCAAAGCTGTAAATTATGGATAAATCTCGGATTACAGGCCACTTTTGACTCAAACGAAAGTGTAGACTAAGACATTCAGCTTCTATGATTTGAAAAGTGCTAAAGTTTGTGTTATTCGGAGACCGTTCGGGACATATATTACATGCTCAGGGCATATATTACATGCCCCGAGAACTCGCGTTACGGATATCGCTAATCTAAAACATCTCCGGTATGCTCCATATGACACCAAAGTGCTATGGGTGAGTAAAACAACTTGTTTTATTACCGAAATAAGGCTCAGATTGTAAAAAACCGTTAATTCTCCTTTAAATGTTAAAATATATTATGCAAAATGTACTTTTATGAGCTTTTAAACATAAATGTTATTCCCTTATCATTAGTATAGTTGTATTTCTATTGATTTATGCATATTTGAATAATTCTGTCTGTCTGTTTTCACCTACCCCTTATCTCCGCCTACTCTCCTACCCTAATCTACATTAAAAACATTTTGTGCACGTAGGATTGTAATATATTGTGTACCCATTTTTCAAAAAAGAAATACACATCAATTAAAATCAACTGCTAGTGCTGCATTTGCGTATTCTGTTTCGAAGGATACATAAACTAATGGATCCACTTATGATAGCTTGAGTTTGTGAGCTAGAGCGCTGCCATTGTATCCATTGGCAGGACACTTAACCCACCTTGCCTATGTCTAAATGTGAGTGAGTGATTGTTTGTCTGTTTGGTTGTCTGATGGTGCAGATTAGCAGCCTTCTCTTACCCAAGGGCATCTGAGTTTTAAGAAGCAATTACGACAATTAAGATAAGATAAGATGAGATAATCCTTTATTTGTCCCACAATGGGGAAATTGCAGTGTCACAAGACAAGTTTCAGAAACATTTCAAGAGCATGCATCAAAATTAAGATAAATAATAATAATAAGTCTGTACAATCAACTAAAAAACACAACACTGTAAGGTTAAAAGGCACAGGAACGCTGCACAATAAATGTCTTTGATTATAATGGAAGTCTTGAGTGTCAGGACAGCATTGTGTGAGACTAATACCATTATTATAACCATAATTAGTAAGAGTTAATGTTACGATATTAACAAGAATATGGCACTCCAACCAATGAGTGAAAAACTGTATGAGGTTAGGGAGTTTGTGCTTAAAAGGCTCCAGCAGAACTCCAAGGCTTATCTGTGACTATTTGTGTGCCCACTGTCATCTCTGAGTGCTGATTAGTGCTCTGATTATTTAGTGCAAATGCAGAAAATAGAGCTGGTCCGGTGGTGCGCTACAAATCTTAAAATACACCAATTATGCATTTCTTTTGCATGATTTTGATGGACCATTTATAAACCATTTAGGCCTATTATTGCTATTACTTATTCCACAGACAAATCTTGGTACCACTTTATAATAAGTATTAAAGGAGAATTAACCTTTTTTACAATCTGAGCCTTATTTCTTTACTCACCCATAGCACTTTGGTGTCATTTGGAGCACTTCCGGAGATGTTTTAGATTAGCGATAGCCGTAACGCTAATATAGCCTATGCCCCTTGCGGTCTCCAAATAGCACAAACTTTAGCACTTTTCAAATCATAGAAGCTCAATGTCTACACTTTTTAAGGCTATGATTCATGATTTATGATTTATTAAGGCTAATTAAAGTCTAGTTATTATAAAGTCTTACCATCTTTAACCAATGGTTGTATTAAACTATCCAGATTTCCAAAATAATTGTAATAAATATGGTGTTCCTTCTAGTTGTACCTGTCTATTTCCCCTGTGGTGCATGTAACTGACCTGTGACTCTGAACAGGTGTGAAATGAACTTTGTGTTCAGGCCAAAACACCTGCTCTGCCTCAGTCTCAACTCATGACTAATATTCACATCTCTATTTCTTTCTGCTCAGGTTACTGAAATTGTTGGCAGCTGGAACATGTCTGTAACTGTTCTGGGATCTGCATATTTCCAGCACAAATACTCCAAGCTGTATCACTGCTTTGATTTCAACACCTTAAAGGAGAATTAACTTTTTTTTTTTTTAACAATCTGAGCCTTATTTCGGTAATAAAACAAGTTGTTTTACTCACCCATAGCACTTTGGTGTCATATGGAGCACTTCCGGAGATTTTAGATTTGCGATCTCCGTAATGTGAGTTCTCGGGGCACATGTTTGCGGTCTCCAAATAACACAAACTTTAGCACTTTTCAAATCATAGAAGCTCAATGTCTTAGTCTACGCTTTTGTTTGAGTCAAAAGTGGCCTGTAATCCAAGATTTAGCCATAGTTTCGAGTAGATGAGGAGGACAGTGCGCATGTGCGGAGTCACAGCTTATTTCACTCTCAGCTCTCGGGATCCAAACATGAAACGCAAAGCTGTAAATTATGGATAAATCTCGGATTACAGGCCACTTTTGACTCATACGAAAGTGTAGACTAAGACATTGAGCTTCTATGATTTGAAAAGTGCTAAAGTTTGTGTTATTTGGAGACCGCTCGGGGCATATATTACATGCGAACTCGCATTACAGATATCGCTAATCTAAAACATCTCTGGAAGTGCTCCATATGACACCAAAGTGCTATGGGTGAGTAAAACAACTTGTTTTATTACCGAAATAAGGCTCAGATTGTAAAAAACGTTAATTCTCCTTTAACGTGAGTGGTCGATGTTGCAGTCACCAAATAACACAAACTTTATCACTTTTCAAATGACAAAAGTTCAATGTGTTAGTTTACACTTTCGTTTGAGTCAAAAGTGGCCTGTAAACAAAGATCCAGTCATTGTTCCGACAGATAACTGACCATTTGTTATATGTTTATGTGTATTTCAGGTACTACTCGGACATCAGTAAAATGCCTGCCATTAGTGACCAGGACATGAACGCTTACCTGGCCGAACAATCACGGATGCACATGAGCGAGTTCAACAGCATGAGCTCCCTCAGTGAGATCTACTCCTACGTGGGCAAATACACAGAGGAGGTGAGGGCAATAAGGACACAAGTTATAGGGCCCATGTCATCAAACTGTTCAGTCATGTTCATTTCACTTTTTGGTTGCGGGTCCGTTACCTGCTTGTTTCTATGGATATGTGTCCAACCGCAGGAAAACCAATACCAAGTCGTCCCGGAGGCGTTTTGAGTTATTCGCAGATTCTGAAAGTACAGGTTCTAAGCTTTCCAATGATGTCTTACATGTGAAAATCTGACAATATTTTAAAAAGTTGTCTCTATTTGAAAGTTGCCATAGCAGATCCCAGAAATCCCAGAAAATGCCTCTCAAACTTTCGTCTCTTCAGCCCTCCTTGCCTAATTTGCATGAAATTAAGCTAAGCCCTCCCCCATCATGACTATCACTGTGGTGTGTTAATGTCCAGGCAGGTCAGAATCATTCATTAATTTAATAATATGTTAAGTCAAAGTTTACTACAAAATTTACTTATAGTCAGGAAGTAATAATAGCACAGCAAAGTAACCAATATAATTTTTAAAAAAGTAATAAAATATGTAATGAAATACCAAGGTACAGGTATTTATGGAGTATTTCACAGGAGGTAATACTGCTCAAATGAATTTCGTATTGCACATACTAGTTAGTATATAGTATAGTATATATATATAGCACGTCGATTTCTTACTGCACGTATTATACAATGTATTATACAATGTAAAATAAAAAAGACCAACAATAATGCAACGAAATACTTAGGATCAAGAAGAACCGTTGACTCACCAAAATAGTCAGGAAGTACTAATAGCATAGCAAAGTAACCAATATAAATTTAATAATTGTATAAACAAAAACAGAGTGGAAATTAACCTAAAGAGACTATAGGGTATTTAAGGAGTAAGGAGTATTTCACAGGAGGTCATTGCTCTGCTTCGAATGTTCCACAATATTAAACAGCTCTATCAATCAATCAATCAATCAATCAAAACAATATTTATAAGGCGCTTTTCATACAAAATTGTAACACAAAGCGCCTTACAGTGGTCAAGGATTAGAAGATTGACCTTTATTGATCTTTATTGAAAAGTTGTTTCTATATTTGACCCGGGGACCATCGGGGACCTTTACCTTACATTTACTCAATTACAGGTGGTTTTATGGCTCAAACATACCACTAAAAACAGGCATTCTGACTGTGAGCAGATCTGACCTTTAACTTGGTCTGGTTTGGTCTCCATGAAGATAGAAATGTTTAATGTCATACTGTGACACATACCAGACAAAGCAATAACATCTTCATTGAGAAAAGCATTTGAGGGACCCTCCACCTTTCAAATATGTCACCAAAACAATTTAAAAAGATAAATTCTGATAACCCCATATATATTGTATATTTAAACATATCCCTGTCTTCTTTGAAGATCGTGTGCGCGCTGGAGCAAGACGACGCGGCCCGGAAACAGCGGCTGGCCTTCAAACTGGAGCAGGTGGTGGCCTTCATGAGCCTGGAGAGCTGAGGACCGCATTTCCCAGGGTGCACTGGGAACGACCCTTCCCTCCACCCCGCCCCCCCAAGCCCGCCCACAAACCGAGCCGTGCCTGAGCGAAAAGAACCTGTCCCGACCCCTCCACCGCCGCGCCACCTTTCTCATCACATGACTTCTTCCTCGACGCCTTTTTTGAATTTTGCTTCCTCCTCTTGATATGAAAACTGTTCCTCATCCACTGCTGCATAGACTAGTTAACCTGAAGATGTGATGGTCTGGAGCTGGCGGGAAAGCCTCTCTCGCATTGCATTGTGGGAGATTACCTCAGCTTCACCACAGGGAGAGCCTCAATGGGGGGGCGACTGCTCCAAAAGCCAGCCATATTGGCGCGCTGCAGTCCTCCCCCTGCTGGAAAGAAGTGGAAAAACCTTTTATGTTGCCTTCAAGAATTTACAATAGGTAATTCTTTACAAACCACTATGTTGGCTGTAAGTTTTGTTGAGAACTTTTTAGGAAATAGTGATAATGAAACATCTTTAGAGTCCTGTTTATTGTAGTTCTATATCAATATAAGAGGAAACAAAAACGATGACTGCAAGCCAAATGAACACCTCTAAAAAATGAATGCAACTCTGGTTTGCCAAGTTTACACTGTACCTATAAAAGCGAATTATACATATCTGCAGATTCTGGGGCAACTTCGGGAGGCAAATCTTTGAATGTTCTTATTTCTTTAATGTAGCTGGAGAATTTTAAGACTGAAACTGATGGGGTAGGGGTAACGGAATAGTGCATCTCTACTGAAATGACTGACAAAACCAGTCATATATACCCAACCTCTTTTGCCCCTATGAAAATTCGCACAACGTACCCACAACTTGTACACTGGAAATATCCAGTTTACTACTTCCCTTTTTGCGCAAGTGGCTCATTGCAAAAACAAAGATCTTACAAAAAAATCAACCACTGGAGGTTATTAAACACAAGTTGGAACCTCTAAGATAAAGCACACAATCAACTTTTGGACCGTTTCGGCTGCTAATTTCTGACAACTTTGAGCAGTCTAATCTTCGGGCTCTTACAACTTCCAATCAAAGCACACACAACAATGCACAGCAGCTACCCAGAGGTCCACCACAAGCTTAAGGGATGAGCTAAATGGAAAATACTGGGTAAAAAACACTGAAAAAGGAAAAAAAAAAGAACAATTATTAACAGAAATACGCTGACTGCTACCAAAACGGGGCTTGATTGTATACGAGTAGCACTTGTTTTCTTGGTACGTTCTGTTGCAAAGACTTGAACTTTGAAGTCAGTCAGCCAAAAACCAAAGGAGCTTCAATTTTTTCGGTCTAAAATCTTTGCGAAGTGCCACCGAGGAACTGACAAAAACAAAATGGACGACGTAGAAGCAGCCGCTCATATGAAAAATGGAAACGAGTGGAATTTTAGCGATCTTTTCCTGACCTCAATGTGCTGGGAATCTCCGGCACGCCCTCCTCCCCTCCCCATGTCCAGCTCTTGACTCTAAAAACCCATATTTTTTTTGGTTTCTGTTTTGCACAAGCGTTGGAGATGGTAGCTAGTTTTGCATACAACAAAAAGCCCAACCTTTTTGAGTGTGTCCTGCAGAGGGCGCTCTTGTATGTATTAGTGTAGTTGTCTTCAGTGGCGGTAGGGGCGGGCTTCTCCAAACATGGTTGAATAAAATGGAAAAATGGAATGTTTCTTGACCAGGAAGTGAACAACGCAACGGGATAGCAACGGGATTCTAGATGTTACCTAGCTAGCGCGGACCATGCTGGCCTACAGTTAAAGCCCCCCTCCGTACCTTTTGACCTCTGCTCTTTCTTTTGCCTTGACAACGTGCCCCATGTGGTGATGTGAATGTGTGAAGACCGCCCTAGGTCCACCTTTGGGTCCTTTTATTGGCTTTTTAAGCGCATGTAAAATGTAAACAATTTAAGAAACTTATTAAAAAAGTTGAAAAATAAGAAAATTTAAGCCTTGCAATGATGATGTGGATGTGTTCTTTTCTCTTTGTTTTGCTTGGACGATGATTTGAGTCGAAGGGAAAAGTGGGTAGTTCATGTAAAGACAAAATATACCTTTCGTTTTGAGGTGGAATCTTTATTCGAAATCAACCCCTTGCGCAGACCTCCCATTCCTGATGACGTTTGTGGCGTGTTCGCGCTGATACTGATACTGATACTGATACTGTACCCTTTGCATGTGAACCTACTTGGATGGAAATGGAAAATGCCTTGCTTAGAAATATTTAAAGTTTTATTATTCCTACTACTGAAGTCTTACCGCCATTTAACACTGTAGTCGTGTCCAAATGTCATTCAAAGTCCATTGTCTATATCCCATTAATTTGAACTGTGCTTTGCTGTAAATTTGGGTCGCTAGACAGGGCCCATTGGGGCTGCCTGTGCTGCTACTACATCCTGTGTTGACATGACAGTAGTTCTTTGTTGTAAGTTGTCAAATCGCATTAACACTCAAGAAAGTACTCCTTTGTTTTTACACTGTTCAGCAAGTGACTCTTTATTTGGCCTTGCTTCTAATTCATCTCATATTTGTTAGTGAAAGCAGCTAAGTTTTGCATGTTTTTTCACAATGGGGTGAATCCACAAGGCATAAAATGGGTATAGGACTGTCTAATTTGAAAATAATATATATAAGAATTTTAAAGTATTGGGTTTTAAGTTGCACTAAATGGCCTACACTGTACACTTTTTTTTGCACTGTTATTTTAATTAGTTGGGTTTACTAATTATATTATATCAACTCAAAAAAATGTAGTAAGGCAAAGGAAATTACCCAAATAGTATTATTATTATTATTATTTATGTGTTTTAGGTAATAATTTAAACTTTAATGCAAGTATTTCAAAATTAGTTAAATCTTTACATTTTTTTATATGTATATTTTATTATGACTTACCAACTGGTATAATTTGTAAATCAAAAGAAAAAAATATATACAAAATACATGGATGAGGTAAAATATGAATTGAAATTGAATTTAAATTACCCCTCCCCCCCCTCACAGTTTTATTAATAGTGTAATAATACATGTATTAAAATCATGAATCGGGAAATTGCTGTTACATAAATGACCAAATTGTCCCATGTTGTTGCTGTGTGTTATCCATAGACCGTATATATGAGTGGACGTAGCTAAAGCTCTAGCCGCCGCATTCCAAATACGACGTGTGCCAGGTGGCTCTTTCGGCTCCTTCTGACTCTGGCTCCCATTGACTTACATCGGGATCTTGTCGCTCCTCTCTCTGTAACTGCTGCCGTGAGCCTCGTTAATTTGGTCTTAAAATTATCTGGTTTAGATTATCTGATGATACCTTCATTTTGCTATTTTGTCCCGTTTAGACGAGGACGATTGCGACTGAAAACGACAAAATATTCTATCGGATGTGTCTTTCGTTTACACGGCAACTGCGCCGTTGGGCTCTGAAACCGCAAAAATCTGAAGACTCCTTCCAGAGTGTGGAGTTCTGAAGACGGCCCGGGTCATGTCTCCATCTAAACGGCAAGAAGCGCAAAATATGTTCACGCCGCATACACCTGACCTGATGCGCCAAGCCGGTAAAAACAATAACAATACGTCGCAGGTGACACGAGTTCGGACAAGACCGGGCAGAACCAGTCAGTGGTGCGACAATTTAAGAGTGGATTAGTTGACAAAAACTTCAGAATGACTAAACATGCTCTTGTTGCATTAAGCGAAGAGCTCCGACCCTACATCGAGGGCGAAACAACCGTAATGAGAGCCCCTGTCGGTGTCCTGAAAAATTAGCGGCATGCATATTCAATCGAATTCACCCACTTTTGTGTCTTCGTATAAACAAACATTTCCTGTTGAGAACGCTCGTCTAAACACGGATAAAAAATTGAAGACGAGACGCCACTTTTGCGTCTTCTGTTTTGATCGTCGCGGTATAAACGTAGCCTAAATCAAGATATGAACAACGGACCAATCAGATGCCTTCAGTCACTCCCGCTAGCGTTAGCAACAGTTTGATTGACAGCTAATGCGTTTTGTTGCTAAGTAAACCGCTTTCCGCTTTCTGGCGAGAAGAGTGGGCACATTTAATGACGTCAATCATGATTGGCTCTTGTGATTGCTATGATACTCGCGGTCGGATTTCCAAATATGGAGTCTGGCTCCAAATTGGCTCCTGTAAGCATTAGCATCAGGAGCTTCATTTGAGTGGAGCTGAACGCTGTGGGTGACGTCACACTCACTTAGTCCATTTCGTTATACAGTCTATGGGGTTACCATAGACACAAACTGATTGTCCGCAGTCCCATTCACACACGGGTCCCAGTAAATTCACACGTACAAAATGCCAGAAACACCGCATAATTTAAGATAATAATAATAATAATAATTCATAGCATTTATATAGCGCCTTTCATGACACCCAAAGCGCTTTACAGTTCATTGCACATTCACTCCACATGAATGAGAATGGAATCTAACCATGTAGCCTAACCAGGAAACCACGCTTGAAGCTCATAGCCAAGGACACAAAGTGGTTGTACTGCCCTTTTTCTGGCTTTATTCACACATTAGCGTTCCCGGCATATTCCTGGTAATTACATTAAAGATCCCATGACATGGTACTTCTTGATGCTTTTATATGGCTCCTTAATGGTTCCCTAATACTGTAAATGAATCCTTCTTCAAAATCAAGACTCAGTGCATGAGAAACAGAGATAAGATGAGAAAGAGTAATTTTTCTCTCTCTGAACAGGCCATTATGGGCGTTGTTGCTTGAATGCAAATGAGGAGAAAAGAGATGGCCTATAGTAGAGGGTGGGGGCGTGGCCAAACTCTCCGCTCTCCGCTCTCAGCTGTGCGCTCTCTGATCCATTTCCGCGTTTTTGCGGGGAGAAGAGATGATAAGCGTTCCATTGAAAAATAAACACATTTCCACAGAAAATAAAATTAAACCACTGCTGTTCAAAGGTCCAGAGCCTCAAATAAAGGACTTCCGAGCCTAGAAACACTCGGACGTGCCTCCAGGCAAATAAAAAAAACGCATTTCGCATTGCCTAGCGCATCCGCAGTCCAAACTCTCTGGGCGTGATTTACAGAGACGCTGAGTACAGACAGACGGGGGTGGAACTGCATTTGCATTTCTTTTTTCGATCTGACGTCAATAAGGTGCCTTGTTCAAAATCGCCCGTTTGAGCTCTGATTTTTTGTAACGCAGAAAAGGATCGCAAATGCTCAGTTTAGACATTTCGCAACTTTTAACCATAAACAACCTAAACAGGGTAGGGGAGCTCAGATTAACGTTCAAAAACCTCAGAAAGTGAAAATTTCATGCCATGGGACCTTTAATGTGAGCAACTAATGTTAGCAACTTGTAAAAAACAAATTTGTCACCTTCTGGCCTTATCATAACGTGCATAAAATAAAACAAAAAACTGTCAAAAATCTTAGGCCTGTTTATAGTATTATTTTTGGGAGTGGCACCCGGAGCTACATGATCACGTCCCTCCCTCCGGACCAGACTATTGAGCACTAACCCCAGAAAACTGGCAGGTCAAAAATGCAGGGAAATCAGTCCTGGCTTTGTTCATACATGACACTGATTTGTCAAAATGCAGGTAAATTCCTCGGTTAGGCTGCGTGTGTGAATGGGACAATACCCTCCTTTGTGAATCCTCCCCCAGCGCTGTGTTCCGTCCATCACTTGCCCCTGCCACTTGCCCCTGTTTTGTCCCTGCCAAAGGTTGTGTGCTCGGGGCGGCTTGTTGTGCCCTGAGCAGTTAAAGATTCCACCTTCAAACGTGTGTAGTCCTCCTATAGCTCAGTGTGAAGCAGATCCACTGTAGAGTTTGACCATATGAGACAGAGAAAGAGTATCTTATGGAGAGTAAAGTGATACCAGGGGGATATAAGGCGAGCTTCTCTAACTTTGTTATAATTAATTGTATACCTGTGTATGTAAATATAATGCATTCCTATTTTGCAGTCAAGAACAAAATACTATTTGTAATATAGAATAAACTTTATTATGAAACCAAGAACTGCGCTGTGTGTGTTGCTTTGTGTGTTTTCTTGCAGTTATCAATGAAATGACGTCATGAAACAGTGTTGTAAGGAATATTGGCTAAAATGCTCTACGGTGGTTCCCATTAATACAATAGATTAATGTGGCCCCCCATGGTCTAAAACAGGCATGGGCAAACTAAGGCCCGGGGGCCATATGCGGCCCGTTAAGCTTTTTAATCCAGCCCGCTGAACTTAAAGAAATTATATTAATGAACCTTGTTAATGTTTTAATGTTTTAATTTCCCTGCAATTCTGTCGTTTTCCTATAGCTGGAGCACTACATACATTGACCTCTGTAAAGATGAGCGGAGCTAAGAAAAGAGAAGTGGACAGAGAATGTCGAGTGTTTAATGAGTGGACAAGTAAATATTTTTTCACCGAATACTTATCAGCTGCTGTATGCCTGATATGCCACGAGACTGTGGCGGTTTTTAAAGAATATAATATCAGCCGTCACTGAAGAAGAACAGAACTTTCAGTGCTTTAAAACAGTAACTGTTAGTAATTTTAAAAAAAGCTGTATTTTATTAATTACCTTTTCTGTGTTTTAAGAGTCATTTCAATAGCTAAATACTGTGGAACTTGAAAGATGGACATATTTCTTCATTTTTAATTGAAATAAAGCACATGTTTTCTACATATCCCATGTTATTTTTTGCTCTTATGAAGTGGATTACCAAAACACTAAATCCAGCTGCTCCTGGTCCGGCCCTTCTGTCAAATTTTAGAACCCTTTGTGGCCCACGAGTCAAAAAGTTTGCCCACCCCTGGTCTAAAAACTATAGGAGGAAAAAATACTTTATGCGTATTATAAATATATAGAATTAACAAATCTGTCGCAATGCTTTTTGTTCAGTAGAGGCAATAAGTGACATTTATATACCAAAATATTAAAGGTGCACTGTGTAACTTTTCTGGTGGAGTCAGAATACCTGTGTTGTCTAGGTATTTTTGAGCTATAAAACAGAGTAATGACATATCCAGAATCTGACAGACCAAAAAGTTACATAGCACACCTTCAATAAAGGAAATAAACATGGATCAGATCATCACAAGTCCTTTCTACCAGGATCTAAGGCATCTGCTCAGAGAATCAAAGAGAGTTTATTCTTTCTTTATTACATTTGCAAAGTTATTCATCTTTAAAAGGTCTGTACCTGATATTAATGTGTCCTTGTCAAGATCAATTCTTTTCATGATGCATCAGACTGTAAAAGCAGCTCATTGAGAAACTTTAAACTATAATCTGAGTTTTACAAAGCATTTTGTTGTTTATGATGTGAATGAGCCAGCTCTTTTGGACGCCTCCTTAAAGATGCACTGCGTAACATTTCTAGTGGAGGGTCTAACACCTGCTCGTCTCCATGGAAATGCTATTGCTTTGTCTAGAATGTTCCACGGTATAGATTAAACCTCTATGTATCACAAGGGAGACAAGGAGGTTACAGTATGCTACATTAGTTCAGATCTGTGGAGAGTATAAATAAATATTATCTTTTGAACGTCTCTTTGGAATGAGTTTAGTCCAGGTTCTGATTGTGTCCTGTGTTTTAATCCAGGTTTAGACCTGGTTTAGACCTGGTTTAGTTCTTGCTTAGTCCAGGTTTAGTCCTGGTTGTCATGCATTTCCTGTTGTGGTGCACTGTAAAAAATAAATAGTTATTTCAACTCAAATTTTCAAGGCAACTGGCTGCACAGAGTTTTTGAGTTGTGAGAATCAACTTAAATTTTTAAGTTTTTAAAGGGATATGCCACCCCCAGGTCAAATTTGGGCATCTCCCCACAGTCCAGAGACTAAAATAAGTGGTGGAAAGCGTTTTCCTGCTCACCCAGCCATTGTCCGAGTCTGTCAGCACTGACCGCCGCGGTATCTGGTGCTACTCCACCTTAGACTGGAGTCTAACGTCGCCAGAGAAAGATTTTGGCCAAAAGGAATTAATTTGCTCGATGCGTTTCCCAATTACTTTGTGTGTAGTGCGCATTCATATCGAGTGCAAATAAATGTGCAAATCAACACGGAGAGCTTGACTTGGTCATTTTGGGTGGGAACTATTTTCCAGTGCGGAAGAATACAGCCGAATCACGCAGCACGTTGTGCAACAGGGGAACTCCCTTCCCGGTGCGTAACTGGGATTCCCCTGGTAGCGTGCTGCGTGATTCGACTGTATTCGTCCGCACTGGAAAATAGTTCCCACCCAAAATGACCAAGTCAAGCTCTCCGTGTTGATTTGCACATTTATTTGCACTCGATATGAATGCGCACTACACACAAAGTAATTGGGAAACGCATCGAGCAAATTAATTCCTTTTGGCCGAAATCTTTCTCTGGCGACGTTAGACTCCAGTCTAAGGCGGAGTAGCTGCAGATACCGCGGCGGTCAGTGGCGACAGACTCGGACACAAGCTGGGAGCTGGAATCACACGCAGTCAACCCGTCAAGTCTCTGGACTGTGGGGAGATGCCCAAATTTGACCTGGGGGTGGCATATCCCTTTAAGTTGGGTCAACTAAGCTTTTAAAGTTGTGCCAGCTAATCATTCATTCATCCTCTTTTCCATTTTCTGGGTCGCGGGGGCAGCAGTCCAAGCAGTGTTCTGCTGCCCAGAACACAATGCACCAGCCCCCATGAATCCTCCTTAAAACTGCAAATAATGCGCAAAGAGGAGATAAAATAACATCTCACTTCGTTTTCGTCAACATCAGTGTTGACAAAAGGACTCGTTAGTCTCTTTATGACAAAGTTTTCTGCAAAGACAGCCGGCGCTTCTGAGGGGAAAAATGGTGGACGTTTCTTTTCCAAAGCCAAACCCAAAGAAAACTCCTGATAAACTCCTCCGGTTCCCCCGTTGCAGCAGATCAACGGCAGATTATTCCAAATGAACATGCGCAGATTAATTGACCTGGCCCAAACTACCGTCCACTTGAATTTGTATATCATGTCAACTCAAAATATGAATTAAGATCAACTTTTTAACAGAAACTTACAAAAGTTAGTTGAAATTACTCATTTGAGACAGTGTACGATGCAACTGGCAGTTTTATTGTCTATGAACGTTAAAATCCTAGTAATCTGAACAAATTCAAGTTGTCATTTTTACAGTGTGACAGAATATAGTTAATTCACACACTCTTTGATTATAAGTACAGTGGTACCTCACCTTATGAAATTAATTCATTCCAGAAGTGGAATGAATTAATTTAACGTGAGAAATTCGTAAGTTGAGTAGCTATTTCAATGGAAAAAGCCTGATTCGTTCCAAGGCCCCGATCCAAGTTTTTTTTTAATAGTGTAACTTTTTTTATAGTGTAACATTGTGTTCTGCGTCCTGCATCCTTTTCTCACATTTGTCTCTCGTTTAAACACTCAAACTTTCATAGATTTTCAACAAAATTATTAATAGTGAAGTGTGGGGGGAAGGGGGAGGGGGGAGAAGACTGCGCTCTGACACGTGTGATAGCGCAGCATGACCCGGCGCGGAGCTGACAGCAGGTCTAGACCAAGGTCTAAACCTGGACTAAACCAGGACTAAACCAGGACTAGACCAGGACTAGACCAGGTGGATTAATGCGCCGTGCGTGGGTCTATTTCCTGGTTTCGTTTCGAGTCACAGCTGAGGCTGCTCTAGACCTGCCCGCGTAAGGTGCTCACAGAGTGGCCTGGATAGAACCGTGAGGTCGGCCTCTTCAAGACCTCCAGGCCGGTGACCGGGACAATCCCCGGACCATTAGGGAGCTCTTAAGGCGGGCTGGCAGTGTCCCCCTGGGTCCCTGGATGTCTGGGGCTCCGCGCCTGGAGGGGCCCTGGAGAGCAGGTCTAGACCGCGGCTCTTGCAGGTGAGCAGCGGCTCGCCTCAGCTGTGACTTGAAACAAAACCAGGAAATAGACCCACGCGTGGCGCTTTAATCCACCTGGTCTAGTCCAGGTTTAATCCTGATTTAGTCCAGGTCTAGACCTGCTGGCAGCGCCGGGTCAGCTGTCACACATGCCGCTATCACACACGTGTCAGAGCGCAGTCTTCTCCCAGTCTTCTCCCCCCTCCCACTTCCCCCCACACTTCACTATTAATAATTTTGTTGAAAATCTATGAAAGTTTGAGTGTTTAAACGAGAGACAAATGTGAGAAAAGTTTAAATCCAGGCTGAGAAAAGCGTATAATGTGTGTGGCTGAGCGCGCATTATTTGAATTTTTGAGATTTCGCGTTTCGTAACTTGAATTTTCTTTCGTATCTAGAGACCAAAATTTACCGTGAAGGCGTTTCGTAACTTGAAATTTTCGTTTGTTGGGCCATTCGTAAGGTGAGGTACCACTGTAGTACTGTACTTCACGCTGGTTCATAGGGGGCGCTCTATGGACAAGAGTTCAGCCCAAGACTTATCTCCTCTGTGAAAGTCCTTGGTTCTACTTTTGGCTTGTGTAAAAAGCATCACCACGGCCAGTGTCCCGAAAATAATCAGAACTCATTTAGCTCTTCCACTTCCAACACTCGGGTTCAAACTTCCACCACAATTTAGCCTCAGATTTAAAGGCGCCTCGGAGTATTTTTAGAACCCAGAGGCGCTCGAACAGACTGGGACAGAAATCAGGAGTGTCAGGTGAGGAAATGGGACTTGGTTTGGCTGAAGTGGGGGTCAGGAGGGGAGGAAGGGGAGGGGGCAGAAAGGAGAGGGGTAGAAAGAGAGGAGGAGGAGGAGGGGGGGTGCCAAGGGATGGAATTGGCCCTATGTCACCCTCCATAAACCAGGCTCTGCACTGGGAGTAATGGGGTACAGGTGTAGGGGGAGAGCGGGAAGGATGGAGAAAGTAGGGTGGGGGAGAAAGAAAGATGAATAAAGGAGTGAGAGATGGATGGAGAGAGTGGAAGGGAGAGACAGAGAAATAACCCATAGTGAGAAAGAGAGAGGAAGGTTTTAAGAAAGAGGGTGAGGGTGAGAAAGGGAGAGAGAGAAGGGGTAAGTGATGGATGGGAAGAGACAGAGAGAGAGAGAGAGATGGATGGAGAGAGAGAGAAACAGATAGATAGAGAAAGAGAGAAATCACCATAGTGAAGGGCAGGTGGGGAGGGGCAGAGAGAGGAAAGATGGAAGGGGACAGAGAGGGAGTGAGAGAGAGGTTAGAAGGGAAGAAGGAGAGAGAGAGATGGGGGAGAGATGGATGGAGAGAGAGAGAGAGGGAAGGGGAGAGGGGGGGGGGGGTCCCATCTTGTGACCAGTGAGCCGGTAATAATGTCCTGTGCTGGTGAGTGGACTGGGACTGATGGGCTGAGGGTTTGGTGGAGGAGAAGAGAAGGGGATGATAGAGGGAGGAGAGGAGAGGGGGGGGTGATGGAGAGCTGGTAGTGATTGCTTTGCATAGCAAGGAGCTTTTTTATACTCTGTGACTACCCAGGCCCCCTTCACTGCCAAAAACGAACCACAAATTTGTTGAACTGTTAACACTAACTTAAATTCTATCTTCACTTGAATTATTACTGGTTTGGACTGGTTCTTAGATGTTTTTAGGGTTTTCCTGAATATCTTTTGACATCCATAGATGCATACATATAGTTTCTATATTATGAACAGGATTTTTTAAACCAACAAATGAAATAAATCACATAGCGGCACGGTGGCTGAGTGGGTAGCGCTCATTCTTCACAGCAAGAAGGTTCCGGGTTTGATCCCCAGGTCGCCTGGGCCTTTCTGTGTGGAGTTTGCATGTTCTCCCCGTGTCTGGGTGGGTTTCCTCCGGGAACTCCGGTTTCCCCCACCAACCCAAAACATGCACCATAGGTAAATCCTCCAGCTGAGGTCCTGACCAAACCGAAGCAAGAAGATCATGGAGATGGTCCCCGGGCGCAGTAATGTGCTGCCCACTGCTCCTGATAACAGGATGGGTTAAATGCAGAAATGGAATTTCCCCACTGTGGGACTAATAAAGGCATAGCTTTCTTTCTTTCTTTTCTTTCTAGAGCGGGTTAATATGAAATGAATGAATTTTAAGACCAAAATGATGAGGCTCAGCAGTTACAGAGGGGCCACAATATTCCAATGTAAGTCAGTGGGAGCCAGGATCAGAAGGAGCCGAAGTGCTGCATGCAAATTTCCTATTTGGAACACGGCAGCTATAGCGTGTTAGCCATGTCCATTTATATATACAGTCTATGGCAGGGGTGTCAAACATGAGGCTCGGGGGCCAGATCCGGCCCTCCAAGACCTTTAATCTGGCCCTTGGCTGATTTTCTATTACAATATTTAAATTAGGCCTATATTTAAATTTTCTATTAAATTACAGTAGTACCTCACCTTACGAAATTAATTCGTTCCAGAAGTGGTTTCGTAACGTGAATTTTTCGTAAGTTGAGTAGCTATTTCAATGGAAAAAGCCTGATTCGTTCCAAGGTTTGTTTGTTTTTTATAGTGTAACATTGGTTCTGCGTCCTGATTGGCTAAGAGACTAGACCAGGACTAAACGTGGACTAAACCAGGTCTAGACCAGAACTAAACCAGGTCTAGACCAGGTCTAAACCTGGACTGGACCTGGACTAAACCAGGACTGGACCAGGTCTAGACCTGGACTAAACCAGGATTAAACTACCACGTGCCGCTCTTTGCTGGTTTTCGTGCAGCTGGTTTGTGGCTGCGGGCGCTCCGGGCGCTGCAGTTCTATCTCGTGCTCGCAGCCCCGGTGCCGGTCGTGCAGACCAGGACTAGGCGTGCTCCTCGCCGCGCGGTGCGCTCATGTCTCCGCGCTGCTTCCGGAGTCGTGTCTCCCCCCACGCTTCACTATTTAATACATTTTGTTGAAAATCTTGCGTGTTCGGCGCTAGAGCTAAGAGGCCGAGAAAGCTGCTTTCTGAGTAGGGATAACAGCGGGGCGTCTGAGCGCGCATTATTCGAATTTCTGAGATTTCGCGTTCGTAACTTGAATTTTCTTTTGTATCTAGAGAGCAAAATTTAACGTGAAGACATTTCGTAACTTGGATTTTTCGTATGTAGGCTCTTTCGTAAGGTGAGGTACCACTGTATTGGTAATTTTCTCTTTACAAATGCTCTTAAAGGACTATTGTATTATTATTATTATTATTATATTATTATTATTACTTATTTTTATTATTACTTATTTTATTCCATTCTTGCCTGCATGCACTTTTTCTTTCTTCTTCAAACTGTTCCTGCCTGGAGCTACTGTGGCAAGAAATTTTCTCCTGTGTGAGATCAATAAAGTCTTATCTTATCTTATCTTATTGTTTTGACTGTTGAACGTGACACCCTCATCAGCAAAATGAGAAAAGTGGACACCAAGTGCAGGATATTCCAAGAAAAACTGACCAATTCCTATTTGTTCATGGAGGTGAATGGGAAACCTGTACGCTTGTGTTGAAATTGCATTTTTCTTTTCAGGTGGTTCATAATATTATAATATTTAGTTGTTGTTGTTAGTTCATCAAATAAAGTCTTCTGTAAAAGATTTGAGTTTCTCTGCACAAATATTTGGACTTATTGCTGTTTTTGGGGTGTATTTGCCATGAGTTTTCTGATCCGGCCCCTTTGGGATCAAAGTAGGTTGAATATGGCCCCCTGACCAAAATCAGTTTGACACCCCTGGTTTATGGTGAAACCCCCTAACCCTAACATCACTAATATTTAAAACAGAGTGGAGGCAGCTCACATCAGTATGATTAAATTTTATAATACATTTGTAGTGAAAAATACAAATGATCAGGTTCAACATTTATGTTTTGGATATTTCGTGGCAAAGTACAACGTAATTAACACAGAGAAAACTGCTCTTGACCCCTCTGGAAGCATGGCACCGTCACATTTAATAATGCAGTTAAGTGGATAGAGCACTCATCCACCAACCTGAAGGTCAGAGGATTGAGTCCCGCTCAGTTCTGTTGTTGAATCCTTAGGCAAGACACTTCACCCATCTTGCGTCGTGAATGAGGTCTGTGAGCTAGTCAGAGGGACTAATGGTGCAGATTTTTCAGCCTCGTTTCTGTCGGTTTGTCCCAGGGCAGCTGTGGCTACAATCACTGTTCCCTCTAAGGTGCGCGCGTGCGCAATTGCGCACTGCCCAGACGTTCAGTGCGCACATCAAATCCTTTTCAGCGCATAAAATAAAATCTAACCTGAACTCAGCGCTGGTTTGACACACGGAATCCAGTCTGATAGATTCAGTTTGCACATGTGAATGTGCACATGCGTTAGGGACAAGCCAACTACAAACAGATTCATTTCGATCGCATTTCACTCGCTTCCTTCAGTAAGACCATAGTTGTCGTGCGCATCGCCGTGGGTCAGAGCGGCAGGTCCGCACCAGCCGACGGGAGCGCCGCCCGCACAGAAGAGGAGACAGGTAGAGCCATAATGTAATCCTCGGCTGTTTTCTTTGTTTCTGTCCAAGCCATAGGTTTTTGTGAGCAAAAAGACGGGACTTTCTGTGTGAATCCTCTCCCCAGAGCGTTAAACCACAGAGCTCTGTCACTCTCACAAAATTACTTAAACTGGGTAATGATTAAAAAGCAAGATATAAACTGATAAAAATGCATACTTATTTTGGAGATCATTATTTTGAGAAAAACCCATCTTATAGTGTCCTATAGGTCCTACAATCATCCCTAAAAAATCTGCAGCTACATGTAGGCTATATTTATCAAGCTGAAAAAATCTCTCTTCATGTGGTTTTACAGGTTTATACACAGGTATATACACAGGTTATTTTTCAAAATATTGTAATGTTCAATGTTTCACTGACCACAGCAGGACTCTCACACTGACATACAACATGTACAAAGTTAATGAACAGATTTTTGAGAAGTGGACCAAAAAATTCAGTTATATTAAAAGTAATCTAACAGAAATAACAGCAGTGATTTGATTCATAAGCTATGTAACTTGTGATGATCTCAGGTGTGATACTGGTGTGGCCACAGTGTGCATGTCGGATGTTGCTCACAGGAGTACAAGGAACGCTCAGGGAGTTAATGTGTTTGCTCAGACACATGAAAAATTAGGGGGAGCCTACAATAGTAACTTACTCCCACTGACCATAGTTTATTTACATTCTAGTCATTATCTATACACATATGATAGCACACTTAGACTTAGACAAACTTTATTGATCCAAAAGGGAAGTATTTGGCAATGCGAACACAGCTCCTCCCATCCTCACGAGTGAGGGGAGGATGGAGCGTGAGATTGACAGGCGGATCGGTGCAGCGTCGGCAGTGATGCGGTCGTTGTACCGGACCATTGTGGTGAAAAGGGAGCTGAGCCAAAAGGCGAAGCTCTCAATTTACCGGTCAGTCTACGTTCCTACCCTCACCTATGGTCATGAGCTCTGGGTAATGACCGAAAGGACAAGATCGCAAATACAAGCGGCCGAAATGAGTTTCCTCTGCAGAGTGGCTGGGCGCACCCTTAGAGATAGGGTGAGGAGCTTGATCACACGGGAGGGGCTCGGAGTAGAGCCGCTGCTTCTCCACGTGGAGAGGAGCCAGCTGAGGTGGCTCGGGCATCTGTTCCGGATGCCTCCTGGTCGCCTCCCTCGGGAGGTGTTCCGGGCATGTCCCACTGGGAGGAGGCCCCGGGGAAGACCCAGGACCCGCTGGAGGGACTATGTCTCCCAGCTGGCCTGGGAACGCCTTGGGGTCCCCCCGGAGGAGCTGGAGGAAGTGTCCGGGGTGAAGGAAGTCTGGGAGTCCCTGCTTAGACTGTTGCCCCCGCGACCCGGCCCCGGATAAGCGGAAGAAAATGGATGGATGGGAAGTATTTGGTCACAATTACACAATTAGCTCACACATCACAATAAATATAATAATACATACAATAACAACAATAAATACATACAAATAAATGTATATTTTCACAGCACAGTTCTACCCCTGAGCGCACACATGATTACGAGTGTGTCGCCATGGCAGCTTGATGGACAGAGGGGCAATAATAGAGGGGCAATTGCAGCCATCAGTGCAGTGGGGGGTTTAAGTGTCCAGACGGGTGAGAGCAATATGCCCAACCCCAGCGCTGTACTCACTGGAGTCAAGAGACTTATCTCCGGAGCCATTCGGACGATTAGAGACGACTGTCAACAGGAAGCCGGAGCAAAGACTCATGGGAGATCGTCAGGTGTGGGGTCAAAGTTCGTCCCAAAAGAAAAACAGCCTTCAGTGAAAAGGCGTGGAGAAATCCATCTGAGGAGAGCGCCCAGGTCTGAGGCACACAGAGCGCAGTGTGGGGCTGAAGGGGGGATGAGGGGGAGGAAGGGCAGATGAGGGGTTAGGGTTGATATCAAACTGCTCTGTCCAACTGCCTCTCTTTTCTTCTCCGCGTGGAGCTGGATCTGTGCATCACGTTTTTTCACAATAAGCAACTGGGCTATTCCACACATCCTTTTTTTCTTTTGCTTTTTTAAAATATTTTTTTCTCCGTTTTGGTCGAGAGCATGAAACATTTTTTTTCTGTTAAAGGTCCCATGGCATGAAATTTTCACTCTGAGGTTTTTGAACGTTAATGTGAGCTCCCCTACCCTGTTTAGGCCCCCCCCCCCATGGTTAAAAGTTGCGAAATGTCTAAACTGAGCATTTGCGATCCTTTTCTGCGTTAGAAAAAATCAGAGCTCAAACGAGCGATTTTGAACAAGGAAACTTATTGACGTCAGCTCGAAAAAAGAAATGCAAATGCAGTTCCACCCCCGTCTGTCTGTACTCAGCGTCTCTGTAAATCACGCCCAGAGAGTTTGGACTGCGGAGGAGCTACGCAATGCGAAATGCGTTTTTTTATTTGCCTGGAGGAACTTGCGAGTGTTTCTAGGCTCGGAAGTCCTTTATCTGAGCCTGTGGATATCTGAAACAGCAGTGGTTTAATTTTATTTTCTGTGGAAATGTGTTTATTTTTCAATGGAATGCTTCTCATCTCTCCCTCCGCGCAAAAACACGGAAGTGGGTCAGAGCGCACAGGGCACAGCTGAAAAGGAAAGAGTGGAGAGTTTGACCATGCCCCCACCCGCTACTATAGGCCATCTCTGTCCTCCTCATTTACATTCAAGAAACAACGCCCATAATGGAGTGTTCCAGAGTGACATTTATGACTCTCTCATCTTATCTCTGTTTCTCATGCCCTGAGTGTTGATTTTGAAGAAGGATTCATTTACAGTATTAGGGAACCATTAAGGAGCCATATAAAAGCATCAAGAAGTACCATGTCAATATGTACCATGTCCAATATTGCACAAAATGGACTCTTGTTAGTTTATATCATGTTACAATGCTATTACCTCCTCAAAAACACACCCAGAGCTGTGTTTTGTTTTGTTGTTGTTTTGTTTCAGTAATTCTGTATTATTAGTTCAGAGGAGCTTGTCAGTTCCTGGGCAGGGTCATCCAAATGATTCTAGTAAAGGTGTATGGTGTTTAAAAACACATTTGTGAGACCATTTCCCATTGTGTAATTCAGGCAGCGTATGTGTAGGGGTCAGAAATGTTGTGTAGCCATTTTTCAGTTCTGCTTGTTTTGGACCTATTTCAATTATTCAATCACTGTAGAACAGAGGTGTCAAAGTCTTTTTGGTCCGGGGGCCGTATCCAACCTACTTTGATCCAAAAGAGGCTGGATCAAAAAACTCATGGTGTATATACCCCAAAAATAGCAATAAGTCAAAAATATTTGTGCAGAGAAATGCAAATCTATTACAGAAGTCTTTATTTGATGACATTTTTCTTTTAGAAAATATTATAATATTATGAAACTTTAAGAAACATGATATTTCAACACAATGTTTCGTAACGTGAAAAATTCGTAAGTTGAGTAGCTATTTCAATGGAAAAAGCCTGATTCGTTCCAAGGCCCCGATCCAAGTTTTTTTTTAATTTTTTTTTTATAGTGTAACATTGTGTTCTGCGTCCTGATTGGTTTCTCAGACTGGATTTAAACTTTTCTCACATTTGTCTCTCGTTTAAACACTCAAACTTTCATAGATTTTCAACAAAATTATTAATAGTGAAGTGTGGGGGGAAGGGGGAGGGGGGAGAAAACTGCGCGTGGACACGTGTGATAGCGCAGCATGACCCGGCGCGGGGCTGCCAGCAGGTCTAAACCAGGACTAAACCAGGACTAAACCTGGACTAAACCAGGACTGGACCAGGACTAAACCTGGACTAAACCAGGACTAGACCAGGACTAGACCAGGTGGATTAAAGCGCCGCGCGCGGGTCTATTTCCTGGTTTCGTTTCGAGTCACGGCTGAGGGGAGCAGCGAGGAGGACCGCACGCAGTCTGAGCGCATGAACGAGACCCGTGCTCAAACCGTGCCTCCTCTAGACCTGCAGGTTTAGACCACCGCGGCTCTTGCATGCGTTCGTGGGTCTCGTTCATGCGTTCATGCGCTCAGACTGCGTGCAGTCCCCTCCTCGCTGCTCCCCTCAGCTGTGACTCGAAACGAAACCAGGAAATAGACCCCCGCGCGGCGCTTTAATCCACCTGGTTTAGTCCAGGTTTAGTCCAGGTCTAGACCTACTTATGTGGGCTCCAGAAAGCGAGCCGAACCGGATCATGCTGAGACTGTCAGACGTGTCAGAGCGCAGTCCCCCCACACTTCACTATTAATAATTGTGTTGAAAATCTATGAAAGTTTGAGTGTTTAAACGAGAGACAAATGTGACAAAAGTTTAAATTCAGTCTGAGAAAAGCGTATAATGTGTGTGGCTGAGCGCGCATTATTTGAATTTTTGAGATTTCGCGTTTCGTAACTTGACTTTTCTTTCGTATCTAAAGACCAAAATTTACCGTGAAGGCGTTTCGTAACTTGAAATTTTCGTTTGTTGGGTCATTTGTAAGGTGAGGTACCACTGTATTATGAACAACCTGAAACTTTAAGAAACATATTTCAACACAATGTTTTAACATTAACTTTTCACATTTCACAGAATTTAGTCATGCTTCTTCATTTCTGGTGGGCACCAATATTTTATTAGAACATTTTAATATAATTAAGATATTTTAAGAGAACATCAGTCTTGGAGGGCCAGATTTGGCCCCCGGGCCACATGTTTGACACCCCTGCTGTTGATCAATACTGTGTTTTACAATGTACAAAATGAAAATAATCTACTATACATTCATTTGTTCATTTTTTTCACTCACAAGAATAGCATAATATATGTATTTTTTTCTTTTTATTTAAAGTGTAACTTTTCTGGACAAGCAGGTGATGGACCCCCAAATAAAAAGTTGCACAATGCACCTTTAAACACCTTTGGAACAGGCACAACTATCCAGTTTAGTACAAAAGTTTGTGGAGTCTCATTCAATACAATATTTCAGAAATGTAATTTGGCTAAAGACATTTTCTCAAGTCACTGTTAATGTCCACGTGTGATTGGAGTGCCATTTTGAAATACTAAAACGCTTATTTTTCATGTTTTCAATGCAATATCATGTTTTTAGCTCCTTCTTTGGCAGTATCAAGGCAGCTGTAAAACTAGTGGAGCATTGGAGCCGAATGACAGCCAAGTTTTCTCAGTCTGCCCTGAGGCAACTGTGTCAAATGATTATAGCGCTTTTCAACTATCCCGAGAAGCACAAAACTGCAAGGATGCATTTCATTACACATTTTCTGTCCCCGCCGCCATTGTCCCAAACCTGTACATTTCTACAGAGCTCCACAAATCTCTCTTCCATCACGATGATCACGGTTACACAGAAATACTGACGCTCCACATGGAAAACTGGGAACGTCCCTCTGTTTCTGGACCTGTGTGGAGTGCAGATTTGTTTGTTGCACTATGACAATTTAGCAGCATTTAATTACATTTATTTAGGTGGACCCAAAAGCAGAACACACCAAAAAAGGTTTAAACAATTTTCAAAGAGGAGGAGCAGGTATCAGTCTGGGGGGGCTGGTAGGTATTGGGCTGGGGGCTCAGGAGGTGCGGAGTGGTGATGTGGTTCCCAGATGAAGAGCAGAACAGAAACAGGTAGAGGTCCGGGGTAAACTGGAAACAGGGAAAAATAAATGAAGTTCACAAAAAATCCACAGAGCAAGCAGAGGTTATCGAAAAGGTTGTAAGCCAGGAGACAAGTTACCCTTGTGTGTAAATTGACAAACTGGCAGGGAGAGTTGGATGAACCGGTTCTTATAGCAGGACTTGATTGCAGATGGTCCACACATGAGTGAGTAGTTGACTGCTACAGGTGTGGAGTAATTGGCTCCTCCCAGGTGAGAAAACGACCCAGAGGGGCGTTCCATCAACGCGGCTAAGCGCAAAGCCCGGCTTATTTCGATAAGCCGCGGTAGTTTTAGTGAGAGTTTGGCTCTATGACTCTCACTAACGTTAGTCCCAGCTGAAACAACATAGTCCTCTGAACTAGCCTTGTCCTGGGCAGGCTAAAGATGAGGCTTAAAGGAGAATTAACGTTTTTTACAATCTGAGCCTTATTTCGGTAATAAAGCAAGTTGTTTTACTCACCCATAGCACTTTGGTGTCATATGGAGCACTTCCGGAGATGTTTTAGATTAGCGATAGCCGTAGCACGAGTTCTCGGGGCAAATATTATACTGTATGCATGTAATATATGCCCCGTGCAGTCTCCAAATAACACAAACTTTAGCACTTTTCAAATCATAGAAACTCAATGTCTTAGTTTACGCTTTCGTTTGAGTCAAAAGTGGCCTGTAATCTGAGATTTAGCCATAATTTACAGCTTTGTGTTTCATGTTTGGGTCCCGGGAGCTGAGAGTGAAATAAGATGTGACTCCGCACATGCGCACTGGCGTTCTCATCTACTCGAAACTATGGGTAAATCTCAGATTACAGGCCACTTTTGACTCAAACGAAAGTGTAGACTAAGACATCGAGCTTCTATGATTTGAAAAGTGCTAAAGTTTGTGTTATTTGGAGACCGCTCGGGGCATATATTACATGCTCGGGCATACATTATTTGCTCTGAGAACTCGCGCTACGGCTATCGCAAATCTAAAACATCTCTGGAAGTGCTCCATATGACACCAAAGTGCTATGGGTGAGTAAAACAACTTGTTTTATTACCGAAATAAGGCTCAGATTGTAAAAAAAAACGTAAATTTTCCTTTAATCAGGCTGTGTCGCAAAGAATACGTACCGGAAGTAAACAGAGTGTCAAAAAACAGTTCCGCACACCTCCCGCATGACTATCTGTGTTGTCCGAAAACAACGATGACAATATCAGCCCAAAAAAAAAAAATTACCTTACATTCTTGGTCAGTTTTGACAAATTTCCAGTATTTTAAAATATTCTTTTGAAGCGCTGTCTTTACGACATTATCAGATAAAAGAATTTCAGAACTGTAGAACTGTCATGGAGAAAGTCTTTGGTCGAGTGGTTAAGTACTGCGTCTGTCATATGGGAGACCCGGGTTCGGTTCCTCTTACTGACGTATTCATGCACAAGTCAATTATGTGTTACATTTTCACAAATTTACATTTGCCACACATTACACAAATGTGAATGGATTTAACCTACAATTATTCATATCATCATAGAACTTATATCAGCTGGGCCTAACATCACTCTCACTTGACGACACCGACACTTTATATTTTATGTGACATCTCTATCAAAGAATACTGTTAAAGGTAAACCTTTACTTTTAAAACAAAATGTAGCCAAATAACAGGCACACTCCATGATGCAACATTTCAATGATTCAACAAATTTGCTTCAGAGATGCTGT